>NDXB01020718.1:68601-85298 GCA_002631895.1 Agapornis roseicollis | reverse complement strand
ATATGTCTTGCTCAAACTTAAATTTTCATTTAAAAAAAAAAAAAAAAACAAACACAAAAAACAAAACAAAACAAACCCAAACAAAAACCAGCCAAGAGCTTTAGACAACCATTTGTCTCAGGAGCTTGGACTTCAATGAAACATCAAATCATGTGGGAATAGTCATGTGAGATAGCAATGCTGTGATCCTAATATTAGCTCTTAACCTTTGTTTTAAAGTCTTCCAAGAAACTTCTTTAAATTTGTTTACAGCAAGGTGTCTACACAGTCACTCTAAAAACCAGACTCATCTTCTGCTCATTTTGCAAGCATGCAAGTAGTAGCCTGAGGCTTGGACAAACCATGACCTCCCAGATCTGCCAGGGCAAGCATGCCTCCCCATGCCTGGCATGTTTACTTCTCTCTCCTCTCACCCAGCATCCTCCACATAAGGAATTCAGGCAAGGCCAGTTCAGTCAGTCCTTGAGGGAATAATATAAATGGAAAGATCTCAGATCCTGACTTTTCAAGACTGGTCTTAATTATTATGTATAGTATGTATGTATGCACAGTGTCCTCTTTGAGCTGGTGCTGTTAGAAGTTTTGACCTTCTCATTAAAGGTTTCATTCTGTGTTCTTACAGTCTTGAAGAATTTAAACTACTTACCTTTGTTTCTGTGTTGACTATACGAAATCCTTGGGTTTGCTTGCTGGTCTAAGAGCTTGGGCTAAATGTGCTCAAAGTTTGTTCTGGAAGTCTAGATAACAGAGCAACTAATAATCAAACAGATGTCACAGTTGATGTTTATTAAACAATTGTGACAATGAGATACACCCTCTTCTGAAGCACAGATTATATCCCTTTCAGAATTGGTACATCATATAATAAACCTAAGCTTTCATAGTCACATGAGAATGGCTAGAATTGTTTCAGTCCCACTATATATATTTTTTAAAACTGTGCAATACATATAATGAGTTTCATTTTTCTTGATAGTTATGCTTTCTGAAGCCAACAGATTTGTATTTTATTTTGTATTTTTTGTTTTTATTTTGTATATTATACCTGTACACACATGTGTACATACTGTGTATACACAGCAGTACAGAAACATAAACACAGATCACTTGACCCAAAGGTAACCATTAAGAAGAGTTTGTCCAAAGCATGCAACAACATAGCAGTTCCAAACTGGAAAGGCTGGTTTCGTACTACTTAAGTGAGGCGTCTATTCACCATAACCTTCATCTTTGTCTAAGGAGACATGTAGCTCCTGAGGGTGATTTGGCTTACTCCAGAATGAAATTGTCCTCTGACAATGTTTGTCTCTTTTCACTGAAGGGAGGCCAAGGTATTCAAAGTGTTACACACTCAGAAACACCTTAGATTATCTGAATGTAGGGTGGCTTTGTATGCATTTGAGACAACAGTACTGAGCTTCTCAAAACACATGGCCTAAAATAGAGTGTAGGAATCTACATGAGTGATTCTGCACCCTTGCTGAAGTCATCTGAGACCTACTCTGTTCAGGTCATTCTCAAGAAGACACCTACATCTGATCAGCTTAACTGTTGTAATTAGAAAATTAGATAGCTTGCTCATATACACATTAGGCAACAAAATCTAGGATGACCTAAATCCTTCCCTAAATCTGGTGGCTTGAGGTTCAAAAGGCTTCACAAGGCCTTTTCACAAAATCTAGCCCCATAAATAAGAAAAAAAGTCTAAGAAGTTTGAAAAGACCGGAAAGATTTTGTAGTTTTAGTCCATAACAGAGTGGTTAAATTACCTGACCACTTAGAAAGACTTAGGTTTGGGTCTCACCACTGGTATTTGATTCACATTGAGCTCCCAAAAATATTTGAGTTCCAAGATAAAAGCTGTCCTAACAGAATAGGTCTTTCATTATTTCCCATTTAAGCTCTTTCTGTTGAATAATTAAAAAATCATGGGATGTAGGAAAACAATAACCCTAAATACAAGAATTGCACCTCGAAAATGGTTGGACACAAGTTATTCAAGCTTGTTGCTATGTAACCAGTCAGAACATGGACAATGAAAATACTCTGTGAACTTAGACATCTCAGCTCTGACTGATTTCTAAACAATGCGTTATTCCTAGAACAAACTCCTATTATTTCAATAATCATATCCTGCTGGCTGCTCAGTGATTTAAAAAACCAACTTCCCCTGATGACTATATCTAAATCTTCAGCTGTCTAGCTGGCTTCACAAAGCTGTCTCTTTAAAATACAAGGTCTAGGTTCATAAGTCATTTTGAAATTTTTATGACAGTTTTTGCTTACCAAAATTAAAATATAGCAGAATCAAGTCTGAATTTATGTGATTTCCTTTCTTGTTATCTTCTTTGCCTCCCGACCCTTCTGTAATTGAGATTGCTAATCCACTATGCCCAGTGAGAATAATCAAATACAATATTACAGTAGCTTTAGTCCAATGTACAGTACAGTTACCTCAGATAAGTAAGTCCCTCATTAAGGTCTCTTCTCCAATTAATATTTAGAAGTTAATATAGGTACTACTAACAATTGCCTAAGGAGTGATAGAGAGGTTCATCATAAAATAGTGAGGTTGGTGGTAAAGGGTCCTTACCTTAGAGACATGTGTGAAACGGCAGGACAGGACAGTATTCCAAAACTAACTGATATAACAACAAACCTCATTGAAAGAAAGACTTTCTGATTTTTATTAACTGTGAAAATCTTCTGTTTCTTTCCTACACAAAATCTTAAATCTCAGGAAAGCTGTGTAGAGGAGCTTTGGGATTTTCTTGCAGTTCTCAGTGCTTAGGCACATATCACAGATTTCCATGAGTCCTACAGACTCTGTCACAAAACCTTTGATTCCTCCGTACATGACATGAATTTCAAAAACACATGGAATACAGCAGTTTGTTGTTTGGGTTGACTGGTTGGATTTTTTCCAGCAAATAAAGCAAGGTAGGTTATTAATACAATTAACCCAGTTTTACTGTTTTAACTTACTTCCTCACTTCCATAAATGATCATGGGAGAAAGCAGACTTGCACACACAAGTGATCCCTTCTTGTTTATCCCAAAAGACTTAATACAGGTAGTCCTGTGTTGTGGCAGACAATCATTATTTCATAACTATTTGCTTCTTTGTACTACCTGCTACACAGAGCCCTTACCGCTGGCCAAGATTCCTGTCTTCATGACATGGTGGTTGGGGATCCCCACACACACACTTCTTAATTACAGTCTAAAGTTTTATTTGTATGTCCTCAGATCCAGCATATTTCTCTATCTCTTTACATGTCAGGGTGGTTCTGGTGTACTTTAATTTTACAATGGTAATTATGGATCAAGAGTTCACCTAGTGTTGTACTTGATGTTAATAAGCAGATAAATGTATAATCGCTGAGCATTATGAAAAGTTCAAACTGAAGGACCGAAAGACTTTGTCATTTTACTCCACCCTTTGTGAGTCAGTAAAATGGATTGAATTATACAGCAGAACCAGCATTTCACTGAGATGAAACTCATAAAAAAACACCAGAAAATGTCACTACATGTTGGCAGTTTATAAAAGGAGATTAACGAACTTATCCATTGGTCTTTAATAATGATAACATTCTTTGCAAATTAAATAGCTATTAATTAAAAAACCTGTCCAGATATGCTTATGTGCCCATGCGAATATAGGCATCTACCTACCTTATTGAATAGACCTACATAGAAAGAACTAAACCCGTATCCATGTTTTCAGCAGAATATGCATAGAATTTAACATCAGTTCACTCTTACTTATCCAAAGGGTGACATTTTGGATCCCAAAGTTCCTTTTCTGCTCATTCAGTGGTGTACAAAGCTTCATTAAAATAGTGCCTGGAATAGGTAGTTTTTTTTCAGTCCAACCTATGACATCTCCTTAAACCAAAATTCTTCATCTGATGCTACAGTAAAGAAGAACGTGGATGGTGCATACTGGATGCTGTATCCTGGCTCTGATGTTTTGTGTTTGGGTGGTTCATTGTCAATGTTGTAAGGTGTTACAAGGAAAGAAGGAGAGACAGTCCACTGCACTGAGGAAAAAGTGTCACCCATGTTCCTCCACAGCTGCATCAAGTATAGAATCATAGAATCATAGAATAGTTAGGGTTGGAAAGGACCTTAAGATCATCTAGTTCCAACCACACTGCCATAAGCAGGGACACCACACTAAACCATGCCACCCAAGGCTTCTTCTAACCTGGCCTTGAATACCGCCAGGGATGGAGCACAACCTCCCTGGGCAACCCATTCCAGCATCTCACCACCCTAACAGGAAAGAATTTCTTCCTTAGATCCAATCTTAACTTCTCCTGTTTAAGTTTGAACCCATTACCCCTTGTCCTGTCACTACAGTCCCTAATGAAGAGTCTCTCCCTAGCATCCCTGTAGGTCCCCTTCAGATACTGGAAGGCTGCTATGAGGTCTCCACACAGCCTTCTCTTCCCCAGGCTGAACAGCCCCAACTTTCCCAGCCTGTCTTCGTATGGGAGATGCTCCAGTCCCCTGATCATCCTCATGGCCCTCCTCTGGACTTGTTCCAACAGCTCCATGTCCTCTTTATGTTGAGGACACCAGAACTGCACACAATGCTCTAGGTGAGGTCTCATGAGAGCAGAGTAGAGGGCCAGGATCACCTCCTTCAACCTGCTGGTCACGCTTCTTTTGATGCAGCCCAGGATACAGTTGGCTCAGCTCATGTTCATGTTCTCATCGAACACCACCCCCAAGTCCTTCTCCACAGGGCTGCTCTGAATCTCCTCTTTGCCCAATCTGTACCTGTGCCTGGGATTGCTGTGACCCAGCTGTAGGACCTTGCACTTGTCATGGTTAAACTTCAAGAGGCTGGCATCAGCCCACCTCACAAGCGTGTTAAGGTCCCTCTGGATGGCATTCCTTCCCTCCAGCGTATCCACCGAACCACACAGCTTGGTGTCATCGGCAAACTTGCTGAGAGCGCACTCAATCCCACTGTCCATGTCAGCAACAAAGATGTTGAACAAGACCGGTCCCAACACCGATCCCTGAGGGACACCACTCGTCACTGGCTTCCAGCCTGACACTGAGACATTGACCACAACTTTTAGACACATTAGATAAAATGGCATAGGCAGGAGAATTTGGATAGAAGTTCTTCTTCTGTTTCATAAATAAAAATATTACATGTACTTCAAAGTGTATCCAAGGAGGAAGTTTTGAAATTCTTTCAGGGACCTAAAAAGTCACATTTGCTATGATTTATATCTGAATGTCTACAGATACTTTTTTCTTCAGGAAGAATCTAACCTTCAAGACCAGATAAGAAAAGATCTTTACAATATTTTTCATAGGATTTTAACACTCAACATACAGGTCTGTCATAACAACAGCCATTTTCTCTCCATTACTGCTTTGGCCAGGTAACCACTCTCCACCAAGCATTGATTTCACGGCAATGGATGTATCTGCGTAATTTGTGTCTACATGCTTTTGAGGTGCTGTAGGATGAAGGCTGCATTACAACTGCTCCAACACAGAGATTCCAGAGAGCTTTTCCATCTATTAAATATTATAATTACATGTGAAGGAAGGACTTTACATTGGAAAGAAAGTTGGTTAGACTGCTCAGTGCAGTTGCAAAACCAAATTGGAATGTAAAGCAGCCAGCACATCTTCAAAGGGCAAAGACATGTGCATGTGTATGCATGTACATATAATAGTCATAACTCCCATTTATTACTGCTAGAGCAACAGTGACAGGCTTTAGAGGTCAAATGTATCTGGATGAAGATGGAGTGACGGTACTGTGCAAGTCTAAGCACAGCAAACTCTAGAGATGTCCTTTGAATAATTTCACTTTCACTTTCAGATGGGATCTAAAGAATGGCTTCAGATCTGCAGGAGGAAACAAAAACTTTTCTTATAAAAGATTATGCTAAAGGAGCCAAAGGACTCAGAGATGTGGATCCTAGGTATTCTAATTCTACAGCTTTTATCTCCTGACCTGTCCTGGCTCCCATTATCTCTACAATACAAAGTGACAGCTGATGTCCAGCAGAAGAGTTTTATATTACCATTGTCTCTCCATTTTTGTTAAAAGAAGATAAGAACCTACTTAAATTGTACCACACTGTTAACCTTAAATTGATTCTGACAAGGTTATAGATAGTGGGTTAAGAATTTCTAATAGTTTCAAGAGATACAGACTGAAGCCCATGAAACCATCACCTTAAATCAAAGCTTTCTCCATATCTCCTTATACATTGGGCAGTGTACCCTATTATGAACTGCTAAGCTAACTAAAAGCAGCAAGCACAGAAGTCTTTTCCTAACTTTGTTGGAGCTTTTGATTTACTGAATTTAGCTGTCAGACTAAACTCTGGAGAACTAAAGAACAGCTGGTCCATTCCCATTCAGATTGTGCCTTAAATGACAGTCCCACACAGTAATGAAAGGAAACTATCTGTTTTACATTGTTCAGCCCACACAGAAGGAAGCTCTCAAATTGTGAATTCCCAGTGTCTTTCTTATTTCTTTGCAAAACATACAACAAAAGACAGTTCTATGCTAGGATTATGTGTTCTTTTGTAAGTGTGCTTTATTCATTGAATAACTGAAAACAAAAGAAATAAAATATCTGACAAAAGTTTCATCTTTGAACTTACGACACAGGCATGAAATAAAATACCAGTGCACCTCCCTCAATACTGGTAATATGTAAGGTACAAAACCTCATGAGTTTCACCCCAACATAATGCTTTTTTTCTGTGACTTTCATCAAAATTCTGATTTTTAAGCTCTTGTCACTTACCCTTAGTGGCATGTATTATTGTTTGTTTCTCCCTAGAATCTTAAAGACAGTTCTGGTCATGTTCTGCTGTCCATAGGCTTCTCACAGGTCCTTGCCTCTGCATCACCTTTGTTCACTTACAGTGCCCATAACCTACATAGAATAACATTAACTGTGAAGGACTGTCCAGGAAGAGGAAATAGGAATCTCACTGTAGCTCTCTCTGATTTTAGAAATGTCTGAATTTCCCATTGAAAGTGCCTGTTGCTGTTGCTGATTCTAGAGACATGCTAGACAACAAGGTTAGGCTTGTCTAATTATGTGAGGAATCAACCCAGGTTGTAGGCATTTAATGTGTACAAGTGGATGTGTCTACATGTGAGATAGGTGTCTAAGTTCTCATTACGGTAAATGGTGTTTCAGGGGTTGATTCATATACTTTCACAGGGATGCTGAGGAGATGATTCTAGGTATGTGGGACTTGTTTGAGGCTGGCTGATAGGACACATGGGTAGGAAACCCAACCCCTTCTTGGTTGGCAGCCAGTCAAAATATCCATGAACAGATTATATGGAACTGAATTTCTACATTTACAAGTTATACTTAGAGGGTATTAGGAAATTAGATATTAGGGGGAAAAAAATCTTCACTATGATGATGGTGAAGCATTTGCACAGGTTGCCCAGAGAAGTTGTGACTGCCCCATTCCTAGAAGGTTCAAGGCCAGGTTAGATGGGGCTTTGAGCAAGCTGGTCTAATGGACAGTGTCCCTGCGCATGGTTGGAACTAAATGATCTTTAAGATTCCTTCCAACCCAAACCATTCAATGATTCTATGATTTACACAACTGAGCTGACTCTTAGTAAAGCAAATAAAATCTGGAGAGCTATGCAACTCTGTCTACAGTATATGCTTACATTTGGCCTGCTGAATACTCCGAAATCCATTCATTGTATTGACTTGAATTCAAATTACTTTCATAGGTTAGGGACTCTTTACTCATGTGTAGGCACTTCCAGGATGATGCATGAAAAGACAATTTAAGAATCTGAGGGATCAAGCCAGTTGCCTAAATATAGGCATCCAGCATCACCCATAATATCCTAGATGATAAAAAACAAAATCGGTGTTGACCCACATTAGACAGGATTCAAACTTCTTGCGCTTTTCTGGTTGAAGGCATCGAAGATGTCACTAGTCTCGTATACTTAACTGACACCCTGAAGACAGGTGAGATAAATTGATCCTGCTTGTACATGAATTTCAAAAGAAAAAATAAAGATGTCTTAGCTAATTATTGAGAGATTCATTCTATTTTCAATATTCCTATGCAATCATTTAACCCAATTAAATGCAATCTCTGCAAATCCATACCAATATTACTTGGACAGACGTAGATACAAAATGGATCTTTGCAATGAGGAAAAACAATATTTTCTTTTTAAAGAAGCATTTTATTATTTTTTTTTAAAATAAACATACTGATAAAGGCATATTTTATTAGCTTGCCAGTAATTTAAGGTCTTAAATTTTGGTTTTGTGTATGTATAAAGGTTTAGCTCATTGAAACAAGATTATCTCACCAGAACACCTAATCTAACTGACACCATCACCTGCTGAATGATACATTTCTGGCAACTATAGCAAAATTGCCAATGGGGATGTTTGAATGGAATGTTGCTATGTAACCAAACTCCAAAAAGTGTCTTTAAAACAGTGATGAATGAGTGAAGTCCACAAATAAGGTTTTTCTGTCACAAATGTAATACTTACAGAGCCTTTTAATTGCATCAGTAACTGAACTGACAAGCAAATAAATCTGACAAAGAATGTGAAAAACTTGATATATCCTACACTAATGGGTGGAGAAGGTTTCAGGGAGGCTTGAACTAGCTATTTACTTAATAACAAGGTTATATTTGGTCTTACAATTACAATTATGATTTCATGCAGTTTCAAAATCGGGATGACAACAGCCTTAACATTTTGTACAAAATGCAAAGTATATTCTCTTAGTAGCCTATAGAAATGTGACTCAACTGAAAGAGAAAGATTTAAGAGAAGCTGAAAGATTTATTGTTATAGCAGATTAACAAATGAACTTCTTGAGAAGACCTTTTCTGTATGAAACTAAACTTTATTAGTAACAGAATGTCTGTTTGTTACTTATTTCATGTCACTTTTGGTGTATTTTATTTTTGTATACTTTCTTTCTTAATGGTCTCTTGATACTTTTGCAACACAAAATTTCACAGAATCACAGAATCACCAGGTTGGAAGTGACCTCTAAGATCATCAAGTCCAACCCATGCCCTACACCTCCACTAAACCATGTCATCAAGTTCTATATCCAGTCTCTTTTTAAACACATCCAGGGATGGTGACTCCACCACATCTCTGGGCAGACTGTTCCAATACTTTATTATTCTTTCTGTGAAAAACTTCTTCCTGATATCCAACCTGTACCTTCCTTGGCGCAGTTTGAGACTGTGTCCTCTCGTTCTGTCCGTTGCTGCCTGGTGAAAGAGACCAACCCCCACCTGTCTACAACCTCCTTTCAAGAAGTTGTAAAGAGTGATAAGGTCACCTCTGAGTCTTCTTTTCTCCAGGCTAAACAACTCCAGTTCTCTCAATCTCTCCTCATAGGGCTTGTGCTCCACACCCCTCACCAGCCGCGTTGCCCTCCTTTGGACGCGCTCTATCATGGTGATAATTCTCCCTACTTTTACTTTTTAAATAAAGACATTGAAAATCCTTTTTCCTAACCAGCTAAATGCAGCACACAGTACTGTTAAAAGATGGCATATTGATGGTGTTAACTCAGTTAATTTTTGGGTTTTTTTGTTTTCTTGATTTTAAAGTTGTAGACTTTAGACTACATATCTCAAAAGAATCCACAGCCATTGTCAGTTTCAAGGATAGCTCTACAAGGCATGTTAATTCATATTTGCTATTTCAAGTCTGAACTGCTAAATGCATAAATGTTCCAGTATACCCTAGTTGGGTTCTGTATTAAGGTAGGAACCCAGATCTCCAGAGAGAACTGGTTAGTTTGTTGTTTTTAGGATGTATCAGATAAGGTATTTCAAGGAGAAAAAAAAACCCAACCAACCAACAAACAAACAACAACAAAAATAAAAACAACACCCAAAAAAGAACAACAACAAAAAAAAAAACAACCCCACAACAGAAATATGGTAGAGGCCATGGTGAGAATCTCAGACATTCCTCTCTCTGGCATTTCCTATGGTGCTGGCATATTGGCATGTTGGCTCCTGTGAATTAATTCCATTCATAAGCAACAGAAGTACCAAATCCTCAGACAAAAAATTTAAATGTATTACTTGTGATTGTGATTTACATTCTTGCATCCAAAGACCAGAAATCTGTGTGGTCTCACTGTGTTAAGTCCCCCAGTGTGGTACTGGTCTTTGGTTCTTTAATTGGGCAAACCAAAGGCTAATAGAAGAAATGGCTGATCTCTCTTTAATGTCAGGGGCTAAACATAAGAAGGCAAACCCCCTATTTTAAGCTAAAGTATTGTGTTGGAATAGATTGTTAAAAATTAGTAACAAACACAGTTCAGAGTAGAAAATTAAAGAAGTACATTAAGAAATAAATGTCCCCTCCCTGGCAGTGTTCAAAGCCAGGCTGCAAGGGCCTCTGAGCAACCTGGTCTTGTGGAATGTGTGAAGCTAGATGATTGTTAAGATCACTTCCAACCCAAAACATTCTGTGATTCTAAGATGCTATGAAATAAAGTTGTGAATCTTATAAGAAAAGTAAGATTCAGACATTTTAAAATGGCTTTGATAAGTTTGCAAAAGGCATTCTGTAGTCCATTTACCCATGATGATAAAGAACCATTCTCGATGACGTAATCTGCTTCTCACATGGCCTTCATACTCAGTGATGTTGATTAGCAATACAAAATTTGAAGTCACATGAAGCTGAGGATGTCCTATCTTATTTTGATGTATTTCTTGAAATTTATGATAAAGACACAAGTGCCTGTCATTCCCCTTTTGGACTTTATCTGGTAAGATCCTTAAGCTGCTTGGAGTACCTTTATCTTCCACTAAAACTGAAGAATAGAGGATCCTCAACAGTTTTTCAGATGTTTTTCCTACTTTACAAAAACAGATCCTTTCAGATAACAGTACATAAAAGACACAGTGTGTAATAAAACCAAGAAAATTTTGCAAGACAGCTGTAACTAGCAAGGATATGAATGCAGGTGGAAAAAATGAAGGATCCTGCAGCAGATTTCTGAATTTGGCTTGTGTATTTCAAATACTTTAGTACCTTTTAAGCTGCATTTCAGCATCAGGAAGATTCCTAATTTAATGGACATTCAGTCTTTTTCTGAAGTCTTTCCCACAGGGATAACAGTTAAAACCAGAAGAATTAATCTTTCCAAATTTCAATGCCCACACTCTTGGTACCTGCTTCTGAGATAATCATCCTTTATTTTAATCAGTATAAAGAACTAGACACTTATTCAATTCCAAGTTTCTTGGAGAAGATTTCTGAATAAGAACATATGTTTAAGAATATAACTAGTCCAAATGCATCTATTTGTATTGCAGATAATTAACACAGGTCACAACAATTCCACTAATAGGGATTGTGTCTGCCTAGCTTAAGGACCTAATATTTAGGGATCTAAGGAAGCATTACTGTAAGCACCAGAGTTCTCTGGATAGCAAATTAGGAAATGTAGATGTCTAACTTAGATACTTAAAACTTAATGGGCAGCAATTCTTTCTGGATGTCTTCAAAAGCACATTTTTAAATTGACTTTATAAACACCCACTTTTATAGAATAAGTTCAATAAGAACCTAAAATAGAAAGCAAGTTAGATGTGTAAGCTAAACAAGCAGAACTACCTTTTGCAATGACATCTCTGTCTGATGATGACACAAGATTTACACAGTGGAAAAAAAGAGCGACTGAAGAGAACTCATCTTGGACAAAATTAATCATATATTGATTTCTGTCTACATACTACAGTGAGTCCTCGACACAGGTACATAAATCTGTAGATATACAAAGAAAAGAGAGAGAAAGATAGATGTGATGCCAAGCTCCAGACACTCCAAAAATATGTAGGTAAAGAACAAGGTGAAAAGTTTAAAACAAACCCGTTTTTTATCAAAGTAATTTTTCACTGTGCAAGGCTTTGTCCATTAGGATTGTTTTGCTGTATTACCTGTCTAAATGTACATGAGTAAAATATCAACAGAAGTCTTCTGTCTCCAGAAAGCAAATAGGTTCTTAGAAAGACTTCTCCAGATGAAAAGAACAATTCAAAGCCAGCTGATGCTTCATATCAGCAGAGATACTTATTGTTCAAAACTTTGTATCTGTCTGCAAAGCCTTGCAGTGGAATCTGTGTGTTAGTCTGGAGTAGCAGAGTTATGGCAGAAAGGTTCAGCAATTGGACTGCTTCCCCCATGCTTCCCTGCCAATGTTTCCATGTCTACCTTCTTTATCAAGTCACACAGACTGTGGTGATTATGTTTTACTACTTGTGGGCTTAAAATGGGGCTTCCGCCCCAACTGAGTGTTGTTGTGAACAAGCCGTATGTAATAACTACACAACTGGCCATTTCTGCTGGAGGAATTTCACTCCTCACAGCCCACTGGAGGTATCACACAGCACTGTAGCTCTTGACTGACAACTTTACGTCAAAAATGAATTGCTTTCAGAATGCATATTTGGAGTAAAAATATGAAGTCCTATTTATCAACAGCTACTTAGATTCAACTTTTATGTTTCTAAATAGTTTTACAACCAATAACTGAACAGATACCTTATGCATCTGAGACATCATTATTGTTACCCATCCAACTAAGTGACAACAGTAAAAGAAGTAGGTGCAAAATTTGTAAGGAGGTATAGTGTCATCAAGATTTACTTACCATAGTGAGTGATTTTTTCTGTTAGGACACCCAAAAGTCTAATGGGAGACACCCTTATGATTAGAGATCTGCCTCCAGATTTGATTAACCTTCACCTGATCTCCAGTGGAAAAAAAAAGGAAAAGATTTATACCCAGAAAAAAAAGATAACATTTTTAAAATGCACACATTCCTTCTTTAAAACCAGACACTTTCAATATGTTTCATTTGTTAAAGAACAACAAGTATGCTATTTAAAAACTAGCACTCGTTACTTGCTTACTTTCACCATAAAAATAGAGCTCCCAGCAGGGAAGATGAAGAGTTTCAAAAATAAGTATTTTAACTCATGTCCTAGACACCTCTGAATCTGCTCTACACTCAGAGCACAGTGGTTTGTGCCGGGGAGGAAGAGCCGATTTTATGGAACTTTGCTTGTTTCAGAGCAATTAGAGCTTAATGGCCTTTAAAAAGAAATCCTAGTCTCACATATTTATCAACTATATCTCCTGGGACACAGCTTCTTTCTTCCCCATCTTCTCTCTTCACACTCAGGGTCAGAAGCGGCACTTTTTGACATCATTCAGACAACTTTCCCTATTGATTTTTTCCTTTTTTTCCCTCCAAGGGTGGCTCAGCAGATCTGCATGGGTACAGCTGAAAGCAGTAACTGGCTACTTGCAAGGACGTGATTTACCCAGGAAGGTGCAGGCAGACCCAAGCACATTTTGCCTTTCCTAAGAGCTAGCTGACTGAGCAGGACTATGGACAGGATGAACTCAGGGCTGTCTGTACTCTCCTGTGCAGGCATGCTCCATAAATCATTAGTCACAGCCATGGGATTAACTCCCCTAACACTATCCATGTAAAAGCTGGCTTTGGAAAGCCTGCTAGGTGCAGAGGCTCTCTCTGTCAGCAATGGAGATGTGAGCAGCTCAAATGGCAATTCATCATACCAGAAAATAGGGTGAAGAATGTCTCTTTGAAAATACCCTCCGTTTTCATTTTCTAAGGACCTGCAGTGCTTATCTCAGACTTCTGTCTAACTTTGAGATGTGGAATTAGGTAAGAGCAATCTGATCCCCCAGAGGTAAGGTTATGAGCAACTTCCACAGAGTGGGCACAGCCCTCAGAAATCAGCAGTATCACATTGACTAATATGACTGCAGCTACCTCTGTCTGATGTTCCAGACAGGATCAACCAAGTGGTTAATGTTGTTGTTTTCAGAGTTTGAGACATGGGATATACAAAAACTAGAGCTTGTAAAATGTGATGTCCTGGTACAGTTTTAAATTGATAGCAAGTCTAAACATTTATGTAACAGTCATGGACATTTACAATCAGGAACCATGGTTTATTTAAATCCTAAGAAATATATTCTGCTGAACTGTGTCAAAACAAAGTGCAAGATACCTTAAGTGGATTCCTTAAACAAATAATATTAAACTTACTTAAATAATGCCCTCCAGGTATTATACTGAAACACCTGTTTTCTTGAGCAACATCTACTCCCATGGGAAATAAGTTCAAAGCCAATATAGAAGCATACAAAATGTTTTTGCCAGATACAAATGCAGCCTATGTTCAGTATTGCAAATGGAATTTTTTTTTCCATTTGCAGTCATCTTTACTTAATAACCCAAGGTCATTTATACAACACCAATATTTTTATTTGTATGAAAGAGAATTGGAAATATTAAGCTGCAATTCTATTTATGAAAGGCTTTCTTGAGTTTTAAAGAAAGAAAATATAAACCTCTACTCAAATAGGGCTTTAATGTTAATTCAAAAGGGTGGGGGGAAAAGTATTTGTACTTCAGCAACAATTTCCCTTTGATCCTCAATGAGAATCTGAAATGAAACTCATCCAAATGAACAAAAAGATCCCACTTTCCTTCAATAGGCTTTGGATTATTGCCAACTCTCACTCCCACTGATTTCAACATTATGGTATTTAACTGGGTTGAAAATTATCTAATTCTTATCTCTCTGTATATCAAGATTACACATAATCAATAGCAAATATAAAGTGAGATTATAATTAGGACTTGTTAATGCTGACTTATTATTCAGAGTTAAAATCTAATTTGCAATGCACATTAGTTTTGGGAAGGATGACAGTAAAGAATAATAAAGTGAAGCAAGTAAAGGCTACATTGTCTATGTCATTTCTGCCTTTTAGCTGTTAGCCTGATTCTGTTATAGTCAAAGGCAAAGCTGTCATTGATTTCAGATAGAACGGATAGGATTTCAGATAGGATTTTATCTGTTGCACTTTTTTTGTCTGTAGTCCAATTAAGAATCATGACTGTTAAGTCCTCTGAGCAAGCAGAGGATACACTTGATTATATTTAGAGACTTTTCCACTGCTCAGATTTTTCCGTTAATTTCAGTAGGAGTTTGATTGAGCTCTTTGCAAACAGTAAAATCCACTGAGGGCTGGGCGTGAGCATTTCCAGAATTAATGGCAAATGAACATTTTCAAAAATAGTGTTCTAGCTAAACCAATTTCCTAGTAAAGTATTCACAAGCAGCGAATCTTCCTGCAGTTCTCAGCTATGCAAAACAATTTAACCATACCTTAAAGGCAACTGGAAAAAGTTGTCTAAGTGTCAGTCTCTCCTAGAAAATTCGAAACTGCTAACACTTCCAGTGATCTTTCCTAATTCCTGTTGGAAAGTGCTTTTATTTTGGCACCTACCAGTTCAGTTTGTGTTCTGTGGAAATTATCTCCAATGAAATGATTACCTCAGAATAACTAAATAGAAATTCAGAAGTAAACAAGCAAATAAACAGAAAGATGTGAAATCTCTTTCTTGGTTGACTTTGCCAAAGTCAAAGCAAACGAATTTCTTGGAAAAGGGCTGGCGTCTTACCACAAGTAAATGGTAGCAGGTTAGAGGAAGAAGGTGGGAAGCTCAGAGAAGATGTGGATTAGCCCCTCCTTGTTCTGGGGACATACATGCTGAGGCCAAACCTCACTTCACAAGGTACTGAAAAGACTGACCAATTGGTTCATATTCGTCACGCAGGAAAATTGTTATGGTGGCATATTAATGCATTAACTTGGGGAGAATCAACAGTTGCTGAATACATTGCCAAATTTAAAACGTGGCTTATTATGCCTGAACAATATAGGGGAAAAGATGCCCCAACCATTGAATGAAACATGTCCCTGGAAGAGGGAGAAAAAATGAAAGAGTTGTAACTCTCAAAGGAGACAGCATTATTGCAGGACCTGCTGATGGGATAGCAGGACAAGCTGCTTTACTCGATTCATAAGATAGTATAGATCTGGCTATAGGACTCAATTTTGCAAGGGAAAGCTTGCAAAATTCTTTTTTGGTGAACTTCACTAAATTCAACTGTTCAAGCTCACCTATATCATTGCTTAACTATATTCTTTTATCACTTCATAGCTCAACATGATGAGTGTTTTTCATGAGTCCAAGGAAAGGTTGAAAACTTGATATCATCCAGATTCAAAGGGAAACGGTGGAAAAAGTAAATCTCATTGGTGAAAAGGAGTACTCAGCCAGCCCTACAGCAGTTTGACCTGAAGATAGCCTCTCACAGCCACCAATGCAGCTGTCAGTGGGGTTTTCAATAGCCAGATGTTGTTACTGGAAAATACATTCCAAAGTTCTTTGGAGTTACTTATAGTCCTAACCTTGTGTGACCAAGGCAGCTGATTCTGTAGCTAAAAAAGAATATTGTGGATTATGCTGAATGTGAAGCTTCAGTTATAAAATTATATGGTATTTTGCTAGCAGAAATATAATGCCTAGAACGTGCATGTGCCAACACAACTACTTCTGAGAAAGTCTTAACCTGTTCTATATATCTCGTGAGGGGAGCTTATCATTCAAACAATGGGTGGAGCTGGTACATTTTCTTGCCTTCTGAGCATTTGGCTGATTTATTGTCTGGTCCCTTTAAAATTCTTCTTGTCCTTCAGGGTGAATACTATAAGATAACTAGAAAAAGGTTTTGTTAAAAAAAAAAAAAAA
>NDXB01020718.1:0-66255 GCA_002631895.1 Agapornis roseicollis | reverse complement strand
TCTTTCTTTCTTTCTTTCTTTCTTTCTTTCTTTCTTTCTTTCTTTTAATTATTTTAAATAGATACTGCTTATCTCACAGATTCCTGTGTGAAAATTAGAGGCTGCGTTTATAAAATTACCATCCCTACCCATGTCAGATCTTCTCCACATATTTTAGCTGAAAAATTAGAGAGGCGACATTAAGCTTTATAGAAACCCACAATTATGAAGAAACAAATATGTGCAGAACCATTAGAGGTGCATTTGAAAAGAAATCTCTGAAAGAAAATGTTGATCGCCAGACTGAGAATGATTGCAGAATTGTGAAGCAGTGGGGGATTTGATTCTGCAGAGTCCCATTGCTGGGGAGACAGTTTGGAACCGTGGTGCATTGGGCTGCCTAGAATACACTGTCTGTGATGCCCTCTGGGCTAAGTGGCTCTTACAAAAATGACTGAGTTTTTATGACATTTTGACACTGTTAAAAAGAAGGAGGCCAGAGAGTGAGCTCCAGCAAGGGTCTCATGGCGATCCAGCTGCCTTGGAAGGGTAGCTTATGCCCTGGGTTTGGTCCAGAGCTCTCCAGGCTAGTACCTCCCAAGGCAATTTCCTCTTAGGGGCCAGGGGTTTTACTGTAAGGGCGGTGAGGCACTGGAACAGGCTGCCCAAAGAAGCTGTGAATGCTCCATTCAGGTTGGACAGAGTCTTGGGTGACATGGTCTAGTGGAAGGTGTTCTGCCCATGGCAGGGGGTTGGAACTGGAGGATTGTTAAGGTCCTTTCTGACCTAAACAATTCTATGATTCTATGATTTAGCAGCACACAGAGGAATCAATTCATAGCACATGGTCAAGGTTTAGTCTGGAGACTTCAGTAGTATAGACACAGCCCCACCATATGCAGGTGGAGGGGACAAGGTGGGGTCTTACATTTTTGTTCAGATCAAAGAGCTCCTCTTCTCTCACCAGGAAAGCCCCACTTTCCATTCTTGGAGAAAAGCAGGAGAAGTGCTGTTTCTGGGGAAGAGGAAGGATGGGAAGCTGGAGATCACTGAGCACAATACAGAAATGGGTTGAAGGTTGTGGGGGAAAAAAGGGAGAAAATTAAAAGCAGAGAGAAATCCTGGGGAAAAGTTTAAGACCACTCAGACAGGAAAACTGAGAGGGAAACCATGCAGCCTGAAATGCTGAGGAAGAATGAAAAGTTAGGTGTGAAAGTGTGAAAGTTAGGTGTGAAAACTCTTCTCTCCCTTTTCTCTTTCTCTCTGTCATGTCGACACACAGAGAAATGAGTTTTCAGGATTTTCCTAGACTATGTTGGTGAACAGAAACAATAGAAATCCATTAGCATCTCCAGAGGACAGCTCAAACCACTATCTTCCAGACCTGTTTTATAATGGAAATAAAAATGAAGTGGAAATGGAAATGAAAAGACTGCACATACAGAGTGAGGAAAAATTAACAGGGGAGCATTATTCTTTCTCTGAGTGCATTTACATTTCCAGAAGGACAGTAGGTTAACATGATGGTATGTGTCTTAAAACAGGACCTTGTGACTGGCCATCTGTTATTCTCACCTTAGCTTTCGCTCATTTTCGTAGCATAGTGTTTGTATCCCTCCAGCACATGTTCATTTCTTCATTTTTAATCAAGTATTAACATACGCAGGGAAACAGCTGAGAGCCTGGAGAACAAGAAAATCTTAGTGTGGTCTGAATGAACTTCCAAAAGTGATCAGAAAATTCCCCTCTTTCTGAAACAGAGTTATAACTTGACCTGTCTCTCTTCTCCTTTCAACATGTGATAACAGCACTAGAAGTTACACCTTTTAAAAGTTATAGTCTTTTGTACATTTCCTCTGAAAAGCAAACCTTCATTTTATTCTGGTATCATCTAGGGGTTTGGTTTTTCTTTTGTTCTCAGATGGAAAAGCCTCAGATAGAGTGTGCCATTTGTACTAAGACACTCAATTCTCCCTGACTAGAGTGGTGCAAAGAGCTTGGTATCTCAAATTACACAAAAAATGAAATCTTTCAAAATGAGTAAAAAACCATGTCCACAGGGCAGTTGGTCTAAAAATCCATACAAAATTTATACATAATGTTAATGCACCATCAATCTCCTGTAAGTCGATGAAATAACAAACCCCTTTTGACTATGAAGAGACATCAAAAAATAAATTCCTGACTTAAATTTTCAAATACATATAGGGAGTTTTAACTTTTCAGGTGGCTCAAGTTGCTGTCATAACAGAATTTGGTGCTAAAAGCACTTCCTGAAAATCAAGGTCCTTTAAAGCTGTCTCTAACCAAGTGCTGAGACATTTTGGAGGCCACAAGTCGCACTTGTCACACTTCTCTGAGGAAACACTTTATTTGGGATTCTGAAGTGTGTCAGCAGCTCCTACTGAACACTTGTGCCTCTTGTTTTTTTCTCGAGACAGCTGTGCAATGTGACATATAAGTCAGAGAAATGCAAATACATTTACATATGTGTTTAATACACACAGAACAGACCCTAGGGTATGTATTACACCAAATTAGGAGCTCAGTTGAGCTGCTTGAAACATTTTCTGTCTGTCAAACCCTGTTTTCAGCACAATTACTCAGGCTCCAGGTGTAGACACAGGAGGGACTTTCCCTGACCTGGTGATGTGGAAATGTGACAGAGCTCAAATTAAAGGCTTTCTGTACCTTTTTTGAGGAGAGGAAATCATAAATCCAGACCAACCACATCTCTATTAGGAGTCTTATCTGAAGTAAAATCTTACTCCTGTTTCCTCCTGCTATATCTGTACAGCTTGTAGGAAGAGGTGAATATTCAGGAGCTTAAGGAGAAAGACTCTGCTAAAGCTTATGGCACTCGGCTGGTCTGTGGGCTTCAAGTCTGCACCCTGATCAAAGTGAAGCAGAGCCTTACAACTTCCATCATGAGATGCCTTCACTCATGCTGCGGGTGCTCTCTAATGGTTTTGTTTATTGTTTGTTTCCTCCCACACACAAAAAAATACCCAGGCTCTCAGTTTTGTTCTCAAGTAGAAGCAAACCGCAGAATGTCAAAACCTCTGTGAACTGCAGGCATCAACTTCTGGCCACCGTTCAGGTGCAAGGCTGCCCTTGGCACTTGGCTTGCTCTCCACAGCGTATCCGCTGTTTCGGTGTAACAACACCCTCTCTCCTTTCCCTTTACTACCAGTTGCACACCCTCTACACTGAGCCTTCCTGGCAAGATGTCTGAAGAGTGAGTAAACAGAGGAATACATAAGAGTTTTCAGGGAGCTGCTGCTTCTTCTCTCTTTCTGATTCAATCCTGCTTTGGTCTTTTCTGTCTTTCCAGTTTTTGGAACTTAATTTCAGATTTTTATAAATGTTTTCCAGAAACAAAGAGAACAACAGCAAAACCATCCCATTTAAATTGTCAAAAGAAACAGTGTAGGTATGACTGCATTAAGAAGGGAGAAAATAATTCAGAATAATTGAAAGGCAGTGATGAGAGTGCTATGTAACAAAAATGGGGGAGAAAACAGCTGACATCATCAAAGGACATGGCAATTTTTAAAGGATCCCAGAGAGATTCATTTCTCCATAGTACAGGAAAACAATTCAGGCAATCTGGAGATCAGTAGGACTCTTAAAAGAAGGTATCACGAGACTTGCAAAACTGGAAGTATCTTATTTGTGACAGTAAGCAAGAAATTCATAACAATATGATGCTCAAATGCTACTCCCTGTGCTAGACAATTGTAAGGCAGCTGAAAGCAATGTGGGAGTGGGGAACCTCTTCTGCACATCAGAAAGTGGCAGAATTCAGGTTGTTTACCCTAGGTTTCTTAACCAGACAGCCCCTAGATCTTTTGCTAAGTCTTTAATGCTTTGTTATGAAAGGCAGCTATCAGCTGAAAAAATCCAGGCCTATTGCTCCCTGTAACCAGGGATCTGCAACAGTTAGGTTCCAATATTTAAAAAGTGATGTCTAACATTTAGAATTGAAATTCTCTGGACATGCCACATTTTACTGTGGCACTTTAAACTGCTTAAACTACAAAATCTAGAAGACATTTCTTCCTTCATACTGCACTAGGAATCTTTATAGTCTTCAAAAACACCTGCCCCTAGTGAAGACTGTGCAGTCAGTGAGCTTCAGTTGAGGAGACACAGCTGGTGATGAGCACCCTGCCCTGAGAGTGTTTACAGGCCATCTTGGGATTGTAGGGGAAGCCTGAAGAGAGTAGATTCACCCAGCAGACCTTATGACCTTGTACACACCATCCAGAGCATTCTGGGCTAGTCAGATGAGTCTGAGGTTGCAGCTTCAAACATGGCTGGGCCGAGTTTACATTTGACTTAATAAAATCTCCATGAGAGATCTCTCAGATACAAAAAAATATATGGATAAATGTATTTGTCTATTATGTTCATTTATTTGAAATGCCGTGCATGTCAAAACACCCTCTAAAAGTGTGGATATCTATTAAATTTTGGAAGTAAAACCCTTCTCAGCCTAAAAGTTCTCTTGGAATATTACCGCAGAGAGAAAGTTTAATAAACCAGAACTATTTACCAAAACCATCAGTACAATATTAAGCTGTTTGTGCCATTTGTAGTACCACAACCCAGCTCTACATGACAGCTTGCCAGAAGTTTCATCTCTGATGGCAAAGAGGAGCCGCTGTTTCACCTTTCTCAGGCTGGAAAAGCACCTCTCACCTTTCTCCTCTCTCCCTTCTGAGTACTCTTTGTACTCTTGAAAAAATGATGAGCACCCCCATGCACTGAAAATTCCTGCATAATGCCAAAATGCTAAACAAGAGAACGTTTTTTTTTCCTTAGCAAATATAAACACATTCCACTTGAAGGTACAGTTATAAAATAGCAAAGATATGATTAAAGAATTCCATGTGGATTCATTACAAGCTTTCATTTCTGGTAAACTAATAAAGCTTTCCAGCTCACTTAAAAAAAATAATGTCCCAACACTACACAGGAAGAAAAAATTATTACTCTTTGGGCCTCTGATAGGATATTAGCAGAAAGGCAAAATATTATCTATGCCAGATATACAAGCCAATATCACCGAAAAACTCATAAAGTATATCAAGTCCAGGCGAAAACATAACAAGCAAAAAGCAGAAAACCACTTGAACTGCAGCAAACTGATGGTAGACTCATAAATATAACTACTGTGCTCCCAGCCAAAGCAAAAACCTCAGAAACACATTTTCACAGATACACAATTAAAGCTGGGGAAAGGGAAAAAAAAAAAAGAGAGAAAATTAACAATAAGCCCAAAAGCTTTTTACAGAACTGTAATGAAGAAGGAAAAGAACATAAGGTACAATAATAAGCCAGATGAGGTAATAATACACCCAGAAAGAGTTGAGAAGAAGAAAAGTGGACAAAAGTCATTCTTAGTTCAACTCGGTAGTAATTTAAAGAAGCAAGAAACAGATATATGTATGTGTATATACGTGTTTGAAAAACCTTCAAAAGCACTGCCAAGATTCCTTGTGGTGCTATTTCTGTGCACACAAATATTCTTGCACAAATGCACATGAGTAGCCACATGATGCAGGACATTAAGTACAGCAAACAGGTCTTGTTTCCATTCACAGCCTTTGAATTTCTCTAATACTGGGTTTCAGAATGTGGTGGTCTGAGGAAGAATTTGCTCACTCCGAAGATTTTTCATAGTGACTTAGAGAAAGGAAACAATACCAGTCATACTGCATGAATGTTACATGGATGTTTCCACCCTAAGTACTGTATGTGCGTGTTTTGTGTATTGGCAGCCCAGTACATAAGTTTATGTTTTATACATTTCTTTTGGATCTTAAAAAAAAAAAACCAAAACAACACTGAGCCTTTCAGTTTATACACTGAAACTCCCAAGGTGTATACTAAAAGAATCCAGTGAGTTGAGTTTGAAATATATGTCTGGTAGGCAGTTTTGAAATCATATTTCAGTTTTCATCTAGATCTCATTTTTCCACCCCTAGTGGTGCTTGTGGTGTAGATCTGTCCTGAAGGAATGTCTTTTACCTGTGCTATGAAGAAAACAAAATCAAAAGGTGTAACCGTAGTGGGTGAAGTGGAGCAAGTTGTTCCCACACACTTATTGCCAAATAAGAGAAACATAAAGAGCTCTCTGGAGAGCTGTAGCTACAGTTGCAGCCATGTCTTGACCTGCTACTCTACTTTTTGGTTTATAGTCCTCGGAGACAAATTACATAGGGTTCACCCAGGCAAACATATAATCATCCTGCTGCAGATTCATCCCACTTTGTTCTAGGTCCCTAAACAAAAGCCTGTGTTGGGAGCAGACCTACCTTACCGTCTCTGTACAGCTAGTGGAGAGGGAGGATTTTCCAGAAGATGACTCAAACCAAAGTCTGAATCTTGTTCAACGGGGGCATATGTCTTTCACCTAAAATATCCAGGGACTGGCACAGTGAGGGTAATCTTGTTTCATGTTTTTCTTTCTACTGTCAATTATAAGGTTTTTGGAGGACATTCCGCTCGTTGTCCTAAATTCGCATTGGGAAAAATGCTTCTTTTTAGTCTTTTCTTTGTAAGTTCTTGGTGCCCTGAAGCTTCCCACTGTCCTGCATCTTTGTGGTGGTATTTTGCTCTGTTTATTTTTCCTGCAGAGACAGAGAAGCGGCACCTTCTGGTACGCTCAGCTGCTACTACAACTAATGCTTGCGTTGTTTTAAAATCCCACTTAATCCACTGCCTCCATCCAAGTTGCAGTGTATTTCATCCCATTCCCCCAAGTGCCTCCTTCCAGCTCCAAAGCATGTGCTAAACCAAAGCTCATTCGCAATGTTACACAACCCCAAATTACTCTAGGAATTAGGGCATTTCTGATCCCACTGCTAATACTGGCATTACACAATTGAGGGTCCTTCCAGATCTGCTTCTTCCTAAGGGTGGATAATCAGAATTGCTCAGAGAGTCATGTATTTTGCAGGGTCTGGCTCCAGCTGCCAGGGACTGATCCTGAGGTTTGCAGCAGAGATCCACCCTCTGGAGCAATCTGCTGCATGGGCAGCTGGGAAGGCAGACTGAGCTACCAAAGGTGCTCTGCGGCCTACACAGCATCACCAAAATTTAAGGACAGAAGGACTACATGGAAATGTGCCGACTAGCACTCTCTAGGTTGACAAAGTGGGAAATACAGAGAAATCCACTGGATTTACTGGAAGTTTGATTACCAGTAGAGTGATGGCCAGCAGAGATCCTTAGAGTCTAAAGCCTCTACCAGTGCTCTGATAATCATTGGTTTTTTTGTCTAACATCCAGCGCAGAGAGGCAAAAGTCTGGACCAATGCTGATTAACTTTAGACCTGAGAACCTAGTGGTTTTTCTGCTCATGAATAAGTAATGAAGGTGCTGGCAGCACAGTAATCACAGTCACCCATACATGTGCCTGTGAGAGAAACAGAGAAAAGCAGGCTATCACTGTCTGTTAGTGATATCTTATTTGTATATTGGAAAGAAAAATAGACTTTAGTGTTTGTGGTATTCTTTAAACTGATTTCAGGGTTACATCTTAATTTACTCTTACCTCAGGAGTTAAGAAACAAACACTCCTTAAAGTACAGATTCTAAAACACATACTTATGGCCATCTGGAAAAACATACTGATTGATTAAAGTTCAATCTATCTATCTGCTTTAAGACGAGCTCACAGTGACTGCAATGATTGCAATTCCAGCCATGAGCTTTTTCTTCTTAAAACATTCATCACTGTTATCAGACCACTCACTCAGCAGAACTTTCACATATTTCATGTATTTCAGTGCCCAGGACATATCTGATAGTGTGAAGCACAATGCTGCAGGAAGAAGAGGGGATCGTGTCTGGTGACTCAGAGTTGATAAAGAATATAAAGGTCCAGGCTCAGCGATGTAAACAGAGCTACGCTTGTGTACCCCATGTGCCTTAGAGCAGCTGAGAACGTAGTGATCCAAAATATCGATCTCAGTTCAATTACATACTGATATGTTCTGTCTGTCTTTATATAATGTTCTTTTAATAATTTAATAATTAGGTAATTAGCCCTGAGGATATTTTGCCAACAAAGCCTATCAGCATGCATAACAAAATGCAAGTTTAAGTTTTTCCTGTGACAAATGTAACCCAGTGAATTATTTCAGTGCAGGAAGGCCACTGAAACTGTGCATGTTTTGAATGTTAGTTAAAAATGAATTTTGAAATCCAAAAATAATTGTGGAAAACTTTCATGGCTACATGATAGATAGAAATCTACTCTGCTTGTATTCCTAAGGGAAACTAGGCAATGTGTTTTTACACATATACTATAAGATGAGCTAACATACACCTTGTTTAGAAAGCTTTCAGAGATCTCACACACTTTGCCTGGAGCTAGCATGGGTCTGTGTTTCCCCATGTCTCCCAGTTATCTTCTCAACCATGACTGAAATACTTGTGATTAAATCATGTATCTTTAAATTTTCTAATAGCTCAAGGTTAGCTTGAAAAACATAGCATGAGTCAAAAGCTCATCGACTATTATTCGATGTGCATCCCCCATTTACTCTACCAGCGTAGCCAGTTCCAAACTAGCAAATTTGCCATAATGAATTTTTTCTATTGACTTTCCTTTATATATATATATATATATATATATATATATATATATAGTTCTTGCCTCTACCATACCATTCTGAGCTCCTCCCAGCTGGATTCTTTTGCTGCTGGCAGGAGGTAAATATTTCTATGCTGCCTTCTCAGTATCTGATTCATTTAGTGCTTATCCTTTTTATTCAGTCTGTTAACTACTGGTATTCCAAATCAACGTACCTGCAGCACCCTATTCATGTAATATAGACACAAACTAAAAAGCAAATCACTTATCACTTGGATCAGGCATGCATAAGAAAAACTGATAACAGATAGTAACTACAACTACCACTCATTAAAATCCTATATTGAACAGTGTCATGACTAAAAGGAAATGCAGAGCTCAGGCAGATGAATCAGACCCAAACGTTCTCATCATTTTATTTTAAATGAGGTCAACTATTTCTTATGGTCTTCTTTCTTGCTACAGTTCTTTAAAAAAACCAACATCTTTCAAAGTCTGTCAAAAATTGTGGAGTGGAAGGATTAAAAGTATGACAGTGTAAGGCATAAGAACAGAAAATATATTTTAAATTGCTGCATAGAGCAACTATCATAGTGGTACATTATCAATACCTGCTTTTTAAATATAAATGAGTATACAGGAAATGAGCAATGAAAAATAAATTAAAAGAGTTAGGAGGAAATTTTGGCCTGTCCTTATTCTGTCTACTGAACTTGTTTGATGCATTTCTTATCCTGTGATTTGCTTGTAAGTTCTCTTGTAGATCACAGTCTTGCATAAGGACCCAGTTTGGCATAAAACTCTAATAGATATGTTTATAAGTGTTTGTAACTGGAACAGACATCTACCCATGGAAAGTTCTCATTGATTTCATTGAGATTTAATGGCCAACGGCAGCCTCTGTTAGCAGGCATCAATAAAAATCTGAGGCTGTACTTGAGCATCTCGGATTGGAGTGGTAGCCTAGCTCCCCCGGTGTCCCATATCTTGGTTCAGTTGCAAGGCAGTTTGAGGGGAGAAGATAAATGACATTCCTTCCAAAGGAAACTATGCCAGAAGCTCTTCTCCAGCTGCACACCAGTGCCCTCTGACCACAAGGTGAGTCATAAAGGTTAAAACCACGATGCTTTGAATCACAGGAAATGTGGGATTTTTTGGTCCAGAACATGAAGCAAGTCTGGAGCAAGCATGGTTGTGAGGCCTTTGCTGCAAAGCCCTGATCTACTCCTGTTGCGGTGAATTACTTGTTAGTGTAAAACTAGCTTCAGTTAGACATTTTCTATGGAGAGAATTCAATGTAATTAATTTTAGTCATCTAAAAGACATGTACTTTATCCAGGCTAGTTGGTTTCTGCTCACTGTAGTCACTAGGTCAGGGCTTTCATTTTTTTCTATTTGAAGACTGATCTGGAATATGGGATATTGCATATTTCAGGTATGGGATTATGAACTTCGGGAGCTGCTTCTCTTTCTCCATGGGCTATCAAGGGTGATAAATGACCTACTTTATACTACCTAACTTTGAGGGAGTTAAAATTAATAATCTATCACAATTTGAGATGTGAGGTGGGGTTTTATGAGCAAACTGTAATTAATTAAAATAAAAAGATAACATCAAAAGTCAGATGCAAATGCATGTTGGGGACACTTAAGCTCAAACTCACAGAGATACACTTTACAAAGCAAAACCACCTATCCTGCCACCCATATAGCTGCCTGTGTTTAAAACTCAAGGAATGTTGTTAATTTGTTTTGTGCCTTTGATTTCTCTATGGAAATAACCACCTTTATGTATGCTTATCTACTAGTTGATTTCATGTTCTGACAGTGAACAGCTTCTGAGCATATTTGGATAGAAATTTATAGTTACATTGGAAGAAAACACACAGGGACAATAACACTTCCCAAAATATGCAGTAACACTTTCATGCAAAGCACTTCAAAGAAATGTACATGAAAAAGAGAAAGAAAATTACCCTGCAGAAGTCAGCCGAGGGCTTTCCAACTGTGAGACTGTGCACATTAAGACTTTTTTTCAGTCTGCTTTTAAATGGCTCTGAGGACCCAGTAATCTTTCTTGCTGTCAGAAATACACAGTTGGGGTGCGCTCCAAAGACCCTCCACAAATGGCTCCCTCTGGTGTGAAGCTGCAAGTCTCAGCCTGCCCGGGGAACAGTTGCTCTTTAAGTTACAGTCTGTGCTTTTAACATGATGTGTAACAGCCATAGGTTCATCAATGCGGAGATTACCTCAAACGTGATTTTGTAAGGATTGCACCAGCAGCTCTTCATTTTCTGAGCTACTGAGGATGAAAGAAGAACTTGGATAACCCAGTGTTTGAGTTACTGAATACATGGTGCTAATGTCCAGCCAAACTGAACTGGCTTGGATCCATCAGGATATATGAGCACTAGCCAAAGTACTCACACAACCCAAGAGCGCTGCTGGAGAACCGCTCTGTGCCTCTAGTGCCTCTGTAGCCATGTTTTCCAGCACCCTGAGGACCAGGAGAGGTTCTTAAACTGGCTACAGAAAAACATGAGTATATAAAAGTAACTCAGGTCAGACAAGGCTAATAAACCCTGCTAGATCTGAGCTGGTTGTATATCATGTGTTATATTTGGACATGTTTGGATCACAAGGGTATGAAGCAGGGGCAGCTGAGCTGATTCTACCCTGAATTAGTATACACTGAGCAAGTTTTGTTAGCTTGGACTGCGGGACACACTGAAGTGGCTACAATGCTTCTGAATATGAGTTATCCCTAAGAAGCAGCAAATTTGTGTTCAGGGATTGCTGATACTGAGCTATTAAAGCAGACTCAACCTTGGATCGACTTATATGACCCTGTGGTTCTGACCCATATGATCCTCAGTCTGGATACAACATGTGCAGATAACTGAGAGTTGCCTGAATTTCATTACTCATGTACTTGTAACCTTCACATGTTCTCTGCCATCTTGATTATGACAGTTTCTTGTTGCTCTGCTTTTATTCCTAAAACTCCAGGGAGAAAGAGGACCATATTAGCAGCAGCACACTGATGGCATCACCTGTGGTGAACCCTGCTAGCCTTTCTCAGAGTGTTTGTGCAGACACTTTTGGTAAGAATGGCTCTCTGTATGTTTACAAGCAACATATGTGCTGCAGAGCTGGAGCTCCACTCCAAGTCCATTGGCTCTGTGTGCTTGCCACATAAGATACTGGATGAAGAACAAAGTCTTGCTTGGAAAGGAACAATAACTCCTAAAAATTCAAGAACAAATTTCTAGCAGCTTCAGCTGAGCAATTGAGACTCTAAACTAGAAGTAGGTTCTGACATAACCGCTTTCACAACTCGAAGATTCTTGGATGCCTGATGCTTCAGTGACCTGTCTTCAGTGCAGAAGTGGAAAAACAGATACTGGGCTGAGCAAGGATATCTCATTGCCTGCCAGCCTTAGGAAATTCATTGATAAGCTTAAATCCTTTAATGTTTAAAACTGAAATCTCTCCCTCCTTGTAAAGAGGAGGAAGTTGTCATGCAAAGAGGTGAAACTACTTTGCCCTTACAGAAAATAACAAGAATGACCTTTACTAATGATACTGACCACACTTTTTACCATAAGTGAGCCTGGAGATAATTCCAGGGAATACCAGTGGCATTCAGATGTGTGTTTACCTACAGGTAGAAGTAATTCACCAGAAAGAGATGCTTATAACCGCATGTGGGTGGCTAAACCTAAATGCCTGGGGACCTTTCAGGTTAATTAGGAAGGAATCCAGCAAACTTTAGCACATACAGCATTTGATAGTTCTGGAAAACAGGCAAGCTGAACCTTCATCTTGGATCAAACCAGGGTTTGGTCAATAATGAGCTAGGCTGGACAGAGTTTAGGGTGCTTTTATCCTACCCCTAACTGTAACTTAATTCTTACTGTCAGGATGCAGATTATGGAAAACAACCAGTCCTCAGCAGGTACTTTGGATTTGTTATTGGCAACAGTCAATCAAACACAGTTCACTGAAGGGTGCAAAGATACGATTACAACATAGAAAAGGGGTCCTTCACAGGCACAAGACTGGGAACAGAAAGTGCTCCATGGCTGTATAAAGACTTCCTCCCGTTCCCATCACTGCACTGTATGTCTTGCTGGCAGAAGACTGTAGATCTCACAGATGGGAAAAACCATGAAGTGTAATTAGCCTCAATGCAAAACCAAAGAAACCAAGGCACAAAAAGAGGCACAGCTTGCCTGGAACCATCAGGAGGGCAGTGGAAATCCTCATGTCCTGACACCTTGTCCATGTGACAATCTTGAGCTTACAACTGCTTTGATGCAGGCATTTGCATATTATCATTGCACTTGAAAGTTATAGCAAAGGTGAAATTTTGGGAGAAATGAGTACATACTCCCTTTTGGCTATGGGATATCTGGAGGCTTTTCTCTCCAGGTGGGTGTGGAAAGAATGGCTTGTACTCTGCTCTAAGCTGGTGAGAAATAGCCTCCAGGTTCATAGAATCATAGAATAGTTAGGGTTGGAAAGGACCTTAAGATCATCTAGTTCCAACCCCCCTGCCATAAGCAGGGACACCTCACACTAAACCATACCACCTAATGCTTCATCCAATCTGGCCTTGAACACTGCCAGGGATGGAGCACTCACAACCTTCCTGGGCAACCCATTCCAGTGCCTCACCACCCTCACAGGAAAGAATTTCTTCCTTAGATCCAAACTAAACCTCCCCTGTTTAAGTTTGAACGCGTCACCCCTTGTCCTGTCACTACAGTCCCTAATGAAGAATAGTGCCTCCCCAGCATCCCTATAAGGCCCCCTTCAGATACTGGAAGGCTGCTATGAGGTCTCCATGCAGCCTTCTCTTCCCCAGGTTGAACAGCCCCAACAATCTCAGCCTGTCTTCGTATGGGAGATGCTCCAGTCCCCTGATCATCCTCGTGGCCCTCCTCTGCACTTGTTCCAACAGCTCCATGTCCTTTCACACAACACTGTAGGAGCTATATTAGCACTACACTGAGTCATAGTTAGTATAGGCCGCATTAGGTGATGCCCAGAGCTGTGCTGAGATTGCTGAGAGGCCTGTAGGGCTTCTGGACTGCCTCACAGTCGTACCTAGCTATAAGCTGAATGATGGTGATTAACAACCCCTCAAATAGAAATACTCCAAGATGCCAGTTTTCTGCTGTCCTGTTCACTGCTCTTTCTTCAGGCCAGTGAACATTCCTGGAGGACAGCCAAAAAAATTTGATTACTGGTATAAGCAAGAGAGGATAAATATAGTAGTTCTGGCTACCCCAAAAGGCAAAGAAATTCTGTGATTCATCCTAATAATTATAATGTCTTTGAAAATGATGTGGAAAAGAATATATTCAGCACTTTGGAAATAAATATATTGTATGCATTTTTATTTTAAAGCTGACATGGAATGTTAATGATGACAAAATATTTGTGTTATACAGCCAGTATGTGAATATAAATATTTTCTTAGTGAGTTTTCTACAGTTTTATAGTATTTGGGAACTTGTAAGTGAAATTAAATATATGTTTAAGTCTGGTTGTCAGAAATCTTAATAAAAACTGTTTTCTGCAATGGAAAAAAACAGAACAGGTTACCTTTAAGAGGCATTAAAGTATTGCTGGATAAACATGATTTCTACACTACTTAAGCTAAAAACCAGAAGTATGAAAAATGCATCCCAAGTCACTTTAGAAACATAGAAGCCTGTACTTCAGACCCAGGTGTAACTTCATTCATGAGCTTGATTCCATTTAGTCAATAGAGGAAAGCATGTAGATACAATTGATAACAAATATAACTACCATCGGGACCAGGACCTAAGCAGGAATTATATATGTCCAAGAATCTTCAGAACAGAACATGGTTTGGGACCGGAACCTTACCTGCTGAATACACCAATCACTGTGGCCAGAGTCAGTACTTGGGGGATGTGTTCCACCTGCTCACATGCAAAACAGCAAGATTATCACATCCAGATGTGACCAAGGTCTATTTATTCTAGTCTGTATTTCCCTGCAAAATCATCCCTAATTTATACCTATCCGTAAAACATAGCAAGGGCTAACACCTCAAAGGAGCGCTACTTACCCAAATGGAGCAAGAAAAAAACCAACTATATTCTGTCCAAGTAAAACTGTGGGTGACAACTTATTTCAGTAAAGCACAGTTAGCGGGATTGGAACTTGGCCACGAGCCTCAGGTAAGCATTCCTTTCAAAAACAGGAATTGGACATTGTTCTAATGGGTTTTTAAAACTAGTCTCAAATCTATGTACTGTCTCTAAATGCCAAAAATATTTCACATACACTCAAGTGCAGGATACATGCTGTGCACACCAATAACATTTGGTGCAAAGGAGAGCTTGGGGTGACCTCAAGGCTCTTCAAAAAGGTGAAATTTCTGTGGCATTAGTCACGCTCATCATTACTGGGACATGCCCAAAGGAAAGGCACGGAACTGGCACTTCTGCAAGTACAAGTGTAATAACCAAGAGTGGTAGGACTAGATTGTTTCTCCTCACTGGGTGTGAAAACCAAAGCAGAACCAGCAGTGATTTTTTTAGGGTACTTTTTTGTGTCAAGTTTATGCTTTGCATGGCTCAGACTTTTCCTGGTGGTCAGTTCTCCCTGAGGTCATTTTTTAAAATCAAGGGATTGAATTTACAGCCCAATATGGGTAACAATTGTAGAGATTCATATTACTTTTAAAACAAAAAATCAGCACCCCATTTGCAGGTGTTCTCGAAAGATTTATAAGTCTCAAACAATATCACATGTCAGTAACATCCCTGCAAGATTATATAGCAACCATGGAAAATGTCTACTTCCTGGTATTTTGGGGGTTTGCAATCCCATCTGTTACATTTCACAGTTCATCGCTAAGAATATGAGTTACATGATAAGTTGTGGAAAGCAATTACAAAAATACATAGCAGTCCTCTGACAGAAGCAAATGTAGTAAGGATGAGGGTCAGGTGGGGGATATGACAGCTTCAGTAAGAGTCTGTCAGAAAGGTCTTCTGGAAGAAGTCTTGTCCATCTGCCAAACATAGGAGATAATTGACATCCTGGATGTTCCCGCCAGCTGTCTCAACAGCTCAGGATCAAACAGGGGCAATTCACAGTCACGGAGAAGCAGAAACGCACGTTGTAATGCGGGAACTGGAAAACATGACAGGTGACATTTGCTAATGACTAGTAATGATACACAAGAAATGTTAAGTATTGTAGCTATAACACAGCCATTTTGGAAGACTGAAGTTGAAATACAAATTAATATTAATGCCCTCTAAGAATGCCCTGAAATGATCCACCATCACTCCAGAGTATTCTTCGTACATTCTCACTCAACATCTAAAGCTGTCATGTTGCCTCTTGAACTGCTGATAGTCCCACACCTTGGATAATCACTGAGTATACAGAATAAATATAGAAGCACATTTTGGGGATCTCTGTCTTTCCAGTAAATCTGGAACAACTATTCATAGAATCATAGAATAGTTAGGGTTGGAAAGGACCTTAAGATCATCTAGTTCCAACCCCCCTGCCACAAGCAGGGACAACTCACACTAAACCAGGCCACCCGTAAGTGTCTGAATATCTTACTTTAACTTATTCATAATGCATGGAAAACCAGAATAAGTCATTAAATCCCCTTCTTCCATTATATCATCATACCACCCTCTGAGGATGAATTGCTTTCTACCATATCAGTAATTAAGAAACCTAACAAATGTCATTTCTTAATTTACAGACATGGAGCTCCTGAACAGTAGAGTAGTAAAACAAAACGTTGAGAAGCAATATGAAATATCTGTCACATTTTAACAGGAACAGAATTAACAACACTTTCCCCCACCCACCCAAGCATTCTGCCAACACTTCAAAAGGGTAATTGGAGTGACTTGGGTAATTATAGATGTGTCATCCTGATGTCAATGCCAGGCAAAACAGTCCAGCAGGTGGACATGGCTCAATTAATAAATAATTAAAGAAAAAGGATGCAATTGAAGTAAGTCAATATAGGTTATGAATAATAAAAGTTAACAAGCTGCCATTACAGAAAGATGCTGCACACTTGCATGGAACACGCCAGCTTTAACACAAAGCCTGTCCTTGCTTTGCTGTCATGCTCAGAGCACCTCTCAGGTGTTACCTGAGCAGCAGCTGGTGGCTCTCTTTCACATCTCAAGCCCATATATGAAATACATACATATATATATATATACATACATACATGCATACACNTAACACAAAGCCTGTCCTTGCTTTGCTGTCATGCTCAGAGCACCTCTCAGGTGTTACCTGAGCAGCAGCTGGTGGCTCTCTTTCACATCTCAAGCCCATATATGAAATACATACATATATATATATATATACATACATACATGCATACACACAGACATACATAAATCCATTACTTCAGAAATTCAGTTAAGTGAAGCTGGCCTTGCTGACCTTTTCACTGCTGTCAGCTTCTTGCCCAATGTTACCTAAATCAAAATAATTTAGGTGCTAGCCAGGAGACACCCGTATTAAACCTCTTGATCTTCACTTTATACAATTTAAGATCTGTTCCACTTGCAAAGTCCCAGGTGCATCAGATTGGATGAGATGAGCTCATATTCAACCATAGACTGTGGGAAATGCAAGATGACGCATTAAGTGTTTTCCTTCCTCATGACTGCTCATGTGTAACCATTACGCAGACCATTACCTCACAAAACGCTGGCAAGCCAAACATTACTCAGAATGACAGTATATGTTTACTAAAGTGACATTCAGAGAACTTCACCACTAGTACATTGATGATTTTTCCTACTATATTACAATACAAACTAATTCAGTTATTTCCAGCAGCACCTGCGGGTCTCTGTTCCTTACTTAGCTTTGCATGGCAGAAGCAGCTTAGCAGAACAGGCCTGTATTAGGGACAGAGTGTAGCTGTACACCATAGTTCATCATAATATGAAACATTCTTAATTGGAAGTAGTCAGCAGACAACATTGGCTGATGATTACAGAATGGTGGTATGAATATGTTGGCAATTTTATTCAAGTTGTTTTTATTGAACACCCTCATTCTCATGTTCTGTCCAAATGAGGGAATAGCAAAACAATTTAAATGTGCTAGGGTTGAATCAAACAGGGTTATAAATGTGACAGGCACAGGTACAGAAAACAGGAAGCTCTACTGGTGCCTGCAGTGACCCAAAGCTGGTGATCAGTTGATTTCTGAGCGTGCAAGCAGGAGAGACCAAGCTTGCGTCTGCTCCCCTGAACACTGATGTGCAGCTCTTCCTCCAGCTGGGACAAACCTACAAGTCTCTGTCTAAACATGTAAGTTAACAAGCATGTAACTCCCCACCACATGGGATGTAGTACTGTCTCTCCTGAGGGACAAGCGGCCTTGCAGAGGAATCTAGACAGATCTAGTGGAAGTGTGTTCAAACACTGGAACAGGCTTCCCGGAGAGGTGGTCAGTGTCCCAGATCTGTCAGTGTTTAACAGGCCTTTAATGGTATGCTTTAACTTTTGGTCAGCCCAGAACTGGTCAGGCAGTTGAATGAGATGATCCTCGTAGGTCCCTTCCAGTTGAAGTAATTAATTTTATGTTTTATATATTATATTTATATGTATACATTTTTTAATCCAACAAACTTTGTGTTGCTTAAGAACCCTACCTGAAAACACTGGATATGGTCAACGATGTTATTAATGAAGATACTGAACAGTGCCAGCTTAAGAGTCAGTGCTGGAAACAGATCTGCTCTTCCTTTGTAGCAACTGCTTGAGATCTCTCCAGCAGCTACTTTATGACATACTTGTTTTGTGTTACACTGAGTTAATTTTACATAATTCATGTTTCTTAGTCAAAATGTAATTGATAAAAAGTCAAATGCCTTGGAGAAATCCAAGTATGTGACATCAGTATAGTGCATTGTCTGCCAGCTCCGGAGCAAAAGACAACAAACAAAACCTACCTTCCAACCAAAATACTTACAGCCTCTAACACTGTGTTCTGCAGTCCAAAACCCATGGCCCTCTGTTTTCTAATCAACGCTGTCAGGATAATTATCTGATAGCTACCTGTGTCATTCCTTTCATCATTTTCAAACACCGGACAATTACCAAGAGTTTTTAAATCCTCAGGAATTCCTTCAGTTTTCCAAGCTTTGCTAAAAATTTACTATGGGCCTTCAAATCTTGGCTAATTTCCTTATGACTGTTAGATGCAAGTTCTCCATTATATTTTCGTGCTTTAGCTCAGTCTAACAAAACTCAGTCACTAAAGCTGGGTCTGATCTATTTGAGGAGGCTATAACAATACTTCTGAACTTGTCCACGCTTGATACCCTGAGGAAGAAAAAGTACAGTAAGGAAAATCTCAAACTTCTTGCCAGCTTTTTAAAGCAGTTAATTAGTTATTATGTATTGATTTAATGATTCTCCTGGAATTTCCAGTTTGTGAGAAATTTCAAAAAAACTGGAACTGAAGGTAGATCTGATTCAAAACTCTATTTTGAAAATGAACAAAAACTGAACTTCCCGAATAACAGACTCCTTGCATTGTGAGAAGATTTCGAAGTCAAGTTTTGAAACAAGTTTTGACTTCCATTTTATGTCCTACTGCACAGAATGTGACACAGTCTCAAGCAATTTCTCAACAAATTTGAAAGAAGAGTTGGTGGAAATTTCATGGAGGGACAGCAAGATATGCCATAGCAAACAAAACTTACTGAAATATGCAATTATTATAATTAATATTACAACTATTAACAAAAGGCACTTCTCTGCCAAAGCCTGAGGCACTCTTCGAGTTGTTAAAAAAGATCACAATAATTATCAAAGAAAATATACAGCCTAGTAAAACTTTGAGATGGAACATAATTATTACATCACCCAGTTCATTTTCTCTTCATCAATACAGGACTGATGTATTAGGTACAAATCTATCTCCAGTATTTGGATGCAGGTTTCCAACATTTTCTCAGCATAACAACAACTCTTTCAGCATAAGAGTAATGAAACCTTGGCAGTCTGGCCCTCAGCTTGAGAATCTCTACAAAAAACAAAAGCTTGTCCAGACTTTTCTGTGTGCTTGCCCAGGTAAATATAGTTAAATGGAATTGTTTACATTGCTGTTTTTCCTGTTGCACTTGTTCTTCAGCCAGAAGTCCTATATAAGAAAGAACATTTTGCATACGGTGTTGCAAAACGGGACATCTCCATACAGTACAGCTAACTTATTTTAATAGAGCAGAAAATAAAGCTTGACGTTATTTTCATTTGCTTGCAGCTGTCTGAATAAATTACCAGTATGTCCCAGCTGCTTAAAATTTACATTTTCTATATGCATGTTTCTATTGTAAATAAAATAATTACTTTATAGTGGCACAATGGGACAGATCCAGCTGAGGTTGGGGGTTGGAACTAGATGATCTTAAGGTCCTTTCCAACCCTAACTATTCTATGATTCTATGATGCTTCCAAGCGCAGCTCTTGAATGCTTCAGCTGTAGGCACCAAGGTCTAGGATTCATTTCACCAGGCTCACTAGGACAATTCACTATGAGATGTGAAAATGAGTGCCTCTTGTCTGCAGCTCGAGGTTTAGATGTGTATGTAGCAGTGCTCTTTCAAACCTCTGGATCAAGCCATTCTGCTCAGTCAAACTGAATCTCAGCATGTTTCAGATTGGAGCTAAGCCCCAAAACTACTCAGACCAGTGTTCTGGGGCATGCTCAGGCGTGTGGGCACCAAGGCAACTCTCAGGTCAAACAGCAAATCAGCAGAGCAAGTCTAGTGAGCTCAATAAGGTTACGCTGAGCAAGCATGAGCTTTTTTGTTTGTTTGGATCAGATACACCTAAAGTTCATCCTTTTCCTGTCTTAGACTTCTCTGTCCTCTTGGTTTTAATTTGTGGAGATTAATCAGTCACTTACATGAATGGGATGCTAAGCAGATCCCTGGGAGGAGAACCTGGTCTTCCAGTTAAATGCCCTCAGTATTTAGGGAAATGAGGCACAGAGCAGAAATTCCTGATCTGTTACATACTGCCACCGGATTGGAAGGTAGAATTAGCTAATGAGGAGAAAGAGAAAGCCTACAGTAAAATATCTTTTAGGTGGTTCTCTTTTTCCTGTTTTACACACCTGATACTGGCATATAAAACCTATTTTAGGAATGCAGGCCTGATTGTCAAGACCAGATCCCCGATGATTAGACAGGCAATTCTTATAAGAACCTTATTATTCCTTGATTGTGATTCTGAGTCACTTCCAGTTTGCTCAGTCTGAGGAGGCCCCTTTTGCAGGTGGAAACAAGTCACAGATTCATTTATTCAGGTCTTATTTTTTGTTGTCCTGTCAAAAATATATACACCACAAATCTCGTCTTTATGTCAGAAACACTGGGGGGAAGGCTCATACATGTCACTTCCAACAGGCATTCAGCTTTCACCTGCCAAACCCTTAAGATCCTTCCTCTGTTCCAGTACCTGCACAGTCACGCAATGTCCTCCCTCAAAAGAAAAAGGAAAAAAAAAAAGAAAAAGAAAGAAAAATAATAGGATTCAAATAAAACAAGCAGAGAAGCTGATATTGATCTAAGCTGACTACAGAGGAAAGTAATTAAACTGCTGATTATTGCTCCTGTGATGCAGTTTTGAGAATTAACACAAGGCATTCTCTACCTTGTTTATCCTCCTCTGCCCAAATAAATAAAATCCATCTTTTTACATTATTTAGCTCTCTGTGTCATTTACCAGTAACCTCTGCAATTGGCCTGTGTACATGAATAGGGCCTATTTGTTTTTATACTTCTGTGTATGCTCACCCTGGCAGTAGAATGAATTCAAAACCAGTGACACAGCGCTCAACTAATTATCAGTCACTTTTGATTCCAACTGCTTACAGGGAAAAAAAAAAAACAACCCTGACATGGTTGAAGACTTTCTGGTTTTGCTATATAATACTACATTACTTCTATTTGGTTCAGAAAAAAATGGACTAACACTGATCTTACCGATGTTGGTGGTGAAACACCAGCTGGCTCTAATGAAAGCAGTTTGGGTTTTGTGGAGGACTTCAGGAAATGCCACTTTTAATCAACAGAGTGGCAGTTTTTATAAGAGGAAAAGTTTCCCCACCTGAAGCCTTCACTGCCTCCACAGCAGCCTGTAAAAGTCACAGGGACTGCAGCAATTTCTCCATGACATGTCAGTGACTTTGGGTGCTCAAGCACTCTGCCCCAGGAATTCCTTGCCTCAAGCACCACTGAGGTTCCTTGACACCAACTCACTGCTGTGCTGCACAGTCTGTGTGCTTGAAGTTAGATACGGACTTTATGAAAGTCCCCTAAATTAATTTCAAATGCTAGCATAGGGAAAACAGTGAGAAGCATTAGCTCAGGCTTTTAAACTCTGAAAGAAATATCACTGTCTGCCTTATCTACCCTCCTACACTTCTGCTGGGATGGAAAGCAGATGGTCACGAGGGATGTTTAGTCTGGCCATTTTTGAGTTCTTCACTTTATAAATCTGTTTGGTTTTCAGCCTCTTTGCAAGACAGTGTGATTGCTCCTCCCTGTAAAGGCCTTCCAAAAGTACAATTTCACCATTAGTGAACAACATTAAGGAACTTCTAAAGCCAGTGCTAAATCATATTGGCTGGTTTCCATAGAACTTTGCTGCCTCCACTGAATGAGAGAACATTACTGCTTTGGTTACACTTGTGACAAAGCAATTTATTAGACTTCTTCACTGCAATTTGTCTGCCCTAAGCTATGCATCTAAAGTAGAGGTAGACATCTCTCCCAGTGAGGTATTTGCACTTAGCTGCAATACAGTTGCCTGAAGGAGACAGTTAATTCTTCCATACACCTACTATCAACCACCAAGATGTCAAGGTCTCCACCCTCAGTGGCTTCCTCATTTAGGATGGCAGATTTTCCATTTACTCCAGACGAAGACGGCTGCCAGATTCAGGTCAGTACTTTAAACACGGGCAAGTAGATGGCTCACATGGAATGCATGAAGCATGGCCTGTGGGTGAGCCTTATCCTCATGGAGAGGCAGCTGAGGCCAGGCACAATGGTCTAGGACATCTCTGATTATACTAGATACATGTGTCTAGATAAATGAGGTGAGATTTAAATGTCTCATCACTTCTCCTGTCCACAACCACTTGCCCACCCAACCTGTGGGTAGCTGTGAACCACTCTCTGCCCACCACAAGTAGCCAATGGGTTTAATTCCAAATTGCACTGGAAAAGAAAGCAAAACCTCTCAGCTCTGTGGTGTCCCTTCATAGCTGTGTAAGATCTTTCATGCATGCCTTAATATATCTTAAATCACTGACTCTAAGTCCTTAGCAGACCTCCAGCTTTCAGTAAAGTGGGATAAAATAGAAACTGCTTCAAGTTCTTTAAAGACATGTGTATGAACCTGGTGCTGAAGGCCACCAAGATGCAAGAATAAAGTTATTGCTCTGCTATGTCATGGCATATTAGTACGTTAAAAAAACCCAACCTGAAACAGTTTTCTGGCACTGATGCTAGCTGGCATGGAACAGTTCTTGTCTACACTGTACAACTCAGTCTCTAATATAGGACAGCAGCATTCAGCTGCCTGTTAGGAAGAGTGTCTGGGCTGTAATAACTCTTTAAGGGTGCTTGGGTGTTGTTTGGAAGAATGCTAGCTTAATGATATAACAGTACAAAAAGCTGCACTGCAGTGCTTATGAATGTTTCCCACCACCATCTAATTTACAGGTATAACTGTAGCCAGACCAGCCAGCCCCGCTCAATTCTGAGGGTCATGGGGGTGACTCTTCCCTTTGCAGGGAGGACACACACACTTAGTAAATAAAACACCAGTTCCTCTTGGACTTAATTTCCAACCTGTTTTTTTGTTTGTTTTTTCAAGCCATACACCTGTCTCATGAACACTGTTGGGCACCTGACTCCCTGGGTTCTTGTAAACCTCAGTCACCTAACAGAGTGAGCTCCTGAGACCACGCACAGAGGTGGGAGGCCACTCAGCAGCTGGCTGAGTCTATAAGCAGTGTGTGTCCAACCTACTCAGCAGGGGGCTTGGAACTGGATGATCTTTAAGGTCCCTTCCAACCCAAAACATTCTATGAGTCTGTGATTCTATGGAAAGGTGATTAGTCCCTTGGTTGCAGTTCGAAGGAAGCATAATCCCAAATCAAATGAGGGTCCTGTGCAGGTGGGGGAGTGGTGTTCAAAGCTGCATGCTGCTGTCAGTGGGCACAAATTAGGCAACATAAATCCATTTTGGTTTTATTATATATTCACTCCATCCTTCTGCTGCATTTTCTACATTTTCTGTCTTAATAAATGCTATGGGGTTTTCATAAATACAACATAGTGTGGGCACATGTCTTCCCTTTTAGTGTGAGCCATAGCTGGTTAAAGATACAGCTGTTTGCCACAGAATTTCCAGGAACTCTCCAGGCACTTGGTGCTGCAACCTTCCTACTTTCCTTTTCAAGCTGCTGGAGTTGCCTTCTTTTCTCAGGACCTCATTTGCCCATTAATATTATAATAGCTTCCAGTTAGTAATAGGTTTTTCCATGGTTCAGGGAAATATGTTATCATGGATGCCTTTGCTGTAAATGCTGCATGAGGATTTTTGGGCACCTGAATTCAGTAATTTACTGGATGTAAATCCAGCAGTGTAATGGTGGCATGGGGATGAGATAACCCAGCGACAAACATTTGTGTGCCTAAGGCATCCTGGCTACCTGAGATAGGGCAGGTGAATTCCACATCCTCATGAGAGATAAGCAAGCTGTGTTGCATAGCACTGGAGCAGTTTGGTTACATGTAGGTAGAGCACTGGCAGAAGAATCAATGGGGCAATGTTGGTCTTTGGAAAAAGAAATAGGTCATCACTGGCATCATCTCGCATTCTTTTGTTTATGTCTGTCTTCTCACTTTTCTAGTGGCATAGAGGCAGTTATCCCTTTTCCTTTACTGTGGTTATCTCTCATCCTTCCTTCTCTCTAGTTAGATTCTACCTCAGTAAACCCACAACCTGAATTAATTTTGTGAGGAAACCATGTGACGATGGGAAGTGGTAACATCTATTTTACTAATATTTCTTATAATTCCTTCCTCTTGAAGCTTGTTCTGGCTTCCTATGACACTTATAGTTGGGACTATATAAAAATCAAGATGTAAAAACCCAAGTTTCTTGTTGACTGCCAGCTGCTTTTGACATTTTATCTTGGGTAATCTTTTTGAAAGCTGCTTGTGAAGAGCTTGCTTTCTGGATATCTTCCCAGAAAGTTTCTAATTTCTCTTTCACTGCATACTTAAGAACATCCTTGTTCTCACCCGTAGTCACTGTAGACAACGTCTCTGATTTGCAGTCCCTGTGTAGATGAACTCTATAGTTTTAACAAATTTTTCCATTTGGGAAAAAAAAAAGGAGCCAGTTGCAAGCAGCTCTTTCTTAATGATGTTGCACTTATCTACTAAAATCTGCATAATTTTGTACAGGTTAATCAGCATAAATTCACTTCATTGTTAATAAGAGGCAGATGTTAAGAATAATGAATGGAGACATTTTTAGGATGGTGGACTTTCAAGCTCTTGAGCCTAGATTAAGAGTCTGAATTCCATCTACTTCCCTATTACTTGTGTCATCTTTTGGTTGCCACTATGCCTTCAGGACACTAAGTCCAGGGGCTTATAGATCAAGTTTTCTCTGACTGAACCCGTACTTTGGTGTCCAGGTGTAGCAGTGATCGATGCTTCTCAACTTACTTAGCTACTCATCAGCAAGTGACTTACAAATTTTCTTACTGGTGCTTCATGACTTACTCCAGGTTTTGGTTATTTTGCTTTTTTATGTTTCCCTGCTGCTTATTGTTATATATTAGAGTTTAGAAAGTGCCATGGGACATAGCCCCATATATACACTTGTTCTGGGTATCTAAGTGAGATTGTGGGTAATGGTGGCAGAACTAGGGCTTTACTGATAAGATTTCAAGTCTTGCTCTGGACTTACTTCAGCTCTTTCTCCTGCCGAAAGCTGCTTCCACTCTGTGCAATTTAAATGCATATGTGGTTATGTGAGCTGAGATCTGACCTAGATCTGATGCTAAACACATTGTTCCCTTTCGTGCTGTTGGCTACAGAAGCACTGTATATTAATCAATCTTGCTGCAACAGCCAACGACTTTATCTTCATCTCTAAACAGATTCTTAGTCTTGGATAATGATGTGTTACTGTGGGTCAGATAACACTGGCTTTTGAGGAGCTGTTACAAGCAGCTACAGTCTTTGCCCTCTGCCTAGCTTTCAGTCAAATGCTGGGTAACAGATTTCCAAAGGAAGACATTTTCTTTATGTGGTTCTTGACCTGATCTTTTGTATGACTACTGTAGATATTTGTGGAAAAGTCTTACTCTAGAAAAGAAAACAGCAGATTATCTATCACTGATTTCACATGGAAAGGAAGATCACTTCGATGGTCAACTTTGTACAGCTGAGCAGGGAAGGGATAGCACCTAACAGGACAAAGTCTGACACAGAAGGTAGGCTGATAGATAAGAATGCATGCCAGATATTTCAGTGTGAAAAAAGACTTTGCTATAATGCAGATGAATGTAGGAAGATTCAAATTTAAAACTTTGAACATAAGTATTTAGCCCTGAATGTTCTCATAAAAGTCCCCACATTACTTTTGTCACAAACACATCTACTGTTTCATAACTTAACATTAAGCCATGTACAAAGACTCATCAAATAGAAGAAAGGAGTCTTCTGGCAAAAAAATAAAAGTCCTTAAAATGTTTACCTAGTCATAACTAATAGCTTGTGAATGTTCCTTCGTAAGCTTGGAAGCCATTATAGAAAGCGCAATTAAGAATCTTGACATTTACTGTGTGTTCCAGTTCAAATTTACTAATGGATATAATTCAGTTCCTTTTTGCACCACACAATGCCACAAATTCAGTTCAGAGTAATGCAGACTTCCAAGGGTGAGCTGGGAATAATTACACAGAAGGTCAAAAGCCTCTTGCCCTGCCATAAGTACCATCTCTGACAGGCTTGCTAGTTTGTTTAAATAGAACATTATAATCAAGCAGATATTGGAAAAGATTTCAAGGAGATTACTTTCATACAGTACAGAGTCCCTCTCATAAAGAAAGATATACCTCATTTTCAATTATGTGGAAGGATTCCAAAAAAGAGGGGCCTTTTAATGCAGAGGTGCAATTGCATTTCTGGTCATTGTGAGCTGCAACTCCTTATCTGAAGTAGTATTTTATTGCCAAACTTGAAACTTACAGTGTGCTGAACATCCGGCCCAGTGCAAACAGGCTGCAGAAGTCTCTCTAAACCAGCCTCCCTGCACGGAAGAAGCGATGCTTTTGTAAATGAAACCTGATACTGGAGAATTAGAAATGCAGATACTCCTCTGGTCACTTTTCAGAGAAAGGATAAGGGAGAAGGAGTAGAAAAGATGTTGATTACAACATGCTGTCTACATAAGCCAAACATGTGTGGAGGTGTGGGAACATGCATATAAACCTTTCTCCAGAGTTTGTTATTTCATTAAAATGAACAAAACTCAAAAAGGTGTTCCTTCCTCTCCCCTCCTTCCACATGGCTTCCTGCTGAGGAAAGTGTAGGTCCTGGACAAACATGGGTGCCACCACTTTGACTGACAACTGAGTTCTTGCAAGAAGATAGCTCAACTAATTTGTCTGCATGTAAGAACAAAGACCAGATTGATACAGAAGCTCTTCAGGATCTCTGGGAAGCCCTCGGTGCACCATAGACTTGCTGCAGAATTGGGGTACAGCTTTGTTGAGAGGAGTACAGCAGCAGGCAGGTAGACATCACCAGAAGCTGTCTAGGGCATCTTTGTCATTCCTCAACACAGAGTGGCATTATTCTTCCTTCTTTATTCATTTGTGATGTATTTGGAGTATCTAAGGTACTCATAAACCTTCAATTAAAAAGAAGTGCCACTCCTTGATTTGAGAAGCAAACGTCTCATGAACTCCTGAAGCACTTCAGCTTCGATAGAAAAGCGTTGAGAAAACATTTGCTAGTTTTCCATGAAACTGCCCTGTAATTCTGCTTCACCGGAACGTGGGGAAACTCAGGTTCAGATGTTTTTCTAACAGAAGAAAGCAGTGCTAAGGTAGCAATTATCTGTCCTCTGTAACACCACACCCAGATTTCCTTCTACCCCTGTCACTGCAGCTTGCTGAAAGAGCATTGGTGACAGAGAAAAGGCAGTCCTCATCACCTGGTATTTGGCTCATGTCATAATCAGCACATGATACTTCATCTAGAGATGAAGTGTGATATTCTCTCATCATCCTATCCTATTCAAAAGTCTTGCAGTGCCCTTGACTCAGTCCCATACAGTGTGCACCCTCTCTAGTCCATACAGGATTTAGGATGATGGCAATGAGACCTACATGCAGTCAGCAACCATGAGATCATAGCTGTTCTGCTGCAATACTCTCCCACTTGCAGCATGTGTCACAGGTATGAACCGTTTGGTCTGTAAATCAACAGGTTTGATCTTGCCTTTGGATGATTCCTAAATAGGCTGCTGAAAAGCTCTCAAAAGCACCTCCACCTTTCAAATGGACTCCACCCTCTTTACTCACAGCGGGTTATGAGGAAGTTGCTGCCTTTTTCATTTGTTGCTTAAGCTGACCTGTTAAACACCATAAATGTGTTTTATGCCGTACATAAATTGTGGGGTTTCTCGCAAGTCTTACAACAAAGGAGTGCTTTAAGTATGAATGTGTTAACTCTGAGACATGGGAAAGGGTGTAGGCTGTTTGTTTCAGGATTCAAAATGTGCACACAAAGAGGGGGACCTCAGTTGAATGTACGTGTTGTTACATGGGCCTTTAGAAATTTTACTTCCAAATATAGAAATCATTCACTTGTATTTCTGACCACATCTGAATCAAATCCAAAAATCTGGATCATGACAGTTTTGAATCCAACACCATCTTAAGGACAGATTGATTGACACAGACCACATTTTTAGGGAGGGTTATTCGCAAACATACATTTTGACACAGCAGGTCAAGCGAGTAATATGGCATAACTCAGCACTCCGAAGTACTGGGCTATGATGGAGATGATTCCTCAGTAGAGTATTTTCTTCAGTTGCTTGAGCAAATGTGTTCATGCTTATTACTTAGTTCCAATACTACTGGTCATCTTTATTTAAATAAAGGTGCCATAGATTTTGCTTCCTTCCCCCGAGTTAGCCATATGTACATACGCTCAGCACTCTTTGGCCAAGTCATGCTACAGCTGTATCTCTAGGCTGTGAATACACAATCCCACTTCCCATCCACCTGAGGTCCTCATATGCAACCTGCAAAAAATCTCCCCTGGTCTGTTTGGCCTAACCTCCTTATGCACACCATGACCTTCTTATGGCATGATGACAACTTATGAACATGCCTGAACACATAAAGCACTAAAAGGCTCCAAAGAGAAGTCTCTCATTGCACCAACCATGTGTCCTCCCAGACGGTCAAGAGCAGATTTGGCTTTCACATGGCCTCAGGTAACCCTTGAGATGCAGTGCACCTGCATCAATACACCTACATGTTCGTACCAAGCAGAATTCTCTCTTGGCTTATACAATGGAAATAAGAAGTAGGTGTGCCAACATGTATCGGTAGGGAAATGCACCCTTAATCCACAAATGGTTGCCTTATGAAGACTGAAGTACTGTAAAAGCCATTCTTTTATGCAATGCAGCCAACAGATTATAAGACTCAAGAGACAAGGTGTGGATTAACTGCATTACCACACAATGGACATATGTCAGTTTGTTTTTTATCACTGTCAAACAAGCACTGGGAAAGAGTCATAAGAAAAATATTTGTAGCAATAAATCCCATCTTAGCATGATAACATTCAGACTGAACACTAAAAGGACTAGAGGTATGTAGAACACAAACTGACTCAGGTATTCTGGGTAACCCATGGCACATTGTAGAGTAATTATGCTAATATTTATGGCTGGCTAATAGAAGTTGCAGGAGAAAATGCACTTCAAGAGTTTGGGATAATAAACCAGAAACGTCTGGGCTGGCTGTGCATTAATCTTACTGCAGTAAGTACAGACAACTTTTCTTACCATTAGTGACATGATATATGCTAATAAACATCTTCCCAAATGTAAGAAGTGCAAATTATAACTGCTTTCATAAGTCGTATAACAAGGTATGCACTGTTCTCCAGTCTCACTTAATCACGGAAATATCATCACTGCAGTAGTTTGCATCCCTCTGGATTTTTCCCCTTTACATGGTTATGCTGACAGTTTGCTTTGCCTTACTTTACTCACTAATGTGGTTAAAATTTGTAACACTCTTGATGAGTGCCATGGTTACAGAGCACATCTCTTTCAACAGGTTCCTTTTTCCTGGCAGTAATACAATGTCTCTGGTTCATATGCTGCAGGATAGTGGTGGTGAAATCACTGCAGCTTACTGTCCCTTGGCACTGGGGACCAAACTGAGCTCTTGTGTAGGCTGGGGATTACCATAGAGTGGAGAATACCAACCCTGACTTTGGCTTTTGAGGTTCATACTCTTTGTCAGTATTTTTCTCTTTCATTGCCTTTCAGAAACTAAGAGAAGAATGCAAGTGTTTCTGTATCACACTGTATAATTTAATAGAAGACTAATATTTTGCCTGGCAGCCTTTATAGCTTGCAGAGATGATTTCTTACACCAGGCTTCCCCTTACTTTCTCCCTCTCTCCCCCATCCTTCTGAGTTTCAGTGTGATGTTTTGAAAAGCAAAGCTATTTGACTACAGAGTCCTTTCCAGCAATTAATAAATTAGGTATGGGTTAATATGGCAAATGTCTCTGGTGTACGCTCCCCCTTTTCGGTGTGCTTTACCAAAGCCTGTTAAACAAAAACCACGTTCATTTGAATTGACTGAAAGTGTTCCATTGAGGCTGGCTTTTAATGAAAAGGGGTTTTTAAAGGGAGTTTTCAGAGTGGAGAGTAGAGAAAGAGGAGGAAAGGAACTTGTTGGGTTTTTTTTGGTGCTAAAACCAAAGGTATTTCTTCAACAATGGATATTTTACAAATTAAGGATGTTTGATTTGCTTGTAGATCCCGATATAACTGCTTTCGTGTCCCACAGAAATCTGTTCATGCCCTAATTCTCCTCTGTGAGCTGAATGTGCTGCCTTGACTACATTTCCCATCACTTGCTATAACCTTTAGACCCATGAGGCAGGTCAGCAAGAAAGAAACAGCACTGCATGAGAGATGCTTTCCATAGTGTTCAGCTCATGAAAATACTTTGGTTATGGTTCCCATAAGGCATTTTGACACCTTCTCCATATAGATGTGGGTACTTTCCAGTCAGTGTTTTGTAGTTTTGAAACAAAACTCTGCTTTTGCAATGGTCCTTGTAACAGCAATGATGATGCTGATAATAACAACAATAATGACAACAACAACAATAATAAGCTCATGGGAGAAGAAATCCCATTTTCTCCATAACTCTACTTTTCCTGTCTGTGTGGATCTTTTCTCATTGAGAAAAAGTTCAAAGAAAAGGTGAGCCTGTCATGAGCAGTGAAGGACCCAGAAATCTACACTGAGGACCTGGTTTTAGCAATTCCTTTCATCAGTGAGCTCAGCTTCCTTCCCAGATGAAATTAGGCTTCTGGAATAACCACTTAATATCCTTTCTCAGGCACAGTCAATCAATTTTACATTAAAGATATGGAAGGATTGCAACTTGCTGCTCGTACAATTTTTTTCCTGCCGTACAGTACTGCCATCCTTTAGGTTATAAAAGGAATTTCAAGTAATACTGCCATGTTCCCCTTGACTGAATGAAGTGTAAATATTGATCAAAGCTTCCATCAGCTTAAAATATCAGAAAATGAGAATGGTGCTGCCAAAAGGATGAGTATTTAATAAACTGCTCAGTCCTTCCCTGTTTTCTCCTTTGTGTTTATCAGTGCATTATTTTTTCCTTGTTGCACAAGCGTATTTTTATTCTTTAAGCAAATTATCATGGCTGAGGTAAGTAACACAATTATTCTTTGTTGGCTGGCACATCGCCATTCCTTTCATGTGTTCGAGAGTCAGCTATGAATTACAAGGATGTAACGTCCCTGATGGATTTAGCGGTGACATCATAAATCCTCACTCTGATGAAGACACTAATATGCACTGTTGTCAATAATTTGCTGACACCACTGATAGTTGAGGGCACAAATAAAAATGTCTTTCTTGGCATAGCACCAGGGAAGCCAAAGCTACTGTGAAAGAAAACACCAGCCAGGTGAATTTCAACTCCTTTGGAAATACATCTGTTAAACTGGGAACAATAAACCTACATAATGAATGCTGCTCTTCTGTACCCATAACATGCTTTGGAAACCATGTTCAATTGAATATAAAAAGAAAAAAATATGTATTTGAAGGATCTGGCAATAGTTTGTGAATTACTTCAGCTTAGCTAAAGCAGTTCTGGAGAAGCTTAGGGGTCACCATAGCATAAGCATGTGGCTGTATTAGACCCAGCACAAAATAGGATGTTGATGAACTGCTTGCCTGAATGAGCTTCTGTCCTACCCTTTCTCCAGTGGGATGTCATGCCTGGCCTCCTCTGGCCCCAGATCCTGATTTAGTACTGCTGCCACACTCCACAGTTGCAATTCACTGAGGTCAGCATGCCCACATGGGCATTGGGGCAACGTTGAGACAGTCACAGTGGGACTGAAGCCTGGCTTGTATTGAGATCCACTGGCACAGATGAGTTTCTGGGTACCTGTGTAATGCACCAAAATACCAGGATGGCACAATCTGCAGACCACAGAGGAGGTTTGTCCATGTCTTGCCAATGTGATGGATGGCACTACTGATCCACCCTTTCTCATAACTCCTTTGTCCTGCCCAAGCTTTCCAAAAAGAAACTTAAGTCACAGCACACATGCATAGAGCATTGACTGTCCTCTAAAACTGATTTCTTCAAACATACCCTAAAAACCAAGGTCCTCTGTGCTGCCTCCCTGCACCACCATTGCTCGGGAGACCTTTGTTTCAGGGCACTGCAACCTCTCTTAAACTCCTTTAAGATAGATTTAACAGGTCTCACATTTCTCCCTACCCATCTCTGACACTCAGGTCTTCCTTTCTTCTAACAATATCCCACCCCAGTGCCTTAAGGTGGCACGTGCTGAATCCCACAACACAGTGGGAAAACGAAGATCCCAGATTTTCCTCCAAGAAATGCAAGAGCTCTTGGGCAGCAATATGAAAATCTTTCCTGTACATTAGGCAATTAATTACTCAGGTTAGTCTAAGATGTCAGGTAGCGTTACCAATATCATTATGAAGATCTTCATGTTAGGGTTCAAACTTTGAAATCAGCTTGAAACCAAGACCACTGTAGAAATCTATTCCTTCTGTTTGCCTTCTCTGTTCCTGAACAATTTCAACTTTAAAATCTTTTCTGCAGCCCAAAATATGACCATTTCCTGACCCCAACTCAAATGGGAGCTGCACATCGCAATGCCACATGACTCCAGAAGCTGTGGCTTTGAAAGAAAGCCTAAACATCTGCCTCCTGATGTACAAAACGCAGATGCTATTCTAACACTGCATATAAAATACACTTCATTTTACCTTGACAATGAATATGTTTGTGCATTGTATCAGGCAGTGCTTGGCTTCCTTATGCCATATGGTGCAGTTTTATTAATAGTACTGATTTTCTTCTAATTTACCTGAAAGCTTTTACCTACAGCTCAATCCGGATCATACCTGGTTTAAGCACTCCACAGGAATTTCTATCCAATTTCTATCCGTTCCAAGCTTGCTGGGACCTGTCAGTGTTCCTACTTTGTTCTTCACTGGCAAAGCATTGATATGACATTTGTAAACGTTGCCAGATGAATCGGTGGCCTGGGTTTGGTACATAAGTCAGAACTTCAGTTTCCCAAGCCCTCTGAAGCAGCAGCCAGCATTGGAGCCAAGGTTTAATATCATTAGTGTATTAATTTATGTCAGTGGTGGAGTTCATTTCTTTTTACCACCGTTCACAGAAAATCTCCTACCACCAGCAATTGATCAAACATGACAAGCTCCCTCTTGGCTATCACCCGTGATATGGGCTACTTAGCTCCTGTATTCCTTCCCAGAATGGAAACTGTGGCTTTTGGTGAAATAAAGGAGCTTCTGTTTTTCTGCCACTGTCAGAAATGGAAATTCAGTGCAATCTTTTCATCAGCTTGAAATGCCAGATCAGATTAAAAGCCCCGATGCCAAGAGGAGGCCATCTGACGCACTGCTTTGAACTGCGGTTCTTAATGTTCTTTGGTCCACTTTGTAGGCGCACCTCAGCCTTGCTGTTACTCCACTCATTAGAGCAGTGCTGAAGTGTCAAATCATTAACAGAGGCTGAGGTCTTCTGGAAATAGACCTGCTAGGGTGAATTCAAGCCTGCTGTGGGCTGCCAGGCTAAGAGGGAGACATAAACTGAAACTCATGGGACACATGCAGGCTATACAATGGGCACATAAATTGGACTTTGTGACATCTTTGCTGGGGAGAGTGAGTGCCATGGGTTGTAGAAGCAGCCAGGATCTGGTAGCCCCAGACAGCAATGCCTTTGAATCACTCACTGATATCTTGATCTTGGACATCTCAAAGCTTGTGATAACTGACCTGGGCATGAGGAACAAAGCCCATCACAGCTGGCAGCCTGAGGAATCAGCCACCATCCCGCTTGGATGTGGCCTTGTTACTAAACCTTCCTTGAATTTCACACACACAGAGTGCCTGGTATGAAGTGTGTTGTTGTCATAATGAAATCATGGGGAATCAGATGGAAAAATGTGTGCTGGAGTACTTAAGCCTAGACTTGTAGACCACAAAACAGACTTCACAAGTGGAGGTCAAGGTGGCACCAATTAAGACTAGATTATGTTTAATGGAGAGTCACCTGGATTGAATTAAGTGTATTTTCTTGGACCTAGCAGGCTGGAATCAGGATAAACAAACTGCTCCAGAATTCCTAGGTGACCTTCTAATAATTATGACCAAATTCGAGTTGCAAGTCTTCAGAGCCCCAAAATTATCTTTTATATAAGAACACACATTGCTACTCGGGAGGTCTGTTTGTTGTGATGAACAGAGCATAAAATAAATCCCTCACACACAATACTGCAGGTGGAGGCTGCAAAGCAGTTTCTCCAACCAATAGAGCTAATGGGCCTCCAGTGTAAAACACATTTTTGTAACTCCCTTTCTTCAGACCTTCTTTTGTTGTGAGAAACACAATGCCAAAAGAACTTAATGGCTTTGTTTTCCAGTCCATAAAACTGCTGAGATGTCACTGGTGTTGTGGTTAAGCATACATGGCAAGTCCACCAGAGTTCAAGTTCATGCTACAGTCAAGCACTGGGGCCACTGCTTTTCTTTTCATTGCAAGTTTTACTGCTGCTGCACATTCAAAATGTAACATACCTCTACACAGAATAAAAACATAACACATGCACTTCTCAGTCGCATGGGTTCAATCTGTAGCACCTTTGCCCCTTATGAAGACAGGATGCCTGGGAAAGGAACAGAAAGTCGTACAATTAGGCTGAATCTAATTCCTGTTTTTTTTGTGAGTCTTTGAATGCATGATCTCGTTCACATGAAGATGAGCATTGGGGAACAGCTCTTCACCACAAGAGAATTTCTTTTGAAAATGTGTTGGTTCACTGAGCTCTACTGATCCAGCCAAGACATTTCAGTACCTACTTAATGAGCCCACGTAGGCTTTCAGACCCCTAATGGATGTCAGTTATTTGAACCTTATGAATCCTGGGCAGCTTCTTAGTGAATGTACACTCTTTTCGACTTTCACCATTTTCTGCTAGCAGTGAAAACAAGAAAGGCTCATTATCTCCAGGCAGATGCAGAAGAAGCTTCCTCAAAGTTTACTAGAAATGTGCAAAATTCATGATTTGAGTTAAAACTGGGCTAGAAGGTAATTTCAAATAAGAAAACAGCCCTTGTGGACCTAAATTAATTTCATACAGGCTTTTCAAGAGTTAGCCCAACTTCCAATCTCCTAATAAACCTAAACCACTTCTCATAAAGAAATAAATGTCACTCTCAGCAGTATTTGCTTCACTTGATTATGATTTCAATCTTTAAGCCTGTGGCTCATGGCTTTGCCCACCATGATTGAGAAAGACTCTTTTTCACAGAATCACAGAATCCTAAGGGTTGTAAGGGACCTCAAAAGATCATCTAGTCCAACCCCCCTGCGGGAGCAGGGTAACTAAATTACATCACACAGGAACTTGTCCGGGTGGGCTTTGAATATCTCCAACGTAGGAGACTCCACAATCCCCCTGGACAACCTGTTCCAGTGCTCTGTCACTCTCACAGTAAAGAAGTTCCTCCTGATGTTCACATGGAACCTCCTATGCTCCAGTTTACACCCATTGCCCATTGTCCTATCACTGGACATCACTGAAAAGAACTGAGCTCCATCATCCTGACACTCACCCTTCATATATGTGTAAACATTGCTGAGGTCACCCCTCAGTCTCCTCTTCTCCAAGCTAAAGAGACCCAGCTCCCTCAGCCTCTCATCATAAGGGAGATGTTCCACTCCCTTAATCTTTATACTACAAAAGAATGGGAAGACCTCAATTTTCACATGGGATACAAAATGCTCTTTCACTAGTAAAGCTGTAGATAAATCTGATACAGTTAACACCTCAGATAAGATGTACAAGTTTTTGAAAGAGGTCTTTCAGTATTTGTTTAGTTTGAACTTTGGGGCACAGACCAAATATTAGTGCTGCCATTCTCTTCCCCCATCTTTTAGCCATCCCTAGGATCACCGTATAATCATACTTCATGCTCATCTCATCCCCAAGGTTGTTGTACTGCCCTGTGTCCTTTCACCCCTTTTCCTGACTTCATATCCCGCTTCCATCTTCACCCTTGGCTCGTGCTAAAGGTGCCTTACTGCCTCTTCATACTTCTGTTACCTCTTTCTTCTCTCCCTAGACCCACCACCCTCTGTTAGGTAGGAATTAAGGGTAACAACCTCAGATAAACATAGCTGAATCTCAGGCATGCACAAAGGCCAGAAAAATAGTGAGCTACTCTCATGAGAGGCAGGGAGTTGGACGTAATGATTCTTATGGGTCCCTTCCAACTTGAGATAGTCTATGATTTTATGATTCTATTCAACCTGTTGACTTGGGCTAACAAGCATGGTGTGAGACTTGCCATCCCAGGCAGCAACCAGTGTCTTGTATTACCTGGTGATATTTTTTCTGGTTGTAAGTAATGCAGCTGTTTGCAAAAGGATGCTGAGAAACCTTTCTCAGTCCTGCATCCTGTGCTCCTCCCATGTATAAAGGCGCAAACTCAGAGTCTAGCTACTATATTATCATCATACATAAGCATATTACATGGTAGTTACTAAATGCTTCCTATCTGGGTCCTTTGTCAATTTTAATTAAGCTTACAGTGTCCCATGCAGAAGCCACTGCAGTGAGCAGTGCTCTTAAGAGACACAGACAGTTTTCACAGGGAACAAGATGTGTTTGATGGCCTGTGCAGCCATTTGGGTTCCTTTATGCCAAAGCCAATTCTGCTACTTCATATGAATTAGTAGAAAAACATATCAGATTATGAGGCACATGTTGGACAAGGACTTCATCATGAGTAACAAGAGTTACTCCTGCCCAGCATCCCTCACACAGAGGAGCAGGCACCACAGAACATGAAAGCCAGCCATTTCTGCTGCCCTCCTATGCCATCCCTGCAGGGTCTATGCCCTGTCACAACACCTTGGAGCATGCACAGCCTTCCTCCTCTTGCAGCTATAAACCCAGAACTGTGGTGGACAGTAGCAGAGCCTGGCCTCTCTCCCAGACACTCTGAACACAGGAAAACACATGGCAAATAATCTGTGGCACATGGGTGCCCGTATGTGGGGCCCAAATGAGCTCCATGTGTTAGGCAGCATGGACATGACCAGCATTTAATAGGTGCTGGCGCCAAGCAGTGTGGATGGGGGCCAGCCTTCACCTTGTGTCTTCAGGACCAAGGTCCGTAGAGTCATTTAGTCTACCACCAGCAGCCCAAATCAGAAACAGAAAAGGATAGCAAAGAGAAAAGGCACTTAGTTTTATATATTTATTATATTTATTAATCCCTTCCTGCCTTCTAAAGCAAGGTGTCACCTTCCACTGTGTCTTTGATAAGTAACTCTTGTCCTGGTTTGAGCTGCGATAGTTATTTAAACCACGACAACTCTTGATCTATTGCATTACTCCTGCAAGATATGGCTGGTGAACCAAAGTTCGGTCACTACTGCTCTGAGCTAAACTTGCTGGCTATGTCATCCCTACTTCCTACTAATAACTTTCCTGCTAGGATAGTCAAGAAGAGTATTTTGAGGCCTGAAACCTTCTTAAAGTTTATGGTACATGGCTGTCAATGTGAACTAAATGTCAGACTAAAGCTGACAGTCCCAAAGGGCCACATTAGTTTTCCCACAAAAAGCCATGAATGTATCACTTCTGTCCCACACTTGGAAGGTTATTCATTTATTTTAATTTGCAGTAACCGTGACTGAGTTACATTCATCTTCCCAGATGTTGTTAGTGATGAAAGCTCAAGGAATAAGCCTTTACTGCTGCTGGTGTACTGTGTGCCAAACCTCATCTTGAGCCCCTGGCTCCCGCTCTACTTTCTTGTGTCTGTACTGCTGCTTTGTGATAAATGAAACTTGCAGAATCACACGTACTGTGGTACAGGAACAAGCATCTTGTCTGGGGAGTGGTCAGTGCCGGAGGCTAGAAACTTGGGCTGCGTGTACATCTGTGAAGGCTCATGTAATAACTACAGCACAGTTATTATAACTAAAGTGAAGGTGCTGAGGCTTTGATTACAAATGTCAAACAAAACAGGAAACAAAGCAAGGCTGAAGAAGCAGAAGGGCCATGTGCCCATATTCTCCTTCCCCCGCCTTGTCACAACGAGCTGCTTTTCTGCCTTTGTTTTATTAGCTCTAAAGCCTTTGCAGTCTTCCCTTCTTGGAACACTCATACAGTTCTGGGAAGCTGAGAGTTTTCTCTCAGCTACACTGAAAAGCCCCAGATGGTACAAATGATCATTTGTAAATAAATGAATAATCAGAACCAAAAAGCTCTGCAGAAACCCTCTACCAGCCTAACTCTTTACAGAATGCCTCAGAAACAGATCACATACTTCACCAGCCGACTGAAACAGCCACGTTACCAATTCGCACATACAGAGATTGCTTTAATTCCAGCTAATCCCAGTCCCCCATGCTGCAACTCCCCCTGGAAGTATGGACGTACCAGACCTTCACTTGTCAGAGGACAAAGAAGGCATCTGTGGCGCAGCCCCTGGGTTCCCACTCACACCACGTACCTGCCAGTCCATCCACGGGCTTGAATGTGAAATGAGCCCCAAGTATGGCCGAGGCCAAAACCTCTGCTTTGTGTCCCTACTGTCCCATGGGGCTCCGTCTTCACCTCCTGCTTCTGTCCCCACTGGGGTGCCATGATGGCAGCGCTACATGCAGGACCCTAGGCTATCTGGGTGGCCCTGGGCTCCTTTATGGAGCAGCCCCAACGTTCTCCACCACATACACTTTGCAGCCTGAGCTGGGGCTGAACCCATGCTGCCTGTGGGGGAGATGAGAACAGGCCTGGGGGGCACCTGGGGCTTTGGGGAACCCCTTGAAGCATCAGCTCAGGTGTGGTGGACAGGCGTGTAAGTCTGAGCATTCAGTTCCTCCCCTTGGCCTTTTGGTTTGATTACCTTAAAATAAAGGGCTTCAAAAGTGCTATGCAGCTAGATGGACACCTGGCTCACAAGATATTCCCAGTAATGCATGAATTTGTAGAGGTACACCAACTACCTTTAGAAGGAGCTAGTCAGTACATACATGCATATGCACATACAGTGCATGCATGTGTGTGTATATATACATATATATATGTATGTACTAAGCAGATATGTATGTGTACTTGCATGCCTATATGTGCTTCCAGTCAGAGCTCTGACATCAGTGTAGGCACAGCCAGTATTTAAGAACAAAAGAGGAATTAAAGCAGCTTTATCTGCTGGATAAAGTGATAGCTGGGGAACAGTTGCATCCACTTCCTGCAGCAGCCAGCACTCTCTTTCAGTGTCTCTGACACGTTTACACTAGGCTGTAGAGGCAGGAGAGGAAGCTGTTTCCCAGGAATTCCCCTGCTGTCCCATCCTCGGCCACACGCAGATGGGCTCCATGCCATCCTGGCAATGAAGCAGTTTCAGAGTGCTCCTCTCTCAAATCTGCCAGTTGCTTGGGCATGTGGTTGCATCAGCAAGAACTGGATTTGCCTCTGCTGAAATGAAATGGTCATAACCATCCTGCTGGAAAGGGTCGAGATTTTCCGACCTCAAAATGAGACCCTGTGTGTTCGCTAAGGTGCTACAAGGGTATTTTATTTATGCTGTTTGCAGTAGTCTCTTTTCTACATAGACAATGTATTTAATGAATATATTTACCTACACTTTTCCAGCCAGAGACAGCTGGATGGAGATGAAAACTCCTTCCAGAGCTGTGGGGTTCAGCACCCAGTGCCGGTGTTCAGCCACCCGCAGTGCTGCATACGCTACACCACGTGTCGTATTTATGATCCCGTTGATCACAGGGGAGGGAAATTTAACAGCTCCTTATGGGGCTGCATACCAGAGCCTCTCTGCCGCATCGCATTAGCAAGAAACGCAGAGGGGACCCCATAATAAATGTTACAAGGGGAAATACCTTTGACTGATAAGGAGCTGAGCGGATGACAAATCACAAAAGCCTCCAGGAGCAGATAACCTTGAGATGTACGTGTATATAAAGATTAAACAGCAACCTGAGCTCAGAGAGATTTATAGAGCTTTGCAAGTGTCTTGGTTTCACTGTTTGCTTTTGTTGTCATTTCTGGACTTTATTGTTAGTTTCTGTCTGTTGATATTCTGTACAGGCCCAAAAGTACAGGCAGAGAGAAGTCACCCCAGGAAAAAAAAACTAAGAATTCATTTCAAATACTTTAAAAGGAGATTTTATAGATCGATATCCCCAGCAAATGAGAAGGATAACCAGGAAAGGGCACAGTACACCTGTGAGTGAGCTTGTGCAAAGATACAAACAAAAACATGAAGGGTAAAATATATTGACATGTTTGAGCTTACTGGCTAAATCTGGTTATTCATTCCTCCATAACTGGCAGCCCTAGTTATTGTGGGCTATATATTTTTGGTAAGACAAATATGTGAGGCAGTAAATGCCTTTGTTAGTGTGCTTCGACAGGAAGGGTAGTGGCTACTGCTGCTATTTGGGGCCTCTTAGGGAAAATACCCACGGGTAAAAAAACATGGCTCGTTACAGACTGGGTTGAAACTGTAACTAGGGAGATCGTTCTGCCTAATGGCTAAAGCAGGAAGGTAAGGAACTAAAGTGGTTTGGTACCATTCTGAATACAAGGAAACATTTCTTCACTGTGAGGGTGACTGAGCCCTGGCACAGGTTGCCCAGTGAGGCTGGACAATCGCTATCCTTATATTCAAAAGCCACCTGGACACCATCCAGGCAACTGGCCCTAGCTGTCCCTTGATTGAGCAGGGGGGCTGGACCAGGTGGCTGGCAGAGGTTTCTTCCAGCCTCAACCATTCTGTGATTCTGTCATGTCTTGCTCAATCACTGAGTCACTCCAGCTCCAGAGCCTTTGTCTCTTTGTCTATTACGAGGGTATTAAGTTGCCTAATTTGCAAGAATGGGAGGGTTGGTAAGGGATGCATTTCCAAAGTGTGCACCAGAGGCATTGCTGAAGAGACTGATGATCTCCAGGAACAGCCTGCCCCACGGAGCTGGCTCCTCTTTGGAGAGGACAAATACTTCGTAACCACCAAAATTTGGTTCCCCTAGCCCTGCTCTTTCTACTCCCAACTGAAACCTCAAGCCATTGGGTTCCAGTGCAGCAGGCCAGAGTATAGCAAACAGGCCTTCCAGCCATATGGTTGTGCTTCCCTATTGTAGGCTGGCAAGGAATCATAGCATCATAAACACATAGGTGAAAAGTCTGCACTGCCAGAGTGCTCTCTGAGAGGAGAGCAGAATCCCCTGGTTCAAGGACGATGTTGATGCAATTGCTTTCTGCACATAGAGAGGAGACTGAATATCTGACCCTGCAACTCTGTATGAAGTTGAAGGTGGTTACCAGCAGCTGCTCCTTGTCACGCTTGCAGAGCCAGATGTGCCCTGTATGGTGTATGGAACACCACCTTTTCACTTCAAACTCACTGTTCAATAACAAAGGAAAAAATAAAGAGGGATGGAAGGGACAGAGAAGAGGGATTAGATGACAACTGAGCTGTTGTTTGTGCAAGCGGAAAAAATAACTTTTCAGGAACGGACCATAGGTTAGGGCAGTGGACGGTGTGGGCGTTCCGTGGAGAAGTCAGACTAAACAGACAGTGATGTGTTTCATACTTAAGGCACTGCTGGGAGAAAAACTGATAGTAAACACACGCAGGACACTGAGGAAGAACAAACAACTTATTGTGTGAAAGCACAACCCTCTTCAACTAAGTATGAAGCTGATGTTTCCAGTGTGCCACTGCCCTCCCTCAGTAGCTGGTCCTTTAGTACACAGGCACAGAGTGATGCTTCCTCACACACAGTGAAAGAAGCAGAAAGAGACAGACACAGAGCTCCATTTTAAAGTACTTGGGGAACTCAGATTATATAGTAATGCAAAATATTTTTATATAATCCCAGGGCATTTTTGTATATACTGCTGAGTGCTATTTTATTTGTTGAGCTTAGCCACAGATGCACAAACACTGTGAAAGGAGAATGTCTACTCTCTATGATGGCTTTAAAAAATCAAAAAAGCAAGTAAAATAAAATCCGTTTCTTAAGCAAACATTCCATTAAAAAAAAAAATCACTATATGTTTATAAAAAAGATTTTTTTAACAAAGGTTTAATTTAAAAAAGTTAATAGCTGGGTATTCCAGAAGGTTTGAGTCATCCACAGTAATAATTAGGGGGTTTGTTCCATACAAAATGCTTTATTTAACCTTCATGCCTCCATTCAGATAATTATACAAATGCATACATTTAAAGGTTTAAACTCTATTTCAATTCACAGCTCAATTCATAGGAAAGTTGAATACAGAAAAGCAATGCACCAACAAAATATGTCTGAGACACCATTAAAAACAATAACACTTGTTCATTTAAATCTTTGAGAATAGAGTGGAATAATCATCCTCTGACAGAATTTCATTAGGGGACTCCCTTTACATTATCATAGGGCAAAAAAATCACCATTTTACAGTAAGAGGAAAAAAAGCTCTGAGTATATTTACAATACATACACTATACATAAATACAAGAACAACACTTACATAATATTAATAAACTTATAACATAGGTGTTGCCTAAACACTACATAGTATATAAATGCAGACAAAACTATTGGGAAATTAGATCTTCAGAGGTTTACTTTTATTTTTGAAGAAAAGTAATTCTTGCATTTAAAAGCTTTTGAAAAGAAGGCAAAAGAAAGACTTAAGAAACTAAAATGTTTGCTTGCTAGCACTGGTATTTTTATTCCTTTTAATTGTAGGACCTCTATTGACACTATTATCTCTATGGGGATACCGATAATGACCCTCCCTTTTGCATCTTATCTAGGAAAAAGATTGAGGTGCCCTACATACTAATTCCACTGCTGTGAAGCTGCAGTCCCAAATTAATTGCTTTGTAAACCAAGGGATGTTTTTGTATTTTTACACAAGAGGATCAAATGAATACTCATCGGTACATACAACGATTAATGACCTGATTAGAAGGAACAATCTGGGGCCAAATGCAACCCCATACTTAGGATTTCATTCAACTAATGCCATAGGGGAATTTGCTTCTTCCATAAGTGACTTGGCCAAGAATGGTATTTTTCATTTTTATTGTTTCTTCCTAAACACAGCTGAAAGAACTTTCCAATTTAATGGTAATTTTGACCCCACATGTTGATAGCAGCGTCCAAATCACTTCAAGTGCATGAATGCGTGTATCTGTGTGTGTGGGTTGGAGGTCTTAAGGCTGATGGTGCATGAAACTGAAGTAATTCGTTACTATATCTGTGTATATTCTATTGAAAGGGCAAATGGGAGATGTAACCTTTTAGAGACAAACAGCTGGTCAAGAGAGCATATTGTGTAGGTGTTCCGTGCATAACTTATATTACCAACAAAGAAATGTATAGAACAATAAGGAAAGAAATTAACTATGGGGATTTTTAGATGAAAAATAAGATGCAAATATAGCAGCGAAAATAGAGTTTGAAACCAGAAATGACAACATGAACTCTGAACTGTGGAAAAGATTAGTTCAGCCGTGTGGATTATGGCTCAAGTTGTCTTTCCAAAGAAGCTCTTTACATCTAGAAAGGCAGGAACAGGGAAAAAAGCAGTATCTGAACCTGTATCTGTATTTCATGGTTCATGCTTATGCCAAGCCATCAAAGCCATCATCTGTGGTCCCCTACCAGTCACTGAACTATTTTATAAATGCAAAGGTCACAACATGGAGCAAGGTTTAGCAAATTAACTTATGAACCACCATTCACCTCTTCTTTTGTAACTGGCAGCATCTTGGCTCCTGAAACTTTTGAGACTGAACTGGGGAAGCTGTTGCAGGTCACATACATATAGACAATAGAGCCTCAAATAATTACTCTATTCCTATTTTCCTAATAGCTAAATTTCACATGCCCAGTTTTGCTTGTCTGCAGGGCTGAACAGTTGTGTACTAAATAATCTAAAAGTTACTACATGGGCAATTCCATTTATTCTGTACTTTAAAAATCAGTAAGCACAAGCTACTATAGAAGTTTGCTGGCAAATCAGTAAAACTGAAAAAAAAAACCCCAAAAAACAACCAACCAAAACCAAACAACTCAGTCTTTGTTTTCCAAATGAAGAAAAAAAAAACCTGTTTCATTTTGGAACAGTGAAGACAAGGTGCTCTTTCCTATGCAACTAACACCCATAATGCTGCAGTTAGCCAAACCTCCCAACACTGCAAGTTTCTAAGGATGCCTCCTTGTAGTGTTGCTGCTCCAGAACAAAGAACCAAACTCTCCTCTCCAAATATGGCTCAGGTTCTAGGTAAGAAACTGTTGCTTCCTTTGTCCCTCTGATGACACATTCCCTGGTGCCCTACTAAAATCTCCAGCATGACCTGTGTTCTTTTATGCGCTTAATACCTGGAGATTAAGCTCAGGATGACAGAATAAGTACATGCATGTTCTGATGGGATTATTTCCACCGATGGCTAACATTTAAAACTAAGCTGCTACTGAACTAGTGGTCTTGTCACAGGATGAACCAAGGGGCATAAATGTCTAGTTTTTACATGTGAGCCTATGTGCTTTTCTTCTTCACCTGCACTTTCTTTTGTATATGAGCATTATTGTGCACATCCAGTCCTGCCCCCATTGAATACAGCCCTAACAACCATCACATTCCATCAGCAACCCACCAAGGGCAGCAAAAGTCTAAGCAAAATGTGGAATATTTTCAAATATGAAGTTCTGCCTGGATAAATACCAGGTACAAATTTAAAGGATGGAAAGCAGTCTTCCTTAGCAAAGGTATTAGGACTAACAGTTACATTTTGATCTCCAATAAACTCATTTTTAGAAACAGAAGAAGCATGAGGGATGGCATTACATTGCTATTTTAAGAATCCATTAGCAGCAGTTAATATTTTTTATTTTTACAGAAACTTACCAGATTTTAAAAAAAACCCCACATAATTGAGAAAAAAGATTAGAAGAGTCACAGCCGGCCATTTTCTTGTAAGATCAATTAGTCTATTGATGCAAATGTCTAGGCCATTTGATATAATAAACTTCCTCACTCCATTGTAGGAACAGCGGTTTATTGTTTGCTATTCAAATAGTTTCTAGACTGACAGCTCCCAATTTTCCATGCATTTGTCCCCAAAACCAGAAAAGTTATATATTTTGTCCACTCCTGAAGTTAATAAATTCTAAGATGATATTAAATACCATGAGCACTATGTGACAAATAGAAAAGAGACGTGAGATGAACTTGGCATTTCCAGAGTTCAATGCAGAGGATTATGCAAGGGAATCCCTATTCTACCATATACCCTAAAAAAGCTCCATTGAGCTTATTGCTGGTTTTTGGATTATTTCACTAGAGAATACCCTGGGTACACGGGCACATCAGACATACATTACAGGAAAAAAACCATCAAAACACTGCTTGACAATGACCTCCATTCACACCTACTGAGAATCGATATAGATATGAATCACTTGTAAACTAAGATTCATTCTCTTCTTACAAGTATATGACAGATGTTTTCTGAGAAAATAACTAAAACCTCTAACACAACATCTCAACATGTGAAAATACAAATGGCACTTTGTGTTTCTGTGCTGCATTATTGTTCACCAAGTAGAATTTAATTTTCACCTTACTGTTAACAGAATCCTGCAAGTTATTGCTGTGTAAAAGTATAGGAACATCCCATCAGTTTTAATTACAGGCACTTTCAGTTTCTGTTTCATCTTTTAAAATAGATTTTAGGCTATCCTTCTGAAGTGTATGTGCATTTTAAACGTCACAACTGTCCTGCTACAACTGACTTGGTTGACATGTTACTGCACCTAGAAGACTAAACTCCCCTGGAATCAGCAAAGAGCAGCTGTCCATTTCAGCTCTGCAACCTTTATTCAAGGTGCACTGTAGTCAGGGGAAATATAAGAAGAAACAAAACCAAATGAGAGTTTGCTGTTACTGTATCTGCAATTCACCGTAAAATGCCAGAAGGAAAAAAAAAAAAAATGAACAATCCAACACAAAAACCCCACAAACCTTTCATATGGTTTCATCTTGATTAAGTGTTTCTTTTTCTATTCAGTCAAAGACATTCTGAGTGCTGACTTATTTGACACTGAGGGACTCAGCATGACTTCGCCATATCACATGCTATCTGTGAAACAGCAAAGAAGTGGCCATTCCATTTTGCAGAGAAAACAAGCTCTGATAAAACTGAACAACTTCTTACATTTCCTGTTTCAGCTTTGCTAGGCATTTTATAACCAGTTTTCCTGAAGAAAATGAAAGGATTTTTTAAAATGTACTTCATTTAACCTATTTACATCCCAGGTAACATTGTGAGTTCAAAAATACTTTTCCACTATTACTTATATTACAGAATATGTAGACTGTTACAAGTATAGTAAAATACTTTCTTGATTTCTAAAGATGCAGTATCCTTACAGCTATATTTTTGTACTAAAACCTGATTTACTGCAGAAATTGATCAGAATTGAAGCTTTTTCACAGTACCAATGAGCATGACTGCAGAAACATACATTAAAGAGCAACTGTTATGCTATAGCAGAACTGTGAAAATACAACTATCTTTAAATTCCTGTGTGCACTTCTCCAGTTGCAAATCACAGGCAAGGACATAATACAACAACATGAGCTGGTTTCTTAAGAAGGCAGCGATTTCTTTTACAGTGCTTACTTCCAATTCGAACTTTTCTGGTTAACTTTTTAAAATAAACTTGTTTTTTTTTACCTGCACATGGGTGGAGGCATGTGGAAGAGCTGAAGTTCATATGCACAAGGGTATGGACGAGCATGCAGGAGTAGGGCGGATTTACTGAACCATCCTAAGACTTGTCTGTTGTGGATCATGCAGTTTCACACACTGACCTTTCCAAAGTTCAAACTAAAAAATAAGTGGGATATAAATAATGAAACTTACTCCAATTTTGAGGCACCCACCTTCAATAAAGGGGAAAGAGAGTTTTTCCATTAAACAGCATTTATTATCAGAAGATAAATTTATAAATGGCAACTAGAATACATTTCAATGTGGCTAATGGAAAATGAGACTTATGATCACTGTCATTCCAATTATTAAAGGGGAGAAAGGTTGTCCAGCTATTTGTCCATGCTCTGCACTGTGAGTTTACCCCAAACATCAATACCACTTATGTAATTTTCAACACCATTAATTTTATTATACATTACTCCAGCAAATAACCATACACATAAGCAGTCTAAATCTATTTAATTAACTGTGCAAGCATGGCAGAGAATAAGGAATACTGCATCTTCATCTTCATGTATAAACTGCTGTTGCTATGAGCCAATTTTACAGTGCTGAATAAAACAGGTGCTCAAAAAATGACAACATAAAATTCAAAACCTGTTTGTTCCTTACATTTTCCTAGAATGATGGCTTCTGAGATTTCTTGACAGATCATTGAATTATCATATGGTTTGGGTTGGAAGTGATCTTACAGATCATTTAGCTCCAACCCCCTGTTATGGGCAGGGACACCTTTCACTAGAGCAGGTTGCTCAAAGCCCAATCCAACCTGGCCTTGAACACTGCCAGAGATGTGGCAGCCACAGCCTCTCTGGGCAACCTGTGCCAGTTGAAAATAGGTGTTTTGAAAACACACAAAATCTGACAATTTGTGGCATAGTTTCTCTTTTAAGCTGTAATGGGCATGGTGGATGTTTCCCATCCTTACACTCAAAAGCGTAAATGTCTGTCTTTCTGAAAAGAACGGGACTTTCTATATTTGTCTCTCCCAAATGCTCAGTTAAGACAGACCTACTATGTTGCGTCAAGATGAAATCTGGTATTTCTGCATCCTACGTATGATGCAAGCCTTCACCATGGTTACGGAATGCCGTGGACCTGCAGTGAGGTACCAGGATTTTTGAGGAAACTACCCTTGAGCAATTGCCCTTGCTCTTTGCACAAGCATGGAAGTTTGGCAGGTCTGAACCACAGCCACCGAGAGAAGGACACCCTGAGAATCTGCAGGACATCAGATCCACATCCAAACACCCCTCTCCTACAGAGTAAACTTCTCTTAAAATACTTCTGAAGGGGAAAGCAAACCAGAAGACAAACTTAAAAAGTATCTGGGCTCAAAGCCTGTGGGTACTGGTACAAATGAGAAACTCACTAAGAACCATACTGGGTACCTGTAACCCAGTTGTGGACTACTGCTGGTTGTGTAAGTTGTCTAGAGGTAACAGCAGCACAAAAAAGCCCTTACATGTGCATTGGAAAGGTTGAGGATATACTTCCTGCCTGTCAAAGAAAGAAAATCTAGTGTATGTTACATTACCTTCTGGCTTCATTCTATTACCACTGATGCCCTTCTTAACTGTGTCCCTTGGTGCCAGTGCTGCTTTAATCCTGCATCACTTTGGAGTTCCTTGAATAAGACCAGACCCTCGTTCTGTTGCAGTGCTTCCTATGCATGAAGTAATGGACAACCAGCTGAAAGACAAGGGATTCACACACACCAACCTCAGCCATGGGAAAAGAGCCTCCCAAGTGTCTGTGCTGCTTCTCCTCCGGGCAGTTTGGAGCCAGATGCTGAAATAAATTTAAGGCCTCACAATTTCTCTCAGAGTTTTTCCTCTCTTTATTGGCTACCGGGGAAACCTAAAGAGGAAATGGGTCTCCCCCAGTTGTGAATCCTCCCTTTGTGAATAACATCAGAGATGATCTCTCTCATAGCTCTGCTTGTATGCTAACAGAATGGCTGCAAGAGTTTCTGGTCAAATAAACTTCATTTTCTATGTGAGAAAATACATCAAAGATTCTGAAAGGAATTCTGTATGCCATTGGTTCTTCTACTGAATTACTGCTATTCAAATTATTAGTTGGTAAAATGGTCATGGGTAGAAAAATAGTTTTATCAAGTGACTTTTACCTGACCTGACTTCTTTCCCTAAACAGTGAGAATGACAGATCCATTTAAGGGGACAATACTAATGTACATAAAACACAGACCTCAGATGTAATCCATGAACCATCTCACACACAACACTGACAGCTAGGTTTTTTTAACCAACAACAGTAATTCTGCTGGTAAAGACCCGGGTCTGCAGCCCCACAATGCTTCATGGCCTATCCAGAAGCCCTGATCCAACACAGCCTTTTCATGCTTTGCATAAACACTTAGTGCCTCTGCTTTGTTCCTGATTTGGAGCCAGATACTAAAGCATTGCCGAATTTGACCACCACCCAGTCAATAGGAATTGATAGACGCATTTTTTCCCACAATGGCTCTGAATAACTTGCCTTGGGTTTCTCTGCTGACCACTTGGCAGAGGGAGAGCTAGAACAGTATTGTTCTTTCAGAGAGCTGATAATCCACCCAGTACTGGGGAATATTAAGAATGTACTTAAAGACAATCAAACTCTGGGTCCTGTGAATGCTGTTACAAAGTATTATCCCAGTCATATTAATCCTCAAGTAACTATAATTGCTTTCAGTATCTGCATGGGTACTCTGTGCTCAACAATTACATCAATTTCAGAATCCCCCCATTACTACAGGTACTTCAGGAATCAGAAATTAATTCAGATTGGTCGAACATTTAAAAATGAACAAGTAGCATCACAAGTTTAACCTGTGCAATTCCTGGAACCAAATATTCATAATTAAATGCATTGTAAAAGACCTTTTTGTATACATCTTTCAGCTCTAAGCTATAAAAATCTCAACACTTAGAAACTCTTGCAAGCCTCCTCTTTGTCAAATTCAGCTGAATAGGCAGATCCTTGTGAAGAAAGAAAACAGAAAAACAGTATTTTGTTTACATGAACAACTGATGACTAAGAGTTACTCTCTTTCCTACACAATTCAATTAATACAAATTGGTTCACAATTATAGGGCTGTATGGGAATGATCAAGAATTTCCTTTTATTTAATCTGAAAAGGTTTGGATTGAAAATCCCAGCAGAGGCAGCCACTGGTACCCATATAAAGGACCACTGATATCATACCAGACAGCTCGCAAAATCTTGTTATTCCCTAACTCCCAGTGAGAAACCTAATGTCTTGCAGAGCACCACTGCAGAAACACTTCTCCTTCCTACTTATGGTTCATCCTCTGAGTCCTGAATAATCAGCTCTTTCCTTTATCTTTCTTGCTTTCCAGACACAAATACTATGCTGAAGGAAATGAATGTACTTAATTGTGGTACCTAGCAGGTCAGTGAAACCATCAGAAAGATTAACTTAAATGAGCTTACGTGCTATTTCTGCATACCCCCTGTTTCTGTTGCTGTGAAATAAATTATTATCTTGAGAGCTATTTTACTCATTATTGCTTTTTCTCTGCAAGAGATGCAGCCGTTTCTTCTCTGTTTTGTTGGTACATTCAATGCCATTTCATAAATGGTTGCACCACTAACCTTGTTACCAGTGAGTGTAAGATCTGACTATTACCTTGTGTTCAAATAATGGTTGTGGGGAAGAGAATGCCTGCATGAAAGAAAACTGCATGTTGAGAATGGAGTAGTAGTTTTTAGATGTGCTCTTTCTCCACAAATCAGAAAAGGTTCTAAATAAGTTCATGGTAAAATATAGATACTTAATATTGTACTTTCAGCAGAGATGCTGCTGCCCCTTGTTTATTTTACAGACCTCAACAACAACAACAAAAGAAAAGAAAGGAAAAAAAAAGATAAAAGAAAAAGGTTAAATGGCTGGTGTCCTCTGGGGCATAATGACAATTGTGGTACAACACTGAAATGCCACCATCACTATTGTAAAAGTCTGCTCAAGCGACCCTTCAGCCCTGACAGTGGGACCTCTCCAACAGAATCTTCTTGCCTACATGCAGCTTGTCTGTAGCACAGCTCAGGTGTAATGTTGACCACCAATCAGATGGTATTCAAAACAAGGGGGAAAAGATGGGATAATAAAGGTCTAGCGGTCTTGCTTTCATCTTCAACATCATCATCAATTTGTGGTGTCTAATCCTCCAATCAGCAGTGATTTTTCAGAACAGAATGTCTGACAGCTGAGAAACCATACAAGCTATAAACAACTTTTTGTCAAAGGATGCAGCATGTAAAATAATGCCCATTCCTGTAGCATTTCAGCTGCTATTTCCGAGGTGATTGTGATGACACTTTCAGGGGGTAGCCATGCTGAGGAGCAGGCGGGGTTAACTTCAGATGGTGAGGAGAAGAGTGGCACTTCTTTTCCTGCCTTTTTTAATAATTTCTGTTACTACGTTATGTTACGGACATCAGGGGAAGCCCTGCCTGTTAACACTGTAGAGGGGGATTCAGCCCTGCTGAATTCACTCCGGGTAGTTAAGAGACCCAGCTCTTAAACTCGGCTGGAACAGGTAGCGTTTCTCAAACCAGCATGTGCCTACGGCGGTGGAGCGCCAAGTGATCTGAGCGGGAAAAGCTGCGGTCACAGTCTGCACACTTGAATGGCTTCACTCCTGTGTGCTTGCGGTAATGCCTTGTCAGTTCGTCGGAGCGAGCAAACTTCCAGGTGCAGCCTTCCCAGGTACATTTGTAGGGTTTTTCTCCTGGGAAGAGACAAAAGAAAGAGGGGAGGGGGGGAAAACAGGTGGTGACTTCCCCTTGTTGCTCTTAATCCCCGCAACCCCCTCTGCACGCTTCCCATGAACACCCACTGCCTAGGGGTTGCTTCAGGCCAAATTACACAATTACGAGGTACCAAATCTGCTGAATATAAGGAAAGGGCCTTGACATTTATCATTCCTGTGGCATTCACATGACTAAGAAAATCAACAGGATTAAGGCAACAGTATAGATCCTACCTTGCAGGGGTGATGTGGGGATTAACGTCAGGACAAAGGGATGTATAATTATTCTCATGATTACCATACAAGTTTGCTACCCCCACCTTGTCAAGCTATACTTTCTCCCAAAATGTCCACATTACCCGATATTTCAGCAACTTAACACAGGCTGCCGCATACTTCCAATTATTTGTATGAAGTTTATGAAGGTTTCTGATTGTATGTGTAAACAACACTGCAGGACATTTCTTAGTAAGCTGGTAAAAAATGAACTGCAATTTCTCAATTAAACATAAAAATTCAGCCTGTAAAATGTCCTCTACTTATTGCATTGATTTTCAGTAAAATTAATTTTGCATGTAAGATGTTTCCAGGAACAGTGCACAATTTTCAAATGCAGTCAGCCACGAGACTTACACAACACTGTTCATAAATACCCATTTACATCAATGGGATCAGACTTGGCTTAAGTGACCATTTTTGGAAAATTCCACCCTCTGCTTTTCATTTGAATACCTTTAAATACCTTGATGCATGCCCCACATTCTGTGTCATATCATGTCAGAGGAGAAGATTAATACAGAAAAACTGTATTTGGTGCTTTCAGAAAGCAAACTGTTATAAAACCCCCATTCTGGCCACACTTGTAGGCTTTACTTATTTGTGATTTCTATCACCATCCTTCAATGTCTGCATGCTAAATGCTCTTGGCAGTTACCTTGATTCCACAGTTGAGCATACATCAAAAATGAGGAAACTGTGTGAGGTCTGTATGTATCTTCTGGTGTGTTAAAAACAACTTTTTACCTCCCCTTCTGAAACCAGCTAATCACAACCAGGACAACAAAACAGCATCTCTGCAACAACTGTTTCCTTCATCAAGCACAATCATTCCTCAGTTATTTATTATCTCTCATGAATCATGAGCAGCTTGCAAGAAACTACTTCAATTACATGAACCAGTAATACAACGCTTGCGTTGTTGTAGGCAGCACCTCCCTCCGCTGTCTCTTCAGAAGTCCGTAAATGTTTTGCTGAGAGCCCTTAGTTTCAGAAGAAAATTCCTGACTAAGAGTATCATCACGAAGTTCAAACAGCCCTGAAAAGTCCAGCTAAAATGGCCACGGGTGCCTCTGTGAGGAAATCAGATGCTGTACAGGCATGTCAGCAGGTTTGTCAGCAACATTTCTGCTCCTTGGGTTGGTACCTTCTGTGCACCATCTGGGCTGTGCTGCAGTTTTGATGTCAGATGGGGGTGGGAAACAGTTGCTGAGAGTTGAACCCACCTATCTAGGCTCCAAGGTGACCACAGCCCATAGCTGTACTAGCAGTAACTTAGCCCAGATAATTTTATAGTACTTGTCCAAGCACAAAGCACCACATAGTGCTCATTGCCCCTGGGTGGACACAGCGCTGGGTGCCTGGAATCCGGTGGCAGCTGCTGTGAGCTGGACAGGCATGAGACACTTGGCAGATGGCAGGTTGCATGCTCTTGCCAATGACACAGCGCTACAAAATGTGCTAAGATTCGCCAGCAAACTGCCTTACATACATCTCCTTGCCACAAACAGTTGGTGCGGGGAACTGTACAAATATAGCAGTACCTCCATCCAATTTGGCAGGTCTATCCTAACGGTCTCATCACACCACATCAACAAAGTAGAACTTCCATCCTCAATGTACTTTCAAACTCTTTTTGTTTAAACTCCATGCTACTGCCCCGGTTGGTTTCTTTGATCACAGAGGCTTGCAGAGCAAAGCTTGGGGATATTTCTTAACCTCTGGATTCTCGTTTAAAAGCATCTGAAATTCTAAGTCTCTTCTACCATACAGAATCATAGAATCATGGATTCATTTAGGTTGGGAAAGACCAACTGTTAACCCGGCACTGTCAAGTCCACCACTAAACCCCAAGCACCACATCTACAAGTCTTTTAAATCTCTTCAAGGATGGGGAACAAAACCACTTCCCTGGGAAGCCTGTTCAAATGCTTGACAACCCTTTTGGGGAAGAAATTTTTCCTAATATCCAATCTAAACCTCTGCTGGTGCAACTTCAGGCCATTTCTTCTTGTCTTATCTCCTCTTACATGGGAGAAGAGACAGACCCCACCTCACTACAACCTCCTTTCAGGCAGCTGTAGGGTGCAGGAAGGTCCCCCCTGAGCATTTTCCAGACTAAAAACCCTCAGTTCCCTCAGTGATTCCTCATCAGACCTATTTTTCAGACCCTTCACCAGCTTTGCTGCCCTTTCCTGCACCCACTCCAGCACCTCAATGTCTCTCTTGTAGTGAGGAGCCCAGAGCTGAACACAGGATTTGAGGTGCAGCCTCACCAGTGCAGAGTACAGGGTAATAATCACTGCCCTGGTCCTGCTGGCTACGCTATTTCTGATAGAAGCCAGGATGCTCTTGCTCTTCTTGGCTGCCTGGGCACAAGCTGGCTTATGTTCAGCAGCCATCAATCAGCACCCCCAGGTCCTTTTTCAAGAGCAGCTTTCCAGCCACTCTTTCCCAAGCCTGTACCATTGCAAGGGGTTGTTGTGGCCCAAGTGCAGGACCCAGCACTTAGGATTGTTGAACCTCAAACTACTGGCCTCAGCCCACTGATCCAATCTGTCCTGATCTCTCTGCAGAACCTTCCTAACCTCAGGCAGATCAACAGTCCCATCCAACTTGGTGCTGTCTGCAAACTTACTGATGGTGCACTTGATCCCTTCATCCACATCATTGATAACATTATTAAAGATATTAAAAACATCCACAAAATCCTTCCTGTTCAATACCCTTTTGGTACACAAAATGTCAGATCTTCTTTCCCTTCGTAGAAGACAAATGGGAGAACCCAATGCAGAAAGGGATGGCTGGTGAAAGAAATACCAGAAATAGTTTGTTTGCCCATTAATCTAGTTTCTCGTCAGGTAAGAAAAAAGTTAGATGATGGAAGAGCATGAGTGAGGGTCACTTGACTGGACTTCCCAGGCATTGTTTCCAGCCTCCCTTCTCAATGAGTCTTGCTTACCCAGCCCCTATAGAGCTACGGGAAAGAGACAAGACTAACCACATTCCTCTCAAGCTATTTACATCACTGAAGGACTATCACTCTTACAAGCTCAACCTAAGAAGACCTTTCATTACTTTCAATTAAATATGCATATAGCATAAGAAGGTAAAAAACAGGCAAAGTAGCATTACTCTGGAGACATTCACTCATGTTTCTTAAAAAAGCCACTGTAAAGAAAACTGTGAAAGACAGGGTTTCTCATTAAGATTATTTAACATTTAGAGGAAGAACAACGTTACTTCTTTGTTAAACACCTATGTTATCTGTGGATGGACAAGTGCTAGGAAAAAAATGCTCTTCACAGGCAACATTAAACTGACTCTTGACCTTTTGTTGGGTCATGAAGACTGACTACGGAGTTTGTAAAGACCAGAAGATCCAGGAGTTGGAAGGATGGAGAAAGGACCATCAGGAGCGTAATTGCTTTGAGGATGGGAAGCTGGTGTCAGGTTATCACACACCAGATCTGGCTGAGGAACGTGAGCTGAAATTCTCAGCACAATCAATAGAAACTGAACCTTAGCAGGGCACCCCAGAAAGCACTGGGGAGGTGGAAAAACTAGTTTGTTAATTGGAAGAAACTAGTATCAGTGCTTATATATCTCTATATATCTCCATTTAAAGGCTGGACTGCAGTGGAGTTGAACTCAAATACTCAACCATTTTGACACTTCAGACACTTCTCCCTCTGTGCGAGCACTTGAGCTCAAGTGTCTAAGAAACTCTCGGGTTCAAAGTGTGGGCACGTTTCGGCTGCTTCGGTGGCTTGGCAGCCATTGGATCAAGGGTGCAGAGTTACTGTCACGCAACCAGACACTCGAATTCTCATTCAGCACTAGAGAGCAAAAGCAGGTGGTGCGAGTCTTGTCCAGAGTACAGGAAACATAGGAATGAAGACGACAAAATAGAGGACAGTTTCTGAAAGAGAGCTGTAGAAAATTACTTCAGAACCTGCAGCAGCTCACAAGAGGAGAGGAAGAAAACTGCAGGAAGATAAACCCCCATTGGTTCAATCTTCTGAATCTGTACAGTTTTAGTCTTGAAGCTACCCATTTAAAAATAAATACCTGAAGCTGAGAGCATTTTCACAAGAGCTTACCCTCCTCTACTTTTGCACCTGTCTTTAAGAGCCCTATTGTTTGTCCTGAAACCTGACAAAAAGATCTCAAAACAGAAATTGTATTCTGATGCTACTCCACAGGTTTGCCTTGCAATGCATGGACAGTGAAAAGTACGCCACAACAGGCATTTACATGGATCAAGTGGGACCCTGGAGAATGAAAAATTTCTTGCAGACAGTTCCCTGAAGAAAATGGAATATTTTTCTATTGTTTGGGGAAGTTATTTATGAAGTTTTCAAGGTATGACTCAATGCCCCAAATAAAACTAGCAATTTTTTAAATTTTCTATTAACACAGCCTTCCAAAACCTTGCCTTTTGTAGTCCAGATGCCACAATACAAATTACTATAATTACTTTTACCATTATTTTTCTTACCCTATCATGGCTTCTTTCACTTAAGCATGTAAGAACATAATTACAACTGTTACTCATTAAATCTCTCCAAACTCAAGCAAATAATGAATTAATAATGCCAAATAATGACCACTGTTCAGTCAATCCTTCCAAAATTTTTCACTCCCCCTACAGCCCATCTTCCCCTTATTTATGTACTCTAACATCCTCAAGATCAGTCACCCTGATGACACCCACATATTTCCTAAAACCAAGCCCTAGTATGTAGGTACCAGCAGAAGACCACACCATGTAACAGATGGCAGGAGACCACCTCCATCAACAGATGAAGGGGTCTGCTTTACACCTGGGCAGAATTTCCCATGTGCTAGGTTTCTTGGCAGTTATTCTCTGCCCATCAAGTAGCTGATATCATGGTATTTGACACCAGATGCTTCGAAGACAGGCACTACAAAAAAAACCCAACCCATGTAAATAGTTACAGGTTATTCTGCCAGAAGGAAAACTGCTCTGAAGCTCCAGGAAACAGAACCTGGTTTGTGCTCCCTAGGTAAGGAACTTTATTTACTGGAAGTGCAGATGTTGCATGTACTCCCTGTGCACTTGCAGCTCTTTTCATTTGTGCGTTATTTAAGCTCCATTTATTCATCGGTTTAGCAGGCTCTTGGCAACCATGTCATTAAGCAACAATGAGGTAACGCCATCTACTACCAGGACAGAAAACACCCCAGTGACCAAGTTGTAAACTGATTTCTTTTTCTGGTATAAACTCCCCCCTCTCTCTGCTATTACAGGGGAGTGCCATGTCCCTTTTTATTGGTGTCCTCTGCAGACATCCTCATCTATCCAATTTTTCTACAACATGGAATTGTTACTACATTACTTCTCTGTAGCCCCTTCCTGCAGTAGAACTCAGCCTTTTGAAACACTGGTAACACTTTTATTCCAAACAAGAGCCAATTAGAAAACAAACATGGGGAACTGTTCAGAGGTACAGGCTTAGCCACCTAGTCAGATTTAAACTCCCATGACCCCATAGAAGAGCCACATGCTGAAATTCTGCTTTGAGAAGGACAAAGTTAGAAAAGTGCTTGGAAATGAAATTTGGTTTATAAGTTTGTAGTGTTTCTACTGGGAGGGTGGGAGCATAGAGGAGATACTGTCCCTCACTCCATTCACAAAACACAATGGGTTTGAGTCAAACTTGCACAGCTTAAATGTAATCCTTCATAAAAGTCTGTCTTCATAATAGCACCATTTAAGAAATATTGTGTCCACTCTGCAGATAGGAAAACCAACACAGTGAGCATCAGCAACCTTCCCAAAACTGCAGAAAAAGTAAACAGCAACACTATGACTTACATATTAGGAACACCTCACTTTCTGCAATGAAACTGCTAGATCTCAGTTCCACCCCTTTAAAACTCTGAAATACTTTCAATAATTTTGATACAAAAATCCACTTAATTATTTAAATGTCATTTGGGATCTCTGTTTCCAAGTTATTGAGTCGCTGTATCTCTTTGGTGAACATAATGAATTTGATTTTTGTGTTTCAGCATTGTCAAAATATGCAAATGAAGTATCTTTCTGGGAAGAGATTAAAGTTTCATAGCAGTTGAGCAAGTCTGGCAAAACAATTTCTACGAGCAGAACAGGAACATATTGTGCTGCCTGTGACATGTCTTGAAATACAGGTTTTTTCCTTGTTCTTAGTCTGAGTTAGGCAAAGTACAGGGACATGGTTTCTTCATGTGAAAACTGGGAACAAAACAATTTCTTCAGTTCAAAAATACAGTGACACCCACCACTCTAAAACAAGAGACAGAACTTGATTACCCTTTTGGCATCTCTTGAACTGATTATTTACAAGTTCAACTTCTGAATAATTCAGGTGTGAATCCTTTGCCTGTATCACTGCACCGCTGAGCTTGGGTCCTGTTTGCCATCCTGGCCTCACTCTACAAGACCAGTACAAGTTCAGCAAACTTACCTCTTTCCTTCTGATATTGTTCCACATGCCCCCCTAGGTATACAACTGCCTCCGTTTGCCACTATTTTAATGCAAACACCAGCAAAAAAGCCTTTGTGACCAGACTCAGAATATTAAATTCTCCATCACTTAATAAGGCAAACCCAGTACATCACGCGTGTGATGACACTAAACTAAGAAGGTTTTGTAGCATTTTCCCAGTTTTCTACTTACTTATTTGCAAAACAAGAAGATTGAAAACACTAGCTTTCAGGTTCTACCTCCTTTCCTTTTAGCCATATAGAAAAGAAAGCAGAAAAAAAGAAAACCTCAACAAAACATTAAACCAAAAGCTTTTGTGAAGCTTACTTGCAGTTCTGAGCACGCTCCACTCCCAACAGCTGTGTTTCCAACTGAAGGCTGCACTGAAAAGGACAGGGTGGGCACAAGTGACTCCAGACACACTTACCAAAAGTAGTATCTCATCAGAAAGGGGCATTTCAGTAGCGAGTTGCTATCCTGTTCCCTCTGCTGGGGACTGAATGGGCTGCAAGAGTTAACATCCTTGGAAACCCTGTACTGTGTATTTACTCCTCCAGCTCTGGGTGCAACACCTAGGAAAGTGTTTTGGAGGGAACAGTAAAGAGGTCTTTCTCGCCTTCACACCACTGCAGGGCTACACATGGTAGACCACAATCGTGCTGGAGACCTTAGATGAACTGCAGTTCTTTGGAGGTAGAAAATTAAGTACTAAATGATTTGCTTAGAGAAAACTCTATTCTGCATAATGAAATTATCATTATTCCCTTGTGCCACACACAGACAAAACACATATGCACCCCGTATTTACAAAGTCAAGGGGCACTGTCGGAAATATTTTTCATAACCTAGAGACTGAAAGTAATCACAGATGCAATTTGACTTGCTTTCCCATCAAAGTTCCTTAGAATAACCTCATGGGCACTCTTCCATATCGGCACAACATCAGACCTACAATGCAGAGGAATGACTCCCCGTGTGTAAGGTGAATTCAGAGCTCACAAAATGCGCCAGAAATGAAATCATATAACTTTCCACAGAGTGGCTATTGGAATAGAACTGGATGTACAAGCTCCTTGTGGTATGGACACCTGCCTGAAATTAGCTGGACTCAGAAAACTATCTCACTACACCCAGAGCTTCCAATTTCTACATCTCTTTACTAGGTTGTGGTGGCACTGGTGACCCTGCCTGCACACCCTGGTACATACTGCACCATCAGACTTCTGCTTTTAAATATACTTCTGTCCTGAAATGTGAATCCTGCCACATCAATGGGAATAGGCTGAGGCTTCAGCAGCCCCATTTCTAAAATAATCCGTTTATCTTCTAAATAGAAACTTCATAAAGAAAGAGCAGAAAAGCCAGAAGTGAAAACTTCCATGAAATGTATGGTTTCTACATAGGAAAACTCTACTGTTTATTGAAACTGGCAGTAAACTTTAAACACTAAAATAAAGTATTTCTTAAAAAATAAAAGCATCACCCAATACAAATAGAACCTCCTATTTTACTTAAAGCAAATTAGTTTAAAAATTTGCTTTGTTTATTTAAATTCCCCATTTCTGGAACAGCATGTGAACCTGCTGTTGCAGCTTTTTTCATCCGACAGATTTATGTGGAGGAGGGGGAGCTCTGGGATAAGGACCTAGGAAGCACGTAGGACCTGAGAAAGAAAAGCTGGGCTTCTGAAGACAGAGTGTGTAGGGCAGGTGAGAAAGAGGCATTCATTTTAAAGTAGGTCAAAAATGTACACAGTTCAAGTCAAATCCAGAAGGACTATTTAAAAAATGTTGCTTCCTCCCAGTATTTACCTAAAGAAGGGATTACAAACCTGTAAATATCTCTTTGGAACTTAGAGGTAGCAAAAGGTACTAACAGACCTTTAGAAAACAACAGGTAATTAAGGGAGTTTTAAATCCCACAGAGCAAAAATTACTTTTTTGATGGTTCTGACTTTTTAAGTTTGCTCTGAACTTGCTCAAAGGAAAATGTGAACAAAGAGTAATGACAGGGGCCCTTTTGTATTAAAATAATATATGAAGCAACAGTGAGAGAGAGGAATGCAATGGTTGAAAAAGCACAGACTAAATCAAACACCCACGTACCCACTAGCCCTTGCTCTTCTACAGTGGTGTCTCAACCCAACCATAAAGGAACATTTTGTGGAGGAAATGCTGTCATTTTCTCAGGTACAAAACTGTACTTCTGAGATGTTTACTGCCTCCATATAACGCTACTGAAGACCACCTGACACTGACAAATAGGCTTCATTACGTCTGTGGCAAAGGTATTTGCTCTCATCTCTCAGGAATGATATAGGTGTCGATCAAGGACAAAGCACCAAACACAAAAATATTCCTTTGGCCTGGGGGCTATATTTGCCTGCCTCTAAGTGCCTAACAAAGCAGTTGCATTCTCTGAAGCAGTAGCACTGAGAAGAGTGATTCAGACCTGGTGCTGGCTAGGCCCACAGATGGAAACCAGCAGTTGCAGTCCAGTATCTGAGTCCCACAGAAGGTGCTCTGGTTACAGCCCTTGCCTTCTTCCACTCCTCTAAGGCAGAAACAAACCCATGGCAGTGGCTTTATGATGCAAACGCTCATGGACTAAACCCATTCCCACTTCACACCAAGCCTGGAAAGTCCAGGCTTTTTTTGCCATTGACCCCAGAAAGCCGCTCTGCCATGTTCCAGAGATTTGTAACCAATTGCTGAAATAAGGTTGCACAGAAATACAGGAAGCTGATTGCTCCTACAGTAAAAGAAAATCCTATGGAAGTGTGAGACGGGAAAGCAATCTCTCCTGTACCAGATGCTGTAAAATTATGTCCCACATAACCTTAAAGCGGACGTCTCTTTCTTTATGGACTTCTTCACAATGATTCATGCAGTGTTTTAAACTCCCAAGGCTTCTCCATATGATATTGGTAACCACAATGAGCTAGAAATGGATTTGGCTGTAAGGAACTTCAGATGTGAAATCTAAGATGAATCAGATTTCCCTTTAAATGCCCCTGTAGTTAGTTAGATTTCTCAGGTCACAGTCTCCATGCTCAGCACCCCTATGGGACACATTCACACCACCCAATATATTCTGCATACCTAGAAGAAAGATCTTTAAATCCCCTCCATGGGTACTATTACACATTTCAAGTCTCTGCGTTCTTTACCAGGGCTTCTAACAGACAGCATGATTTGTCTCTTCAATTTACATCATACGCCTCAAATTTACATGCTCTCCCTGTTGAAGAGGAGACAGATAATGTCTATGAATACCTGATTGTGGTATGCAAAGGTTAGCTTTGGTACCAACAGGATCACCACTCAGCTTAAAACAGAATATTGCACACTCGGATTTGCAGACTAAGTAGCCTGTGAATGAAAACTGAAAGCAGTTTCGAGCCACATGTTCAGGTAGTGACACAGTTTGTCCATGACCAGTTGCACCCTAAGATGTGTGCCCAGGGACATCACCCACAGCGAGCAGCCACTGGGTCTCTGCAGTGTCTCTGTTGGCAGCCAGAACCTGCCATCTTTTGACAACAACACTTTTAGTATTTTAATGCATTAACACAAGGCACCTGAAATCAGTATAAATAAAAAACAGTTTGTCTGGTTTTCATATGATCACTGTTACCTACCCCAAAGGTGTTTTCACTTCCTAATATCTACTTTGTGCTGTAATAGAAAGTAGCCCAAAGGGCTCTGGATGCTTGTTCTCTTTTTTCCCTCTTCTCTCACTCTCTCCTCTTCTCTTTCCATACACACACTTTATCTACAGCTATTATGCTGATTGAGGTTATAATGAAATGTATTAATTCACCAGAGACTTAAATGCCTTACATTCAACTTGATAAACGGTATGAGCTTTGTCCTACTGTCTAGCTTAGAAATCTATTTCCGTTATAGTTAGAGATGGCTGAAAAATAATGACAAGTCAAATGAAATTCTGCAGGGAAACTGCAAACATTTTTGACTGCTTTGCAGCTTTACATTGACATTTCAGGAATGACCAGCCAACTAGAGAGGAGGCCAAGATGTATGCCCTCAATTTTATGGCATGAAAATATCTGTCTGCTTTTTGACAAAATTTTTGGCAAAAAAAACTAATGCATTTTACAGTTTTTACAGACCCATGATTTCCAGTTTCACCAACTTCACAAATCAATTATTAAAGTCTATTTTTTATAACCTGTATCAGCCTCTCAAGAGAAGGCATGATCTGACTTTTTGATTTATATAAAATATATCAGTTTTCATCATTTCTCTTCAGATGGAACAGAGATCTTTAGTTCTTTCACAAACCAGGGCTAACAGAACAGGAAACAGCAATTCATTAATATAAAGTTAAGTATTTTTAGAATGAAATTTTTACGGGGAAAAAAAAAGAAACACAGTGGAAGGAACCAGTATTAGTCTGCAACGCTCAGCTGTCCTACTGAAGGTGTCAATGGCAACTTTAATACTACCTAAAAGGCCTGAAATAGCCATTCTATATTATAAAACAACATTATGCTTGTTTCCTTCTCCATCTTCAAAGCGAAAGCAGCAAACTGAAGAACGCGAGTCCCACCAGGACTGCAGGGGGACAGACTTCAGAGGGAACATCAGTCACAGCTCTCCCCATTCCTGGAGCTGACAACAAGCACCTATGCTGAGCACAACACAGACATATAGAGACCAACAATACAACCCAGGGTTGCTGTTTTTCCCATGTTTCAAGATTACTCATTTGTAGTCACACATTAGTAATTTTCTTTAAGTTCACTGAAGCAGAAACTAACTCAACACAACTCCAGTGAGCCAATTTCTCACAGTTTCTCCTTGCGGAAAGAGTAGATAAACCTGAGCTGCGAGATTGCCTGCACGCCCTGAAGGCTCTCCATCACACCCTATACCTCCCGATAGCTTTATCTGACGATTTGGCAAAACAACAACAAGAAGGTGATACTAGAAAGAGAAATTTAATACCGATGCTTGTGATTTATGAACTGCTTCTAAGGAGTACAGGTTTCACTTGCAGTTCTAGTTGGAGAGGCTATACGTAATTCAAGCTCGCCCCCCAGTGGACTCCATGCCCACACCAGTATATTAAGTTTCAAGGACACCAGTGGGAAGTACTGGGGAGCCAGGACACAGCATACCTAAAAAACCCTAGGAGTTACTCAAAGAGAATGAAGTTAGCCTGTTATAATATTTTGTTTCCATTTTTAATTAAGAATAAAAAAGCATATACCTTCCAACCAACCAAGTTATTCATCCTGTCAAAATACTACTTGTTTAAAAAATAAAAAGCAAAATACCAAGCTGGGGGGAAACTGGATTAAGAGCAGCCCTGAGGAGGACTTGGGAGTATCGGTTGATGAGAAGCTCAGTATGAGCTGGCAGTGTGCGTTCACGGCCCAGAAAGCCAAACGTATCCTGGGCTGCATCAGAAGAAGCAAGACCAGCAGGTCAAGATGATTGTCCCCATCTACTCTGCTCTCATGAGACAGAGATGATCAGAGGGCTGGAGCACCTTTCCTATGGACACAGGCTGAAAGAGCTGGGATTGTTCAGCCTGGAGAGGAGAAGTCTCCAGGGAGACCTTACAGCAGCCTTCCACTACCAAAATGGGGCCTACAAGAAATCTGGAGAGGGGCTTTTTATAAGGACATGTAGTGACAAGACAAGGGGGAATGGCTTTAAACTGAAAGAGGACAGACACAGATTAAACAATAGGAAGAAATTCTTCACTATGAGAGTGGTGAGGCACTGGCACAGGTTGCCCAGAGAGGCTGTGGCTGTCCCATCCCTGGCAGTGTTTAAGGCCAAGTTGGATGGGGCTTGGAGCAACCTGGTCTAGTGGAAGGTGTCCCTGCCCATGGCAGGGGGACTGGAACAAGATGAGCTTTAAGCCCCTTTCAACTCTAACCATTCTATGATTTTATGATAATTTTTCCTCCTGTACCCAAACAACTGTGAATGTTTTAGTGGCTATGCATATATAGTAAATAGTAAGAAGAAAAGTTCTCATGCACATTTTGCTTCAGTAAACAATTGCCAGCAAGATCAGCCTGCCTAAAATAAAAAAGTCTGTATTACACAATGCTGAGTTTCTGTGATCTTTTCTCAGAAAGCTTCCTACTGAAACTTGCTCACCCTCGCGTGCATAGCTGTCATACTTCATTTATACTTATCCAAAATGGCACTAATTACTGTGGGTCATAAGTGAATAATTAACTTCTTTTGCCTGAAGCAAAAGTAAAGGGCAAGATAAAAAAAGTAAGATGAGATTAATACATAAGAGTATGCTTATGGCCAATGCTAAATGTAAGTCTGAATCCACCAACTTCTTATCAAGACCTGAGAAGTGTTCTGTAAAACACATTTAATTTTAACTGCATGATACAGATTTTCTCACTGGTTCCACAGGCTAAATTCAGTGCTCACCTTCTCTCTAGACCATACTTTACTTGCTGCAAGCATGAAGACATGACAATATAAAGCAGTTAGCAAATGACCATTTAATGAAGTTTATTTTTTATTTAATGCTATTTTTCTTTTCTCCCTGAAGGAATAAACCAACATCCAAAATGACTGCAAAATACTTCAGGCAGATGCCTTTTGGGGTGGGGATTTGTTTCAGCCAGCTGACAGCCTGGTAGGTATTTGGTCTTCCTCTACATTCAGCAGTGAAAGAGAAGCACTTTTGCAAGCCAAACCCTGGGCCTACCTGAAGAGGGAATAACGTGCCCCAGAGGTGCCAATCCTTCTTCTCTGACTACCCAGAGATCCCAGACAGATAGCATAGCCTAGACACCCAGCTGCCAGGGAACCAAGGTTGGGGAGATGGATCCTATGATTATGGCAGGTACAGAAACTCCCTTCATGCTGCTGGAGAGTTACAGCTGCAAAAACTGTAATTATCAACATAATTTCAAGCTTTCAGTGCCTAGTTTTGAACACCTTAAGTGTACAGCCTGAGATTCAGAGGTGCAGATGATCTACCACTGATCTGGGTGCATTACTTGCAAGTTCTGGTCTGCCATAAGATCACTAATAAATTAGCAAATGAGACTCTTGGTGTTTTTATTAAAAAGTCACAGCAGAGAAGAGCCTTCTGTATTTCTGGGCTAACTTGGGTGTGACTTTTCTGAGGTTATTCACATCTAGTTTTGTAACTCAGCTCCTTAACATGATGCTTGCTTATAGTCCTGGGCTGGTCACCAATCTTGCAGGTTAGAATATAGTGACTTCCCTGTGACATAAATACATAGTAGTATTTTTGGTTCAAACCAGTTGTTGTAGTTTGAACCCAGCCAGGCAGCACGTTCACCCACTCAACCCCTCCTTCCTGC
>NDXB01020717.1:30344-127664 GCA_002631895.1 Agapornis roseicollis | reverse complement strand
GCGCCCGGGGGTGGGGGGGGGGGGGGGGGGGGGGGGGGGGGGGGGGGGGGCGAGGCCCTTCCCCCGCGCTGGAGCCGCGCTCGGGGGTTCGGTGCCGGGGCGGGGGGACGGGGGTAGAGCCCCCCGCATCCGTGCGCTCGCCCGGGGAGGAGGGTGCGTGCGGGGGGTTGGTGTGTCTGTGTGTGTTTGGGTGTCTTCTTGTCTGCTGGGGAGTGCTGTGTGTGTAATGCTCAATGGAGAAGGGTTTAACTTGTTAACCTGAATAGGCGTGGGGTTGGGAAATACCGAACTTAAATGGACACAGGGAGCAAATGGAGTTCGGTGTTTGAAAGAGGCACTTACTCGCCGGTGTGGTAGGTATGGAATGGTGAAATGGAGATTTTATGCAAATTAATTTTCGGTGGCACAGGGAGGGGTGGGGTTTCTTCTTTTTTTCTTCTTTATTTTCATTGTGTTCTGTTCCCTGTTCTGTTTCTAAAGCGTGAAAAGAAGATGACCAGAATCAGCAAAGTAGTAGGAGGTAGACAACATTAGAGGTTTCATTGCTCAAACTGGCTGTTCGGGGAATTGCTGGAGAGAAAACAATGTGATTCATTGTTGAAGTGAATCCCTCAGATTTATTTCTGCATACTGGTTGCAGTTATTTTTGATTTACTGACTTCTTATCCCGAGTTTTTCCTCGAAGCATTAATGTCTGTGGAGACTGGCAGCTCCATCGTTTGTATGCAGTCAGCAGGCGACTGCCTGATGTCTGTTTACTCCTTGAGTTACGTTGACCAGCTATTGAAATCAAAGGTATTATTATGCATGTGCACCAGTGCAGCTGAAACGAGGAGCTTCAGTCACTGGTTCTTACTGTCATGATTTAGTGGAAATCCTTTCTCAGTGCAAGTCTGAAGTGTCAGGATTCAAATAGTGCGTCTGTTGTTAAATATGGAATTTAACCAGATAAAAATGAACGCGGTGTCAAAAGAAGGAGCTGTTGGTTGTCAAAGGCTGTGTCAGATTGCCTTTTAATGTGCAATCTGTAATATTTCTTTATAGTTCTACTATTACCAGGCGAGCATTTTGGGTTTCTTTGCATGCTGCTCCCTTAGAATTGAGAAATCCATGGTGGTTAAGAGGGGTAGAAGTGTTTTTATAATAAAAGTGCTTCTGGTAAATACATCTCATGTTGGTTTTAGTCCTTGAGTTCGTACCAGAAACTATGAACTGGGGTTGATTTCAGTGGCCTGGTTTGGATGGATAGGGATTTTGGAGGTTTGTGTGTTGGTTCGGAGGTCTGGGGGGAAGAGGAGGAGGTAGATGCACACAATGCCCAGGCTTGGGAGCTCATTGTTCTTTGCCGTACACTCTGCTGTGTTTAGGACTGTGCTCTCACTCAAACACGCTATGTTTTGAGAAGTGAAGGGTGGGGAATGGGAAGCGTTTTCTACCTCTTTCCTCCTTCCCCAGAATGGCCTTTTGGTAACCTCGCAAAAAAAACCCAAAGTGAAATAGTAAATGAGAAGCTAAAGGGCGCCAAAACATTGTGTATGTTCTTTCTCCTCCCCTCCCAGTGCTGGCTCTGCTGCTTTCTCTGTCTGTGAGTGGATGTATAAAGAGAGAGGGAGCACATGAGGTGAGCCTTGGAAGTACACTCTCTTGAACCCCTCTCAACTTTCTTTCATGTTCTACCTTTCCCCCCCAAAAAATGAACCCCCCAGCTGGCTTGAAATAAGAATTACTGTGCTCAGATATGTGTATTGGCTTTGGGATGTTTGGGCTGGAGGCATGTGTGCAGCAGAGCTACTGTCAAAGGAGAGTACTTTATTCAGATAAATGCATTGGGATGCCAAACAGAAAAGGAAGTGTGTAGAGGTCTATTTTGGTGTATATATGGTTTCCTTTCTTGATGATCGTTTAATGTTTCTGTTTATACAGCAGCATCTAAAATAAAAATACCCCGAATCAATTGTAGAATCACAGTATATCTTGAGATGGAAGGGACCCAAAAGGGTCATCGAGTCCAACTCCCTGCTCCTTGCAGGATGACTTCTATAGCATGTGCTGAAGCTCCGGAAGCTGCACGAGGGCGTGAGCTCTTGGGTTGCTGAGGGATGTTAAAATCTGAGCTCACTGATAACTTCAGCTAGCTGGGGAGATCGAGGTTTACTGGAGAGGGTAAAAAATAACATGTGTGTGTTGTGGAGAAGTTGCCATTGTGCTAGATCCTGTGGAAAATAGGCAGCAGTGACTATAAAGGTTTAATTGTGAGGCCTCTAAGCTTTGTTTTTGACCCTTCAGCATACTTTAGTATCTAATTGGCATAAATGACTTCAGTTTCCTTATCTGAACAAAATGTGATGATTGCCTCTGGACTGAGGACTTGATTTATCTTTTTATCACTGCTGTGGCTTTGGTGTGGCCAGTGGTAATTTTAACGTTATTGTAGGCTATTGTCTGCATTGAATGCAAAGATGTGAGTTTGCAGAGAGGTACAGTGAAGTGCTTATGCTGCCTCTCTGTGGCTTCCTGATTCCTGTGAATTGTACTATAGAGTGCCAGAGAAAGGGATAACTCCATCTGGACAAAGCTCTTGATATCCCTCTACAAAATGGGAAGCATTTATTGGGCATAAAAGGGAAGTGGAGCTGGGAGAGACAAACCTGCCTGAAACAGTAATTACATAGCTGGATTAACAAGTAGTGATTTCTTTGCATCCAGGGATTTGTTTTACTTTCGTGGGGTTTTGTATGTGCACAACTCCATCCTGGAGTTGTGGAAATAGATTCAGTGCTGCAGCAGCAAAAGGCTAATAATCCACAGCGTTCAGGAATGTGCAGGGATATGGTGTGTGTAATTCTTAATGCTGATTGCAGCTGAGGTGAGAAAGATGGCACTCTGATATTGCAGTCTAATAAATGACTTCTTTAATAACACACTATTTGTAAATTTACTCTCATAGCTGCAAAATGCATCTCTCTTTCCTAACCATATCGAGTAGTTGTTTTGCCCATAAAGAAGTGATTTCACTTTTGGGAGCAGGAGGGAAAAAGTGTGCTATGAGCATATAGAATTTTTCAAGTCTGTGTTACTGGCAGTGTAATGGCACAGCAGAACCTGTGTTATCCTCTCAGCAGAGCTGTTGGTACATTAAGATTGCCTGAGGGTAGCTTTGATTTCATTACGTGCCATATTTAAGGGTGCTGTAAGCTTCAGTAATACATTACACTCGGTGTTGTTGGCATATGAACACAGGACTTGGATTGTAGTTAATTTCCAGCTTAAAAAATAATGACAATAGGAAAACCATTAGTTACTATGTGAGACTGAACTGAGTGAGGAACTATGTAAATTTAGAAGGGGTGGTTGGGATTGGAGTTAACTATTAAAAGAACTCCAATCCACAACTCTGTAACATTCTAATATGGAAATGGTGTTCTGGTTCTGTATTTGAGGTTCAGCTATGTTTCCCTCTGGTTTTCCTATTGAAATATATGACAGCTCTTTCAATTGCATGAAGTCTAAACAAATCATTCTGCTTGACTTAAAGAGCTGCACAGGACCTGAGTTGAGCTCAGAGTGTAAATTTCAATCAATAGGCTTAAAATAGGCATATTGTAAGAAAGACCTATCTTGTAACCAAAACAGAGCAGACCCCCCTATTGATTTGGAACCTGTTTGTTTAGTGTGCTCTTTTAAAGCTGTTTGAAATGAAGCTTGTGCTCTGCTGCTGTGAAGTTGCCTTACTGCAGTAGGGAAAAGGTATGTGAGATTTGTGTTGGTGATGTGGAAAGTATCAAAAGGAGGCGAGTGTGATTAGATGCACTTTGGAAATGGTGTTTCCAGCAAGTTGCTGGGAAGAAAACCTCGCTACTTCTTAGAGTGATAGGAGGTGTTAGGGAGCAGGATCTACAACGCAGTATTGTGCTCTCTATGTTGGTTTGCCAGCAGCATTTTACACAAGCTTTTATAATGTTGGTAGCTGTGCCCAACTGCTCTTTTCAGAGAGGCTGATGTATGAACAAAGGAGCAAACAAGATATGAATGCTGCACTGGCTCCTGTTGATTTAAAAGTCTGCTGGGGCAAGGAATGACTCTAAATGACTGAAAACCCCTAAACTGAATGAAATATTAGCTGACTGTTTCTGTTTCAATAGGTGTCAGGGTGTGTTTTTTATCATTTTGTTTCATATAAATGTGTGTTTAGTTCCCTGAGCATCCAGAATAGTATGTTGACCTAGAGAAAAGTAAAAGTAGCTTGGATACAAACATCAGTGTTCCCTCTGTGCCTCATGGGGGGATCATGATGGCCTTTTCTTGTGAAATTCTTAGTAATGTGTGTATGAAATGCCCTGTATCAGAACAGGGGGTGTTTCAGTTCTAGGCATAAAGGATTGCATTTGTATTGGGCATCTTAATACTGTTCAAAGTGCAACCCTAAAAATGTAGATCAGTTTGGGTATTGCATAAATTTGATAGATTAATAAGTAAATGTTTATGATTGACTTGGTGAAAAAGGGGTAATTCTTTGAACACATAGGCTGTCTTTTGTTCTTCCTACAGAGCACAAATGAGAGTCTAGTTCACTTATGATGCAAGGTAAGTGGAAGAAAATGAGTGCTCATTAATTCTGAGGTCTCAGGTAATCTATGTGTTTAATCTCCTTGTCTATATTTAAAAAGCATATTGTTACCACGGTGTTATCAATCCCTGATACTGAGAATCAGTTTTGGCCTGTTTCAAATACTTAACAGGATTTCTGCTTTATGACGGCACATAGACTTTTCTCTTGCATGCAAGGTAGGTTGTTGTGTGTATGTATTTTTATGACTAACTAAGCTTATATTCTAGTAGCTGTTTTGAGGAGGCAAGAGCTGGTCAGCCCTGAAGTTTGCTCCCTCCATCCCCATTGCCTGTTAATTCCTCTTTCCCCCCTGCTCTTTATAACAGTTGAATGGGCAAGTAGCATGGATGCGCCTACGGACTTAACTGGCTGCCAAGCAAAGCTTAAAATGCTGGTTTCTGTCTGGCCATGCCTTAGTGGGGATGTAATTAATTAGAGAGCTTTTTCCTATCCATCTGCTGGTTTGCACAAAACTCTCAGGAATGTTGGTTATAGCCGAGATGACTGTCATGTCAGGCTTGTTTGAAATCCATTATGCACCAGAACTTGCATGAAATGAGAGGATACGGCAACAGGGAGGGGGGGAGAAGGGGAAGTGAGGTGAACTGGGGGAGTTTTTCCATTTAAGAAATGAGGTTGAAGAGAGAGAAAGGAAGTTCTGTCATCTAGCACTAATAAATACTTGTCTGTATGATGAGCGGTTTCTCCTTTATGTTCATCTTTTTCATATGGCCAGCTGTTTCGGGGTGGAAACAGACAAGTTCTGAGGCACTTGGCCCATCATCCTACAGATTTTCCTTCCTCTTTTTTGGAGCTGTTTGGAATAATCCTTAGTAATCGGCTGGTCTGGGTGCAGGCATTTCATACGGCTGTTAGCTAAAATACATGGGGTGGACATTCTTGTTAATATATGATACTAAAAATGAACAAAGCCATTATGGAGCAGAATTTCTTGTCAGTGAGAAATCACTGATAAGAATTTGGAGAATGAAGGTTTGGTTTGATGTGGCTCTTGGTGTGTGTGCATACCAGTTCTCCAACCGGTGAATCTGGAGTAAGCCTGATTCATTTTAGGGAACTAAAAACTAACAGATCTTGTTTGATCTCAGATATCTTGCGAATGGTATATATTAACTTCTTAGGCAGATGTTGTATATTAAACTCTTGATCCTACGGTCAGATTTCTGTATATGGAATCATGATAGATGGAATGTATGTAGGGGAATGGATGGGGGAGTCTTCCTGGGGCTGGAGAGGATTGTTCATCATGCACATCATACACATAACCTATATATATGGGAAATTTATGCCTAATGTCAGGTAGGGGCACATTAATGAGTTAGTGTCAGATAAGTTGCTGTGTAACTTAATATTAGATACACAGCAAGTGTTCACTCTCAGTGACAGCGTATGTGAGAGATGCTGATTTTCTTCCCCTGAAGGATAGGTAACTTCAAGCAAGCCTCTTCACTTCTATCCTTGAGTAAGTGGCTCTGAGCACTTAACACAGAGTGGCTGTGACTCATGGGACCTCATCTGTGCATTTATACCTTGAGTCAGCAGTCTGTGTAGTATTACTCATTCCATAACCAACCATAAATTGACACATTGTCTGGGTTTTTTTTTTTTAGCTAGTATCTTAAATTTAAGCAGAAGATACTTGTAATGTTGGCAGAAGCAGCTCTAGTGAAGAGGGGTTTTAAGTTTCCTTGAACTGAGAAATAGTTCAAAGCATGTGTAGATGCTGGAAGAGCTGGAATGTGTAGTGAATAGAAGACTTTGAGCATTGGAGTTGCAGGTAAAAGCATTGAGTCAGACTTATGATGCCAGAGATAGGTCTTTCCTGTATGGCTACTGAAATCGCTGTGGTCAAGAGGCAGCTCCTAAGACTGTTTTAAACCTGAGCATTGAGGATGATGTGGTTGCATTGCTATGTAAAGCAGTGTGGTCTAGACTTGAGTGTGTTTGTGTGGTAGAATAGAGAATTAAACCAGAATATGATGGTTTCGGTCAAAGGCTACCGTTCTGGCAACCAGTTTATTTCCTGGTTTAAAGAAAAATGGGAAGTTGTGTTAGTAATAAACTATGTGTTATGGGATGTTAGCACAAAGCTGCTGGTCTCCTAAATAACAGAGTTATTAAATACATGCTTAAGGATTATGAATTTTCTTAAACAAGTGCATGACACTAATCTGCTGATACCAACAAACACAGAAGGACTAGAACACATGGTGTTGATGCCAAAATGTGACTTTATCTTTTCCTTGATTTAGGAGTCTTCATTCACTCATGCATGGTAACATGAAAGATGTCCTAAGTCCAAGGCATTATACCCGCTAAAATTCATGGTGCCCAGGCAATTGGGACTTTCAGGTTTGCTTTGTATTAGGAAAGAGACTTGGTGTGTGGGGTGGTTCTTCAGAGCGAATGCTTCATGGTGACAGGTTGGGGACACACATCAGATGCTTTTTTCTATCCTTGTAATTGAAGAGTGGCTCTGAGCTTGGAAAGCTTTGACTTGAAGGCAGCTGCTTTTCTCCTAAATGTGTCTTCCAGTGTCAAAACCAGCTTAACCTGTCCCTTGGAATTCTACCTGTGTCCCTTTATAATGCTTCTTGTTTCCCCATCCTATTACAAAGCAATAGCTTTGCACTGCACCTCTTGTTCAGGTGCATCAGCTTCCTGTGATCACAATTCAGTATGATCTAGAAGTGCAGTATGAACTCAGAAGTACAAAAGGAATGTCAAAGTGTGGAAGTACCAATTTATATTAATGAAGTTGCTTAAAATTTACTTGCTTAAGGCCCAGTATCTGACTGCAATGAAAGCTTTGCTTTGCTCCTTGGTCTTAGTACATTTAAAATTGGGGAAGACACAGGTTCTTTAGGTGAACAAAACAATCATGATTTAACAATAGTTGTGTGTGTCCTTTGGGTACCAGATACCTCTGTGCCAAAGTGGTACATCAAGTAGAGAAAGGAATGCGATGTCTCCATTAGAGATCTTCTAATGAGGTCGGTGCAGGAGACTTAAACCACTTAATCCTCATTTTTACAAACTGGGAGTGAGATGCAGGCAATGTAATTTATGTCTCCAAGGTCATTCATTTTCACGAAACTTAATAGACCTGCCTCTGACTGCTCCTTAAACCACTGAATTATGCTACTTGCCTTCTAACATGAACCCTTAAGATGAGCAACTTCACCCAATGAGAAAGTGAACTTAAAGGTGTCTGTACACTTAGACTTCTGTGAGTCAGGTGCCCAGCTGGTTTCCATCAGGAAATAAACCGGTTTACCTTAAGACTGATCTGGGCTGTGCCTTCAATCTCTGACGTATTTGAGTTGTAAGACTTCAACTATAGGTTTATTATCACATGCAAGTTCATTTGCTGTTATTAGGAACAGAATTGAAATGGCTATGTTGTTAGTGCTTTCTGTGACTCAGTTTCCATGGTAGATGTTATATACCCTGATGCTCAGTTCAACTGAACTTAGAGCAGAAGCCATGGGAGGCTTTCACATGAGAACAGTAGAACGCTGCTGTTGTGCTGGCAGGCCAGAGCTGAGGGTGGGTATTGTTTCAGAGGTTAAGCTTTAAATCAAGGGAATTGAGTGAAAAGGCAAACATGGATAACTCGAAGCTGCATATTTTTGGAGAAATATGAATGGAGCATGGTAATGCAAGTATTGCTCCTAAGGCAGATGCAAATAAACAAGCCTTATGTCTGAATAAAGGGAATATGGATTTAGGGCTTTTCTGTGGTAGGCAGTCTCTTGGTGTTGGGAGAGAGGTTGCAATGTGTGCTTCTGGGTAAAAGTCTGAATAATGTTTGGATTAGAGAAGGCCCAAGCTGACTGTTACCATATGCTCTTGAAAGAGAACTTAGGCAGAAGCCAAGTTCTCTTCTGACCTGCTGGGACAATCCTGGGTGAAGTTAAATGTCTTCATCCAAGTTCTGAGATGCTGTAGGAGTGCAGGAAGTGGAAAGATAATGAAGCACATCTTTTTATTGTACTGTTCATAGGGAGGTGCTAGAATGATCAGTGACATCTTGCTATATCTCGCGTGTCCTTTAGCAGGTCAGTAGAAATGCATGTGGCTTGGAATGTATTTATTGTGTTTCTCTGCACTTATATTTTTCTCAATGATGCCTGTTTCCCTAGTGTAAAGTTCAGGATTCTACCTGCTGTTACTCTCCCTTTAGTGATGAATGTGTTTGAGGATATGATTCCTTTTCCATGAGTCTCAGTCACTATCACAGATTACCTTTCAGGGCTGGCTTTGTTAAACAGAGCTCTGTAAACAGCATATCTGCTCATTCTTCTGCTTGGAAAAAGTAATTTGAGTCTTATTTCCTGCTTCTCTTCATGTTGAATAGACTTAGTCTTTTATTGTTGAGTTTTATTGTCTAGCTGCATGCCTTTCTTTCCGTGTCTGTAACATATGAGAAACAAAACTGCCTCCATTTGTGTTCTCATTGTATGGCACTTCTCTCCATGCAGGCTTGCTTCAATTAATGTTCTCTTCTCTACACTAATTATTCATCAAATAACTGCTTCCATCGCTTCTGTCCCAAAGTACAAGTTTAGTGAGATGTGGAGAGTAATTACTTTAGTGTCTGTTTGCTGAAGCCTTCTGAGTCCTGATAAGTGATATTCACACTTTTCCTTGCTGGGACTTTTCAGAGGCCCTAATGCACTTGTTAGATATTGTTGAATAGAAACAGAAGCTGGGAAGGATTATTAATGAATGAGGCCTCTTTTTTTCTGACATTGTTTGAAATTAAACATGTTTCCTATATTAAATCCCAAAGATATAGGTCATATATTCAATTCCTGAAGATGATAAAGGCTCATGCTGCAAAGAGACAACAGGAGAGAGTAGGAAGATTGCATGTTGTTAATTCACCATGAGAATTTAGATGCTGAGATCACAAAATCTGGATGGTGCTGTAGGCACTTCAGAAAGCACAACTTGTGTGACCTTGAGCTGAACAACTCCTTGCAGTTGTGTTTTTTCTGCTAATGGAAGCTATGATGATGCTTTATCGTTGTTATCAGGAAGTCAGATAGATGTTCAGCAGTATGAAAATGCTAATTGTTTGTATCTGTTTACTTTGCTAATCTGGAAGTGGATGTTGACTTAGTTACCCATTACATGTTCCTTTTTGCAGTGATCATGAAATAACTGGTTAATGCTTTAAAAACAACACAAACTGTTCTCAAATCAAGGACCTCGGCCACCCCCCAATACAGAGAGAACTTGATAGCTCAAAACCATGGAAATTTGTGCTTTAGCTTTCTTTCTAATTGTTATTTTAGAGGACCAGTGAGCTATAAAATGATGCTGAAATATGGGGGATTTTAAACACTTTCCAATGGCAGTTTATGCTCAGCAGTGGATTACAGGAAGAGTGGTGAACTCCCGAATCTCTTCTCCTGGTTTTGAAATTGCTACATTAAAAATACCTAATTTGAGAGTCTTTCTTTTCAGTTTCTTGTAGTTACTTGTACCTTTTTTCCCCCCATGAAGAATGAAGATCTTTTACTGTTTTACTATGTTACTATTTTTTCCCCCTTTTGAAATGTAACAGGAAGGCTAGGTGTGCTTTAAAAGCACGGGTATTGTCCTGGTGATGTGTTGTCCTTCACTGTATTGATGTCTGAAGGTTGATAAACATTAGGTTGTATACTTGCATCAGGGCACCAGTGAGCTTTGTTCCGTGTAACTGTAGATCATCACCATCTCAATGTATCTTTTTGTTTAAGAAATAGTTGCTCTTTACTTCAAAGTGTAACTGATGGCAACTCTCAGTTGTATCTTTGCATTTGGTATTTTGTGTCTTGATGTATCATCAATAGCTATTTGATATTATTTGTTCCTATCAAAGTACATCAGCGTCTTCTGGTAACAGCAGCTGTAGAAAACACTTGGTTCTCCAGTACTGAAAGGAAATTATTCTTATTGTTTGTTAAATGCCTGTTAGCTGCCAAATTTGAGTCATATCACATTTTCTTTGGAAAGTCTGAAAATAAATGTCTACCTTGGTATTTTCCATGGTTCTCAGGACTGGTTTATGCTACAATTCTTGTCCTGAATCAAGATTGCCTTTAAGCTTTGCAGGAATTCCTGTAACTTCTTCCTCCCTCGTTTACTACTTGTGCTCTTAGCAGAAAATATATGCCTTTGTGCTGTGTAATAGCAGGATGTCTCTAGGTATTACTAATGGAGAGCTCCTAGACTTGGTCTCCCTCCTGTTACTAATTGAGTAATTGCTCATTCAGAGAGCAGCTCTGAATCAATACTGGGAATACATTCCAAGTAACATTTTCTACCTCCTTAAAGTGAATGAAATTGGGATTTTGCTTTCAGGTGTACAAGGGTGAAGCTATAAATGTTGAATGAGCCTTCGAAGGTGGAAAGAGGTGGTGTCACCCATTAGTAAGCTCAGGAAAGCCAGAAGGTTATTTCCTATGCACATGTTTGCTTTTAATAAAAATGTGCTTTAGAATCTGTTCAGTAGGAACAGGATTTGAACCTCATTTAAATAAGGTTCTTTCAAAGCAGCCTGTGGGTCAGTGGGTGTGCGAGGAACGCAATTTGTATTCCTCTCTGGCTTGCTTCCCTCCTGCCTCCAGGTGAGAGGAAGGGCAAGTTCCACAGAAGAAAATAAGGCAGAAGAGATTAATGCTTGTAGTGCAGAAAACACTGCTCCTTCTGTGATCTGAAGTTTGTTTGCAGTGCAACCAGGTCTGTTCTCTGCGTTGCTGGGTATGGTTTTGAGTTTGTTATGTATATACATAGAGCCTTTCTGTCTAGTCTAAAGGAGGTGAAGAGGTGGTGGCTGTAGTGAACTGGTATCACGAGTAAAACCAAAGTATTCCTTAAGCTGTAAAATAGAACTTGACATCACACAAACAGCTATTGTGGAGCATGTTGGGGGGAAGAGGGTTTCCTTCCTTTCTGAGAGTGCTTAGGTATGAGTGTGCATGGGTTGTGGAGTGGCATTTTATTTTTCCTTTTCTAGTTTTTTAGCTTTTCTTTAGAGAAAAGGCAATCCCAATGTGTTTATTTTCCACACTATGACAGTACAGAAAGACTTAAAAGGTACTTTATAAGTAATGCTTTATTGCAGCAGCAGAGGCCTGCCTTCAATGTGCTAAGGCAAATGCTTCAGTGAAAAGAAGTATTTTACATTTTGAAAGCAGTGGATTTCTGTGTGGGAAGAACCTATTTGGGTAGCATCACTTCAGCATCCCTTTGAGACTGTTGCCTGCTTAGTTCCTTGATGTTAACAGTTCTCAGCTCATCAGTTCCTGCTTGCAGAAATAGGACTTTAGGGGCCAGTCATCCATAGCCCGGGCTGACTTCTCTAGCTGTGGAAAAATGTCTTCTGTTTCAGAAGGCTGCAGATGTTAAATGTTTGTCAGGAAGAACTTGCAGAGCATGGTACGTGGCTGATGTGCTTGCCCTAGTGACTTGCTTAGCTATGAATTTGGAGTGTAGATAAATTGGCTGTCAGGGTGGGTTGTGTTGTCTCTATAGCACAGTGCAGCTTTATGTATTTCCTTAAACTCTGGTATCAAACCAAACCTCTGCTACTGCGGGGACTGGATATCCATCCGAATTACTTGTGTCTGTTACGATTAGTTGAGCATATTCCTGAAAAGACCAAGGCTTTGTATAGGCTTGCTGTTTTGCTGATCCTGAGCTTGAGAAAACCCACATTCCTCTGTAGTGGTAATTCATTCAGCTGCCTCTAAAATGTTGATGCTGTCTTGTAGGAGGCAAAAATATTTGCTATGCATTTAGTTGTCAGTGAAGTGTCACAGCCAAAACATGTTTAAAGAAATCTGCATTAGATTACAAGGTTTAATTTTGCTTGCTTGTGCATGTATTTATTTTTTTTTCTCTAATGTAAGATTTCTTGCTATTTTCTCAGTGTGGGAAGTGCCCAAGCAGTGCCTTTTATCACAGCCTGGTCTCATCCAAAAGGAGATTATGTGAAACCTTGCTGGTTTGGGGAATGTGCCTCTGAACATGAAGCGTGTCACAGCTCACCTGCACTTCATGCTGCATGCATCAGGATGGTTCAGAACCACAGAGTGGTTTGTGTTGGAAGGGACCTTAAAGCTCACCCAGCTCCAACCCCTGCCACAGGCAGGGACCCCTTCCACTGGAGCAGCTTGCTCCAAGCCCCTGTGTCCAACCTGGCCTTGAGCACTGCCAGGGATGGGGCAGCCACAGCTTCTCTGGGCACCCTGTGCCAGCGCCTCAGCACCCTCACGGGGAAGAGCTTCTGCCTAAGAGCTCAGCTCAGTCTCCCCTCTGCCAGGTTCAAGCCATTCCCCTTGGCCTGTTCCTGCCTCCCTTGTCCCAAGCCCCTCTCCAGGTTTCCTGTAGCCCCTTCTAGGCACTGGAGCTGTGCTAAGATCTCCCCTTCAGGAGCCTTCTCTTCTCCAGGCTGACCCAGCCCAGGTCTCTCAGCCTGGCTGCAGAGCAGAGGTGCTCCAATGCCTAAAAAAGGGCCCTTATCCAAAGTCTCTCTGCAGCTTTCTTGCAGGTCCCTTTAGTTGGAGGGTTGCTATAATACATATATTTACTTTTAAAGAGAATTCCTTTTGAGACTTTGAGTAACTACAAAGCTCAGAATTACACAGCTGAAATATTGCAGGTGAGAAATTGGTTCAGGTTTGGGATGCAGTTAGATGCCACTTCTGTGCTGGTGACAAGTATGATGGTTGTCACCACAGCATATGGTAGAATGATGCTTTGAACTTGATTATTCTTGTTCAACGTAGGGAAGAGATGGATACATGCATAGTCTGTTGAGTTCCCTTGTGTGGTCAGTGTTGACTAGAGTGGGCTGGTTATTGCTTGCCACAGGTATGAGGCAGTGGTTGTGTTAAAGGCATGCACATAAAGCTTTCTGGAGGCTTTCAGGCAGTTTGAAGTATGTCTAAGTGGGTTTAGAAGAAGGGGAAAGAGCTGTGGAGATGGTTACTGGGGGAGATGGGGAGTGCAAAACGTGTTTATGGAAACAAGCCGACACTTGAACAGAGCTGTACAGACCCATCTTCTGATCAGCTCTTTAATGTGAAAAGAACTCCCCAGTTTGAATTACAGGGCTCTGGTTAAATGATTACATGAGGTATGCTTAAAAATAGCAAATGTATTTTATGTCCAGTCAAACAAGGCTTTTGGCATTCAATACTCAAGTGAAATCTATGTTGACTTCCACCTGACAGCTGCGTGACTCAAATACTGTGTTCCTTGAAGGAAAATGGCCTTTCTTATTTTAGATTACTTCACTGTAGTGTGCAACAAGTAATAATCTTCTACTGGATTTTCTTTAAGAGTAGGATCCTTAACTGCAAGTATGATTCTGTTCAGCTACTTAAAATAGGGATTTTTTTTATAATGCTTACACTATGGCAAGTTATAATTTGTGAAATCTCTTTTTTCAGTGTGAAATGGACTGTGGATTGCTGCTTTAGCTTGTTTCTGTGCACTTTGGTTTGCTAAATGAACAGAGTTATTAATAATGGCTACTCTTGCGTTTTCAGCATGGAAGAGTTGGTAAGCATGGAGCTATGTGTCGTTTGTAGTTTTAATTAAACGTGGCCTGGGATTATCTTGCATTACCAGTTACCTTCTAGAAGATTATGTTCATAAAAGGTTCATGAGTTGTTAAGTGGAAGAGATTAAAGCGATTGTTGGCATGTTAGGAGAATTATTTGTTGTCTACGCAGCAGTTGTTCATAGCTTTAATTTGCCAGTAATGGCAGACAAGTAAAATGCAAACGTTTGAATTCTAAAATCGCCACTAGCTGACAAAACCAAGCTGTGTTGTGGAGTAATTGTCCTTTTTATTAAAGTGATGTTTAGTTGTTGAGAAATATTCAGTGGAAAAATAGCCTTTTTCAATGTTTCTGTGCTGTTACTTTGTGGATGATACTTTCATGATGTGACCAGGCAAGTCTTATTAAGGAACAGACAACCTCTTAAAGCATTGAGGGCACAAATGAGCCTAAGGAACTGATGAGCAGGTTCTGGAGAGGATAGCTTCTATTATAGCGGATTTGTAAATCCTTGCTGTATCGGTCAGTTAATCAATATGGGAAAGGTTTCGAATCCGGTGCTTAGATAAATAACGTTTTGAAATACAATGCTCATATGACCGTGTCCATCCAGGTCTGTTTAGAATGAGCTGTGAAATACGTTGCAGCCCTAATGAAGAATACAGTGGGTGCCTCTCTGCTGCTATCAAAATCCATTAGGAAGTTTTTCTCTGCTTGAATGCCTTTCATTGTTTGGTGTTCTGGTTCATCCTAGAGCAGTAGCAGTAAATGGCATCCATTCTGTGCTGATACAAACAGTTCCTATATGCTATACAAACAATGATGTTACAGTTTGAGTAGACATCTGCTTAGCTTTTAATAATGGATACCAGGCAGGTTGTAGAACTTTAAGCATGCAGTTGCATGTATTTTATGTACAACAAGGAAAAACGAGTATAGGAGACAATATGGTAGACTCCTACATTGTCTGATTATGCACAGACAGATGTACCATGGAAACATGACCTGTTATTTAAAAAGGCAATCTATGGGGTGACTTTTCTGTGTAGAGTAACATGTTTTGGATATAGGAAACCCAGTTTCAGTGCTCTCTGCTACAAATGTGTTGCTCTATTCTGCTCTATAGGTCCTCTAAAAAAGTACTCTCCTCTCCCATTTTGACTTCCCTTAAAGTACCTTGAATTGGTGTGGTCTGGGGGAAAGGAAAGACCTGTCTCTATGTGCGTAGATCTGCATCAGTGCATCAGAGCAGGCTTGCACCAAGGTTGTGCAATGCTTGCTGTTTCAGACTGATGATGACTGAAGCTTGACATTGCCACTAACTCTTCCGCATGCTCATACACTCATCTCAAATTTGGAGATGTTTGAGATGATTAAGAATTCCCATCTTAATTACTTGGTGGTTGCCAAAAGTGTATCCTGTTAGCAATATGTCCAATTCGTTGTCGTCCAGCTTCCCTTCTGCCCCATAATGATGGCTGCATTATGTTGTCAGTGTAAACATGTGCCTAGCTAGCCGAGTTTACAGAAAGACTTTGTGTTATGTGACTCTCTCTAGAGGTCACGTATTGAGTGAGATGTGTGTGAGTTTAATTTGAAAACGCAGAAAGCAGTGACCATTCCTAGTGTTCTGCTTTGAACTGTGAAAACAATTCCTGTCTGTAGCAATCTGCAAAGCCAGATTTTCATTGCAGAACTTCTGATGAATGCATCACTGTGTTTTGAAACATAACTTATTGGTTTTTCTTAATGTTCTTACAGCTAGGCAATATATACATGCTAGCTAGTCACCACATGGTGGCAATTTGCTCAGTAAAGGAATCTGTGTGGATAGAAAGCCTGAACTTCCTTTGCTCAAATATGAAGAATGCAAGCATGCTTTAAGTTAGGCATATTAGTTACATTGATCACTCTGTTTTCCAGATGTAGTGAGCTTGAGGAGTATATATGGGAAGGCACTATCAAGAAATTAACATTATCTATTTTTAAGTTTGATATTTCATGCATGTCTAGCCTGTAAAATGCTACATGCTATTTTTTTCAATGATCAAGGCTTAGAGATGATTTTCTGAGATTCCAAAATATGTACTATTTAATACATAATGCAAAGGAAAAAAATCTGGTTTCTTCACGTAAGAACACAAAAATGGAGCCAGCTGCTGCATTATGCCACCCTGATGCAGCTTTGATACTACAGTTTTAGCAGGAGATTAAATATTGATACCTCTTCCTCCCCTTCACCTTATAGTATACTTTATAAAGCCTTTGCAGTTGTTTATAGGTTATTTTATAGAAGAACTGGTCAAGCTTCTGTAATTTTTCTACTAGACTTTCATAAAGCTTTAAGAGTTTGTAGTTTCATGGAAGAAACTGTATTAACAATCTCTTTCTATACATAGGTGCATCCGTGAGCAAGGGAAGTGCAGAACTTTAAAGCTCAAATGAAACGTGTTTGTAGCGTGATGTCCCTTGGCTGCGGCAAAATCATACCCACGATGAAGTAAACAGTATATGAAATTAAAACTAGTAAAATGGAAAATAAATGTGTAATTATGTCACAAATGAAAGACAGATGTTAGGAACCCAGGGATTATGAGGGCTGGTATGAAAACCATGCAACAATCTGATGCTTGTTTGAACCATATGTCAGCTCTCAAGTGTGAATTATATACCACTGAAACTGTTCAGGATCCTGCAAAGAAAGTTCTTATACTTCTGAGGATTAGAGAAGTAGAGAGGTTAAGAGGAGATTTATGAGGCTGTCATAATATTCTGCCAGGACTGGAAACAGATGAATTCAGTAGGACAGTGAGCTGCTATAGAAGGTGATGTGGCTCCATTGGCAGGGAGTACAGGTAGTCGGTCTCAAGAAATAGTAGGGTAGTAGCAGCATCATGAAGAGTTATTTTGTCATTGTGGGCTTCTGAGACTAAGCAGCTTTATGTAGCTCTTGGAATTAGCTTAGCCCATACCCAAATATCTCGCATCTATAGCTTGTATTTATGATGTGAATTCACAAAATGCTCTTTCCTTACTATCAAAGAAGCTGAAATGTCACAGTGCTTAACAGAATCTCTTTTTAGTGAGCAGTGTGATAACTAAAGTGGAGTGGGAGGATCATGTTTTTAGATCCAACTGTAAGCTCTGTAAAATACTTAGTCTGCTAAATTCTGCTGTCTGTCTGTAGTCCTTATTGCACTGGAAATGAAATCAGTGGGAAATGTTTCAGGACTACTCCATAATGACCAAAGTATTAACAGACTGATTTTAATTATCATGATTATTATTTTTAGAACATGCTGTAGCAAACTGAGTACTCAAGCTGTCAACCCCAGGCATGAACAAAGACATGCTGAGATGACTGAAAGTGCAGCCCTTTCTCTTCTGATACATTGTTTGGCTGTCTTGTATGTATGTGTGTGTTTGCGGCTTTGTCTCCAGGTAGATACTTGAAGGTTCAAGGTTTCGAAGATGCACAGGAGATCACTCACTCTGTATTTTAGCTTATTGTAGTGTGATGACAGGGTTGAATTGGATGCTGTGAGAAATTGCTTCTGTTGTGCAAGTTTCCCCCCTTCTGCTTCTTGTGTTTTGCTGACCTGTTGCCTTGCAATAGAGAAAGTATATATCAGAATGAACATGAAACTTCACCAAAGCTAGGGTTTGCTCAAGTAGCCTTTAAGTTGAATTGGATAGCTAAGTCTTTTAGAGGCCAAATTAAAATCAGCATTGGTTTTGGTTTTGCAGTGGTTTATTTGCCTGGCTAGACTGCACCTTGAGGTGGGATGCAGATTTAAACACTTGCAGTGGTACCCTGTGCTTTCCCTATAAACCCATAGTCCTCAGAACTTGCTTGTTTTTTGTAGAAACTAGTAATAGCTCTTGCTCTTCAATGTCAAGGTCTGTAAAGCCCACTCAGCATCTCTCAGCAGGGAGATCTCTTCGGAGTGGTGGCTGTTGATCTTTCTGCTTAGTTTGTTTGCTCTTCTGCAAGCAGTTTGTTCAAGAAGTACCCATCACGTACCTTCCCCGTGGTTTCAATTCAATGCAGGCTTCCCCCTCTGTCTCCCTGCAATATCCCTTTCTTAGTTTTCTGTTAGCTTGTTGTGGAGAGTGATGAGAAAATACTTCTGGGTGGTAAATTATCCAACTGGGTGTCCAGTGTAGTGTTTCACGCTAACAAAAGTGGAGGAAAATAATACCTCTTCTTGATAAGTAAGGATACAAAGCCCTTCAAATATTGGTGACAATGAGGGGGAGAGGTAGCACTTAATCAGGAAATTGAGCATCTGTGATGAACTTGAGTTCATCAAGAAATGATAGAGCAGTAAAAATGAAAGCAGTGGTGGTGTTGAAAGTATTTGGAACCTAAACCATAAATGCTCTTGTTTTTACAGGAATCAATTTACTTTTTGTTAATTCTAGGTGAAGAGAGAATTACAAGCAGAGCGCAGTTTGAATCCTGTCAGTGGTTTGGTTTTCTGCAGCAGTAGGTGTATCTGCTTGCTTGGCTTGTCATCATGTGTTTTTAACTGAGCCAACTAGTTACGTTTGGGAGGTGTGAAGAAGAGAGTGTAATATGTGAATAGAGGCCAGCTTGTGTGTAGAAACTCAAGATCTCAGCTGTGGTTTTCTGTTGAGCACAGCTTGTTGGTGTTGTTTGTAGAGGTTTCTGGATTAAAGAAAGTGCAGGACACCTCACGTGGAGGTAGAAGGAAAGACTTGGCTGGGACCTTGTCTAAAAACAACATCCCTTTGCCTTGAAGAGACAGAGGTCTATCAGAAGATGTTGGTTTTGTTGCTCCCAGAACCTGAATGTTGTGTCTTGCTTCCTGGAAAACAACAGGCTTGAATGATTTGTAGGGACTAGGCACTCCCAGTCTTTGATGTGTACCAGAGGTTGAGTAAAGGATGCCTTTAGTTACAACCAGTTGTGTTAAGTAGTACTGACTTTCGTCAACAGCCCTTCTTCAGCTTCTATAGCCCTGCCATGAATTCATCTGCTGACTGCATCACTGGAGGTGGAAATCGCGCTCGGCTTGACTTAAAGGATCAGATCATTGACATTCAGGGGACAGAATGCAGTCAATATTCCCCAATTCTAATAAAACTTGTCAGCTTTGCAGTGACAGCCAAGCATCACGCCTGGAGACGTTCACATCTGCAGAATTGCCAGTAATAAGTCTTCTGACCTTCTCTAAAGAACCGTGTTTGTGTGATGCAGTGGGTGGCTTCTGTAAGACGGGTAGTTCATCTCCAACTGGCTCCTGGAGCCTTGAATGTTCTTAGTGGATAGTGTGAAATAGAATTTATGATAGTGAAGAGATTTTGGTATTGCCCCCCTCCAATTTGGAAGTGAATGGCAGCAGATTAAAGCCCACCCATAGCTTCTTTTGCATTAACTCTCCTGTGTATTTGTGTGGAGTAGACTTATCTGCATCCTGACTGCTGAAAGCTCTCTGCTGGGATAGAGAGGGGTGATGCAGTGTGAGAAACCACTGCTACACAGCTTTTGTGAAAAGACAGGGAAGGAAATAAACGTGTAGCTCCATGACAGAATGCTCTGTTCTGAAGCAACACGAGGAGAAAATAGTCCTATTCTGTGCCAGCGGGATCAATAGGGCCTCTGTTGAAACAAATGAGAATTTTTATCTCTTGAGGCTATTGTTGAGGGCAGACTGAGGAAAATGTTTAATGGGTTCATGCTTTTGAAATCATTCTGTACCTGTAAGGGAGAGGAAGGTGCTTTTAAAAATTGAGTGAGCAATTATGAAAAGGAGGTTAGTTGCTGCTTTGGTAAATGGTGCCTTTTGTCAGGGTGTTCAGTAGTTGAGCAAGCACTGGGGAGTCAGCAGTCAGAGCAAGCCCAGATTGCTGCTTATGTATTTGTTTTGTGAGTTCAGGTTTGGTGTGTGTTGATTTGTGTGTCTAGGAAAGGTGTGTGTCCTGGAGAAAGCTGAACATAGGTATGGAAGTAGAGCTTGTGGTTTCAAAGGGAATACCTCTGTAAAAGATAACTTCAGACAAACAGGATTATATGACTATATATCAGTGTCTTTTAATTCATTGAATTTTGCCATTTAGTCTGTCCCACAGGATGACTCTGGAAAGTAGGAAATTCTCCAAGTGCTGCTCAACCCTGCACATGTGCTATACTAGAACTCTGCAATCTAGAGCCTGTTAGTAACTGCAAAGGTATTCATAGCTAGCACCAGTAATGGTATCATGGATTACTTAGTAAGAACACAGTGGTGAGTAGGGAGCAGTGAGAAACAGGCTATTCTGAGTCTTTCAAGTGCAGTACCTGTTTTTCCTGGTGCAAAGCAGATGAAAGCCTAACAAATGATCCACAGTCACATGCAGGAAGTGTTATCATAAACTGTGCTTGAATATTGGAAAACTGATACTTCTGCCACTCGGGAAGTTCTGGGTTTATTCTTTTTGGTACAAAAACTGGAGATGTGTGGATGCTGGCTTTGCTTTTGATGAAACAGTGCTGGATAATACAGTGTTTCGGCTTGGCACGAAGCTCACTTAAACCTCGGAAGGAAGAGTGAGAGATTCCAGCTTGAATTTCTTGTTTATGAAATACATGTGTGCTCTTGCCTCCTTCATATATGTATATATATGCATATATATTGTGGTATGTGTTACGCAAACAAGGAAAAATGAGTATTGGCTGGCTCACTGGGGTTTGTGCTTCAGCAATTGATTCTGACCTACTAATTCTGTTTAGGATGGGAAGTGTTTACTTAGGGAACATGCCAAGTGTGATACTTCGCTTTGTTTTTGAAATGCTCAGAGGACCAAAAGCCTTTGTTACAGCCTCACTTCAGTTATAGCAGTGGGAACCAGGGAAAAAACATGCCTTTTTGAAATGAAAGAATAGCTTGAGTTTCAGAAATGCTGAACTGAAGTGATTTTTTTTTTCCTCCCTTTACCTTCTCACATTAACATGATTGCATGTTTCACTTTTTATGCTAAAGAGTTTCTGATCTTCAAAGGCAACTTTCAAACAGACATGCTGGTTCAGCCAAGGGGACTAATATTTTAGAAGGAATATTACCAGTCATAAAAAAGACAGAGTTATGATAGTTCCATTAATTTTAATAACTTTTTGTACAGCTCTTGAGTCGAGATGTGAGAAATTAAAGGGAAACGCGGTTCTCTAGTTCGACTGCAGTGTATTTATTCCTGATATACAGCATTATCTTGCACAGACATTCAAAGAGCCTTCATGAAGCCTCATTGCGTGGCTTGCTATAGTAGTGCTGTGACAGAGGTGGGAGTTATTTTCCAGTCTCTGCTTACGAGTCTCATAACCCTGTGTCCTTGGTTCAGCTGTAATAGTGGGCTTAAACCATGACACCCTATATCTGTATTGCCCCTCCTTGTGATCTCTGCTCTTCAAATGGGGCAAAATGCTATGAAATGATGTAGAATTTCAGTAGCACTGGGTTGAGTAGAGAATAAAGGAAATCACATGGTTTGTGCTGCTTGAATTCTTGCTCTTTCCGTTAGAGATTGGGGAAGAGACTAACCTTGTTTTTTCCATACTCTTTTTGTGGTCAAAGTAATAGTCATTTGCCAGTTTTGGTATATCTGTTTCACCCTATCAAGTGGCTGACATAAAATGCTTTTCATTTAATTTTCCAGGTTGTAGGAGTGTTAGTAGTCAACTGTGCAAGTTGATTCCGTTGCAAGGTGAGGGCCAGAAATAGCTCAGTTTCTTCCAGCAGTCCAGTGTAGTAGTTGATGGTATTTTGCTTCTATTAGGATCAGGTGGAGATAGATCATAGAATCATAGAATGGTTTGGGTTAGAAAGGACCTTAAGGTCATCTAGTTCCACCTTCCCTGCTGTGGCCAGGGATGCCTCATACTAGGTATGATATGAGAACATGTCTCGATTAGCCCTCCCCCTCCCCATTTCAGATTAAGACAATAACAGGTAAACATGTTGGGCTCTGAGGACTTGTGGGACTCTGGTTTGTCTCAGAATAAGTTAAGAGATAGTGAATGTAACAGACCTAATCAAATGCATTCAAATAGCACGGTGAATATTCATGCAATAATAATAAATATTGCTTTTCTCCTGAAAAGCCTGTTGGTGGGATGGGTGAGAGAAAATTAAGAGCTCCCTTCTGTCCCCCTCCTTATAAAAGATGCAAAGATTTTGTGCTCTAAATACTGTTTAGGAATAAGAGTTCCTAATACATGCAGCTGCCTTTGCATGATGTCTCAGTTATCCACACAATGCAAGCTTTCCAAAAACATGGGAAATCAGAAACAAATGCAGGTCTTCCACTTTGTGAATATAGGGTGTAAGCAGGGTGACTGAGTTCCTGTGAAATGTCAAATTCCCTTTATCATGCTAACCATCAATAACCAGATGTTTTGACTGCATTTAGTTATGTATTAAACATGCAGAAGTGCATGAATTTCATCTTTAATGCTGCCAATGCCAGTGCTGTTGACAATCACTTTGTGTGTTCTGTGGTTTTTGGGGTGGTTTTTGGTGGTGCTTGTGACTGTGTGTGTATATGACTTGTGTGTTTGTAGGTGTACTGCTTATACTCGAGAATTGCTCTAAAATTAGCTGGCTTCATTCAGATAAGCTTATACTTTGAAGTTAATACTGCTTTGAACAAGTTTTTTCTATCATCCTGTCAATCAGTGCTCGCATTATTAGTTCAGTAAGTAATTACATTCCCCATCTGCATTTTACTTGCTGAAATGGAGGCAAGGTTATAAATGATAGTAATTATATATAATACTTCTGTTGTAAGCAGAAAACTCCAAATGGGTTGTGTCTTGTACTTAATAATACCTTTGTCTAAAATGCCATCCCCAGTGATTTGTTAGTGTGTAGCACAGCCTCTGCAAGTGCTAACTAATGCATTTAGGGTTTTTGCTGCAAAGGGTTGATACAGACTGTACCGTGCCTGTGGAGAGGAGAAGTGTGCCTGCAATGTGATTCGTAGCAACGTGTGGAAGCAGTAGGGTAATTAAGATGGCAAACCTTGGAGATCTCGCATCCCCTCCCTCTTCCCTTAGAAAATCAGCTTCCTCGTTGAAACAAGACTTGAAAAGCATGCTCTGAAGCCAGAACAAACAGCCTGAAATTTTTATCATCATGTTGCTTTTAAAAGTCCTAAATGTCCTCTATTTAAAATGAAATTCTTTTGTATTAACCTGCTTTCATATGCTCGCTTTCACCAGACTGCAGAATTGCCTGATTTGACTTTCTAATGTATCTGTAATGAATCTTCTGGGAAATAGAGTGATAGAATGCATATACTGTGCAACTCCATTGTAAAATATGCTGTTAGATCTAATATATTTCTGATTTTATGTATATTTTTTTAAGGGAGGGGTGTCCCTGTCAGGTATTAAAGCCTAAACCGATTCTCTAGGGAATTTCAAGAGCTCACGCACTACAGGGTGTAATATTGCCTCGATGAAATATATTTCCAGCATCACATACATAAATACACTGGGTGATGGTGATACAGTTATATTAAATTCCAAGGCGTGTATTTGGAGAGAAGAGAATAAAGATGAAAAGTATTGGCAGATAGCTCTGTCTCTCTTCCTAATAGGCAGGAAAGATCATTTTAAAGGGTATATCCAGAACAGACAAAGAGGGTATATTTTTGTGTTCAAATGCCTTTTTGTTCTGCAGCTGTACTTGCACAGTGTCCAGCCTGTAAGCAAAATGACCATTTGCAGAATATTGCATATACCATATGTGAAAGGGAGGGGAGAATCCAAGTGTCTAATGCTCAGCTTGGCACTTAACAGCCATTCCTTTCACGCTTCCCTTTCAGGTCTGAAATGCCTATTATTTCCACTCTTTGCATTCTCCTTGCAGGGAAGGCCATACCCAAATACTCCTGTGTGATGCTGTGTTGATAGCATTTAAGGAGGTCTGTGTAGGCTTACTGCTTTTTGTTGCTATATCTTTGGGCTTCCTGTGTCTTCAGAATGACTGTTGCAACAGGTAGAGATAGCCAGTGTGATCCTTAAATTGTATTCAGCTTCTGAATGCTGTGATGTGCAACTCTCTCTTCATCCTCACTGCAGTTGGGATGTTGCTGAGCCTTTTGGGTAGCCAAAATCCCCTGTGGCAGGAGAAATCAAGCAAGTAAGTGGAATGAGAAAGATGTTATGAGCTTATCCTTAAGTTCTGTTGCCTACTTGGAGCTGTAGAATAACTGGGAAGCCGTTGCAGTCTACGGTGGAGGGGTTTTTATACCCTTTCTGTGTTCTGTGCCTTTTAATTCATAGAGGCATACAGATTAGGCAGCTTTAGTGAACTCTTCCTTGTACATTAACTTGAAAATAATACTTACATAATATTGGCATAGTCTAAGTCAGAAAAGTTCAGGTTCTGTCTTTCTAGAGACTAAATACCATTGGATCCTGGTGATGAGCAGGTTTAATGTATTTGCAGTGTTTGTTGAGATAGGAGCCTTTTGTATGATAAACAGTCCCTTGGATTTCCTTTCATTCTGTACATATGTGGGCCAAAGTTATTTTAAGGCCCTGGGTTGAACTGCTGTACTCTGAAGAGTAAACAGAAGCAGCAGCCAGTATTGTGGTAGCTCTTCAGTGTAGTAGATTAGATTATTAGATTATGCTAAGTGATTTTCAACATTGAGGTTGAAGGAAAGTAGAAGTTTCCCTCCACTGTTGTTTATGGTGTTTTTTAACTTAGATTATGTGTATTGCTGTTGCTCTATAGGTTTGAAACTATTTTACAGCATAGTGAGTATTGCTGTTTAGGTCTAGTCCTTGGAAAGGGTGAAGTTAAGAAAGGGTGGGCTAAAGAAAGAAATTGTGTAGACAGTGTTTGTCTCCACAAACAATGGCTTGTTTTTCAAAGGGCACTTAGGGAAATCACATTCTCAGAGCAGTGGTTGCTGTAGTCACTAAATCTCTGCATCTCCAGGGGCTTCGGGGAGGGAGTCATGGTATATCCTTTAAGAGAGAGGGTAAGGAAATGTTGGCAATTGGAACTGAAGGCGGTAAAATAATGGAATAGAATCATTTAAAAGTGCCAGCTTGCATCCTGGTGGCTGATAGAACTTACACCGGGAGGTCAATTCTGCTTGAAGGATTTCTCCCACAGCATATTTGCCTGACAGGGCTCCAGCTGAGCTCCATTCAGAATAGTTTTGTACAATGCCCTCTTCTTGAAAGCAGGGAGGTGAAAATTGCCATGAATAAAATTAAGCAAAGTTGCACATCTGTGGAAAAGCCCCAGTGTTTATTTGGGATTTGATGTTGGGTCTTGTGGCCAAAGGGCAGATTTAAACTCAAATCTGTTAGATTTTAACATGCAGAAGCTGAAGGCAGGTAAGCACAAAGCAGGTTCTGGAGCCTTGGAGGATGTTCTAATTTCTGTGGTTTTCCAGGAGATAACCTTTTTCTTTGTCAGCTGAGTTTGGGCAATTGCAATAAAGGTTGGTATTGCATAAAACAGATACTCTGTGGACATTATCTCTTTATCATGTCAGTGCTGGTTTCCACTCCCCTCTTTTTCCCCCTTTCTGGTTTCCTCCTGTATAAAACACAACTCTGCCAGTCCATTGTAGCAGCCTGACTTGCATCTTCCTGTCTCTAAACCAGGTTACACACAAAGCAGCCTTTTGTCAGGTCCCTGGAAGAAAAAGAAAGCAGTCTACACTTGGAGTCAAAGGCTTTAAAACCCCTGTGTGTCACTGCTTCGGCGGCGAGGATTTATTTTCCATGTTCCTATGTGGCAAGCGTACGTGCCGTGTTTATAACCGGGATCTTTCCTCCCTGTTGTTGCCATTTTGCATTCTGTTTTTGTAATCATCTTCTCTAAAATGGCTTTATTGTTCACTGATCAGGTGTATCCTGACATAAATAAAACATTGGCAGTAATTGGCTGTGACAGGTTTTCAGCACTCCCTCCTCTCTCCACTGCTGCTGCTTGCAGCAGGCATCTACAGAACCCGGTCCTCACGTAGCAAAGTCCCCGGGGTAATTGGCTTTGACGGCTACTGGTTGCTGCAATAATACTGATCCATGAGCCTGTGTGAGCTGCATAATGCCTCAAGGATTTTGTACCCATCAATATGTCCTCAGCTGGAATCACTTTTTTTTCCCCTTTCTCATACTTTTTTCGGTGGCAGTTTATTAAAAGAAACGCTTGCTACATTTACTGTGTATTCGGTATCTACACAACCTCAGCTGTCACGGTAGATGAAAACACGACCCTGCAATTCGGTGCAGAACGCTGCGTGTCTGCAGCTGATACAGGGGAAATTTGCCCTGCAATTGGTAGAAGACACTTGCAGCTCACATCTTTTATTTATGGAGGTTACACTGATGTTTAAAAATGAAGTGGGATATTAAAATGGAATAATCTGTTGGCAAGAGCACGGCTGCTTTTGTTAGCAAAACTTAATAAGCTGTGAGACAAACAGGGAAATAAAGGCAGAGATGTGCATGCTAAGTGAGGGCTAGCTGTTTGTCAGTTATAACGGCAGCTGAAAGCATCCTGGCTTGTTTGCTGCCTTAAGTAATAACTCGGATTTCTTGTGTAGTGTCTGCTAGACAAAAATACATCTCTTAGTGGTATTGATCACCCTTCGTTTTATGTACGCAGTTAGAGAAATGTAAATCACGGCAAATCCACTTGGGTTGGATCCTAATCAACTGAAACACCACAGTTATTGGGTTCTTAACCAAAATTGGCACATAGAGTTGAAATTTCTTTTTCTGAGCTACAATTACTGCTTGCTCATCATTTAAAGCAGAATTTCTGTGGATGAGGCGTTGGCCACAGTAATTTACTATATCAACAGTAGTTGTGATTGTTTTGGGGAAGGAAGTTTGTATAAATATTCCTGCATGACTTTGTTCTCTGCCAACTTTAAGGCCCTCTGTTTAGGAAATCAATTCTACAGGATTCCAATAGTAGTTCAGGACACAGTAGACCAAAGCTACAGTGGTTGAGAAGTACCTGCTCTTGAAATGGGTGCTACTGCTTGCTTAAGATAAAATGCTCTCGGCATGCATCAAACCATCTTGTACCAGTAGCAGGGTCTGGGTAAAAAAATGCATCTTTAAGGATGACACTGATTCAGAGAAAGGGCAGGGGTTTCTTTTTCTGATGTGTCAGTGCCAGGCTGTAACTCACTAGAATAATTCTTTTACTTAACTGTGTTACTTCTAACATGGGCTATGGGTTTATAGTCATGCAATACCAGTGTGTGGCTGACTCTTTGGAGGTAATGTGTGGAATATCCCACTATGGGATACCTGATCTTTAGTTTTAGACACAAAGCCCTTCCAGAGAAACAAACCCTCTGGTTTAGTTGTAGATATGGGGAGGTCTGGCAAAATCAAGTTCCTTGTTTCATGGACTTAGCTCTGTCTTGATACTGAAAATACAAGTTGTCTGTTTATGTACTGCAGAGGGGAAGTTTACAATCTGTGCCTGGCTGGCTCTTTGCTTTTGGGTTCCGGTTTTCTGTGACAACAAAACCCCATTTCCTACTTAGCTCATACTTGACGAGTTTGTTTTCACGAGTGTTTATGTGTCTTGAGTCTTCAGGCAAAATCCTGAAGTGAGACAGTCCTCATTGTGCAGTCTTTCTATTGGTGTTTTGAAGGAAGAGGTACTGAAATGTTATACTTGCCTCTAGAGGAGCACAAAGTGCAAATAGAACTTAAAAATAAGATTTCCTTTGGTTTTGGTACATTATCTCCCCTGGAAATGACTGCAGTCATTTGGGAAGGAATCTTCGAGGCAATAGGAACAGTTTAAGAATCTCACTTCAGCTTTCAGAATAAGTATTTGTAAACTACAGTGTTATAGTGTAGTATTTTCATCATTTTTCTCTTTCAAGTTGTTTGCGCTGTGACCAGTCATAGGCAGTTCTGCCCCATCATGACAGATAGAACACTGTACACTAAGGATCAAGTCCTTTATTCCAGGTAGACCTTAATTTGGGAACAAAATGATGTTTAAACCAAATTCAGCCTCTTCCGCAGTGTAGCACCAATATCCTTCCCACCCCAAGAACCAAACCCAGGGAACAGCAGCTTTTCAATATGCCCAGCAGAGTCTTAGGACTCAAAAATAGCAAAATGCAATTAGAGGCTAATTGATGAATGTAATTACATGTATATTCGACTAAAACTGGGTTCTGCAACATTAGCAATTGAATTACAAATGCAATGTGATTGTAAACCTAGCAAAAAATATTTTGCTGATAGATGTAGCTGCTGTTTCACATCCTGTTTTCTACATCAACTAGTTTCAGCAGCTAGTGTATGAACAAGTGAAATACTCTAATTTACATCAGAATGAAGCCCAGTCTGGAAACATTGCAGAATTGCTTGCTAAACTTAGGGCAAGTAATTTGTATTGCTTTAGACTCTTGCATGCAAATCAGGCTTCAAACATCCTGGCATGTGCCAGTGAGTGAGTTCTCTCTTTCTTGGATGTAATTGGGGAATCTTGAATCTATTTAGGAGGAAGTGTTTTTGATTAGTGTGTGTCTTTTCACTCTTCCTCTTTCTACTTGTGAGTTTAGGTGTCTTTCTTTCACCAGGGTACTGGTAAGAGTTTCAGTGCCGGTTATTTCAGCAGCTGACCCTGCCTAGGTGACTTTTGTAAAGCTATTTCTAAGCTCATTTTTATTGAGTTAACTACAACCCCTGACTTGAACTTAAACATGAGCAGGAAGTGTGTATTGGCATGGCCGAAGACCTTGCTATGTAACAACAGAAGACGTGCCATGTGGTGGATGTAGAAGACTGGTTACTGCAGCTGTGCTGCTTCTGTCCTGTGGTACTTGGTGTGTTGTTATTTGGGGAGTGGGTAGTGGACTTCAGAAGTGCACATAGTTTGGATCACAGCAGCTGCCTGAAGATACCTGTTTGAGGGAGGGGTGGGCTGCTTTGGCTTTCAGTTTTTGGCTGAAGTTGGGGATGCAGTCAGAATCGGTGTTCCATGGCCAAAAGCTGGCAGTGGTCAAGGCAAGTTGCTTTTGTCCTTAGGTGTGCTGAGTGATCACAAGAGTAGGGTGACTTTCCTTCCCTCCTCTTTCTTTATCCCTTTAAGTATTATTATCTGGGAAAAAAACTTTAGTAAACCCAACTGAAGTGTGGATTGAGACTGCAGTATTATCCTGTTAGATGTGTATTCCTTACCAAGGGCGCTTCATGTCATGTTAAACTAATCCATTCGGGAATAGATTAAGGTAATTGATATTCTTAGATGCCTTTAAAAAACAATCTGCATGATATTCCACTGTTACTCCAAACAGTTTGTCCACATAGATAAGCTGAATGTTTAATCTGTTTCAGCTCCATCCCTTCCACTGCATGCTGCATTCTGCTGCGCACAGTGCCATTTAGGTGGGTTTTTAACTTTCAAAAGCTCTTTAAAGAGCTTATCTCCTGTATCTTTTGACATGTAAAGGCTGACAAGACTAAGCCATATTTCCTAATGCTTAAGTTCTTTCAGATTTGCATGTCCAGTTTACTTTGCACTTCGTATGTAACTACAAGGGGGGGTTATTTCTATTGTATTCTTCTATGTGTGTATTCAGGGGTTTTTAGCTTTGAGTTGAAGTGATTTATGCGTTCCTTCTAATGCTCGTGGCAGCTACCCAGTGTTGAAATGTTTTTGCTGGAGGGAGTTTCCTCTGCTAACTGTGTGTATCTAAAGCGCACTGATATAATCAGAAGTGGTCATGCAAAGAATGGCCAGAATCCCTATCAGTAGGTAAAAAAAGCCGAGTAAAGACCCTGTTTGCTCTGTCCTCTAAATGAGATGGCACAACAAAGAATACCAAAGTAAGGGTGTTTTTCCTGCTGTTTGTGTTCTTTGCTGCTCTTGCACAAGCAGTATAAATTGCTGGGAGTGATCAGTGTACTTCTGATGCAAGCAAGAAACAAGTGGCGACAGGCAGTGGCAGCTAATCCGTGTGGTATCTGTATGGGAGAGCATTAATGTGGAAGATTGCACCGGTCATCTCTCTTGCATTAATATTAGTTAGAGTCACTGTCAGGAAAGGTCACAGTCTTGCTGATCCAATGTGAAAGCTACACAATCTTGTTAGCAGATACTGCACTGCACAAAAGAGGATTACATAGCAACAATAGTTCATAGCATATCTCTTCATTGCTCCTCAAAGGAGATTGATTTATTTTCAGGTGTATGAATGACAAAATTCAAAACGTAAGTTATTTCCTTAATAAAAATGTGCATTTCATGTAATACTTGAAATGTGCTCTTCTAAATAACCCTGTAATGATCTACAAGCTTGCCCTGACTTAAGAAGATTAAGGAATTAATGTCAAATTACAGACATAACTGGAAATAGTATTTACTGTATTGAGCAATCAGGAGAGGTAGCTGGTTGGTGAACACTAAATGTATTTCTGAGATGCTTTTTTCTTAAAGGAAGAAACACAATTGTTAGAATACATTAATGTAACTATGATCTGAGTGTGTATCAGGGAAAGATGGCATTGGCCAGGGATGCTGTTTTGTCAAGGCTTTGCTAAGTATACAGGCAGATCTGCTCTGTAGCTGGAGGTGTCGGTTTAGTTCTGCATCAGTTACTTCTGTATCAGCAAAGTCTCCAAAGAGGAACAGTTTCACAGTCAAAGTATGTATGTGAAGTGGGTTAGTTTTGGTGTGAGGTAATGATAAAATGCCTAGAAGATTGTCTATTACATAATACTAATGGAATTATGGATGGATAAACACATTAATAAAAGGGAGGAAGAAAATGCATAGACTTCAGCTGTGGGAGGCATAAATGTTGTTGCTGAAAGCCATGGCATAATTTCAGTGTTCTTACATTCAATGTAGCTGGTTAAAATGAACACGTAACAGGGTTTAGTTTTCCTTGCTGTAAATGGCTTACCTTAATCTTTCTATTTTGGTCAAGTGAAAGGGAAATGAGGTCTGAGGAAATGTTCTTTAGTGGAAGACAGGAATGCCACCGAGATTACTCAGCTGTCAGTTGAATTGCAGTTAGTAATCTTTTAAGGTGCACAGCAGTTTGCTCTGATTCTGAAAGCGAGCAGTAGTGGTTCTACAGAAGGAATGGGTTGTGCTTAAACAGTGCCCAGGCTATTGATCCTTCTGGAAACAGGAACCTGTATGTGGAGAGATGTAGTAAAGATTTGTAGCTATCAAAAGCTCTTTTGGTAGATGCTATTTTTAGTTGCTGTTCTCAATTATTTGTTCATTTTTATGTTCAAAGGTACATAAACAGGGATGAAAGCATGAGCTTAACATTCCAAATTGCTTCTTAGCCAGACAACCACTATAAAACTGCTAACTTTGTATGGGTAGAAGGATAAAGCTGTGAACAGGAAGTCTAGTCTAGTAGATGTGTTAGCTGTGTATGACCTTAAAAGCTGTGATATAACACCTTTTATGTCTCAAAACCCACTATGTTGCAAATGATATTATTAATCTAACAATGTTTTACATAGTTTGATATTTATTCCATCAGGATATTGCTAAAGATTAGAGGCAGAATGATTATATTTAAGGCTTGCGAACCTAGTGTTAACCAGTGTAGAGAAACTGCTTTTAGTGTATATGATGGAAACCCACATGGATATATGTTTCTATTTGCAAAAAGGATGCAATTCTGATACAGGGATTAAACCCAAGAAAAAGAATTGCATGTAGGGTTTACAAGGAAGATGCAGCTTTAAATCTTTAAATTACACTGAACATGCAAGGGTTTCGATGATGTTCCTGCAGTCTAGGTAGTCTAGCCTGGTTGTGCTAGCTGTGAAATAGCTCTTGAGGCTGTGGAGTTGAGTTTTGGACTCGTATCTATTAGGCAGTTGCAAGAACAGCTGCTATTTTGAACATTTCTCTTGCAACAAATATCTCTATGGAAGATAATTTGTGATGGAAGCTTATTGTAGGCTCGGGTTCCTGTCTGTTCGCATTGCAAACCCCCTTTCTGACTTCTTTTCCCAAATCTTTCCATTTTGCTGGCAGTGATTTAGTGTGTTGGAGAGACAAATGATTTTCTTCTGCCTCTTTGCCTTTGAGCTTGTGTAAAAATAAAACCCACTGTTGGTTTCACTCCTCATTGCTCCTGTGATTTAAGTTAAAGGAAATGGTTGGTTGAAGATAGCCCTGAATTCTTACAGTCCTCAGAGTTCTTACAGTAGTTGCAGGATCCTCGTGATCTTCCTGAATCCCCTCTGAGGAAGGATGAATGTCCTCTTCAGGAAAGATTAGAAGGATAATCATAGATTTTCTGAAGTAGAAGATAGGTCTCCAGTATGAGAGATATGAGTAAAGCTTGAGCATGACCTGCTATGTTTACTTGCTTTTCTGTACTAGAAAATGTGGCCCTCAGCCTGCAGAATGGAGATGGGGTGGTAGGTGTGAAGTCAACACCTTCCTCCTTGCTTAGGAGCTGCCTTCACAGCTCCCTAGAAATTGCTTGCAGTGTATAACTTGATCACGATTCTCAGTCATCAGTTGAGTCTCCTTAATTTGGAGGATGAAACCAAAGACATGATTCATTTCTGCAGTCTGGTTTTAATGCTTCGGGGTTTTTTCCTTTTCTTTTGCCTTTTTAGAGAAGGAAAGGTGCAAGTGAATGTGCAGAGTGGTTAAGAAGCTTCACAGCTTGGTGTCTGTTGGTGTTCAGCAATGATTAAAAGACCATGTACTGTTTATAACACTTATTATAGGAAAAGTAAATTTGTACAGGTGTAAAATTTAACTTGTGGATGCTGTACTCCTAGAAAAGCTGCACTGTGTGCAGTAAAAGCAGCACCCTGCTCTGAATGAGTCTTGGAGGAAGTTTAGCTGTGGATTTATTCCAGCAGGTTGGCCATAACTCAGTGATACGGTGGTGGTTGTTCAACACTGAGAAAATGACTTCATGCAGTGAGATACCAGGTTTGCTGTTTCACCTCTTTTCTGAGCTGAGACTGTGGTGGATGTGTAACTGATACATATATGTAAACAGATATATATATACATACACACACTATATGTGGTTGTAGAAAATAAGGGCATTTTACAAGCGGCTGTAGGGACAGGCCAAGGGGAATGGCTTTAACCTGCCCGAGGGGAGACTGAGCGGAGCTCTTAGGCAGAAGCTCTTCCCTGTGAGGGTGCTGAGGCGCTGGCACAGGGTGCCCAGAGAAGCTGTGGCTGCCCCATCCCTGGCAGTGCTCAAGGCCAGGTTGGACACAGGGGCTTGGAGCAAGCTGCTCCGGTGGAAGAGGTCCCTGCCCGTGGCAGGGGTTGGAGCTGGATGAGCTTTAAGGTCCCTTCCAAAACAAACCGGGCTGGGATTTGGTGATCCCCTGATGTCTGAAAAATACAGCGTGTTTACTGATACATAATGGGTCTGTTCTCAGCTTTGGTGTAAAATACTACCAGTTCTTTAGAAACCTGCAGCTGCCACTGGTATGGATTCTCTACTTGCTTGAGGGTGTCATGTTATTAATGTTCCATGTTATTAATAGGGAGCCGGCTCTAGAGGGCGTTCTAAATCAAGAGAGCATCCCCTTCCCGTTCTTTAACATGCGAAACCGATGTTTTGCCGAATAAAAGCAATAACCATTGCTATGCATTCCTTCTGTCTCCTCACCAGCCACATGGCCTCTCCATGTATTGGAAACGTGAATATTGGTGTGGCCTGGGGAATTCATCTGGAGGATGCATCTTAATTATTTAGCTCTGGGGGGATTCTTTCACAAGCTTTGCAAAGCACTCTGAGCTCAAGCATCCTATCTGCTGGTTTCATGCTGACTTAAATAATTTGGGTGTTTGAAGTAGCTTTGCAGGCCTTTATAGAGCATAAATAAAAGGATGAGTGGTTCTAACTTGATGGGGTTTTCTTATTGCCTTGGACAAGAAGGAAAATACTGCATTTTTGCCTCAATATATTCAAAGAGAAAGAAGCAGTTTCTTGACCTGCTGTGATTTTTAATATTCCTGTCTAGCAGCTAGTAATAACTGGTAGTAAAACATGTAATGATGTACAAATTCCACACTGAGATTTCATCCCCACCCCCCCGTTGTTTGTAACAGTCCCTATAGCACTTCCTTCTTTTTCTTACATTTGCTTACACAGTCCTTTCCTAAAGAACTAAACAACTGTCCTTGGGAGGGCATTTCCTGGTCAGACATCGTAAAGCTTCAAAGTGCTAACGGTTCATGGCTTCTTGATGTTGAACTGAGTGGAGGATAGTAGATTCCATATCAGATTCCTTTCACTTTTGTCAGCTGCTGTAGGTTATATATCCAGGAACCAGCTCTATGTGACCAAGGCAGAGTATTAGAAGTGCTGGTAGCATTTTAGGGCAGTCTGGGTATTGCTGTTAGACTAACTTCCCAAAGGGAAAGATGAACTGTTTTCAACAAGCATTGTCAAACCTGAAAGCAGAGCATTGGCAATAGCCGCCTAGGTACAGAGCAGACTTCCAGGTCACTTAATTCAGGTCGCTCTCTAATAGATTTTCCTCTGAGCATAGGAACTGTTTACCTAATGACTAAAGTCCCTCAGTTGTTTAAGGTCTTACCTAAAGCTGTATCTCAAGCTCTTGGTCAGAGAGCATTTACATCTGCAGATGCTGTGTCTGTTCACATTTCTCTTGTTTTGCTGCTCCATGGCAAGATGATGGATTTCTTTTACAGCTTCAAAGGAAGCCTTGTCTTGGCAGCTTGGAGTGCATGGGCTTTCTGGTACCTGCAAAATCAGGCAGTGTGATTGTTCAGAGTGCCCTTTATGTTGCACTGAATATCCTTTGCCACTTCTCCCCTGGAGAAGTGAAACACTTTCCCCCTGAATATACAATCAGGTAATACAAAACTCATAATTTTTACCTCTGACTTGAGTGGTTATGAGGATAGTAATTGTTTCAGCCTGATGGAGATTAAAACTTGTCTCCTATGTCAGTTATTAAATGTGGGAATAGCTGCAGGCTCTGGAATAAGATATTTGATTTACAGTGGAACTCTGTGAAAGGCTATAACACCAGAACTGTGTAGATTTGTTTGGTATAAAAGCCTCATTTAAGAGGAGAAGCAGCCCACTAGACCATTCCTGGTTGTGATTTCTATTTTAGTAGGCTGAAGCCCAGTGTGGTGATTTGTGCAGCATAATGACGGTAATTCAGAGATGGAAGATGAGTTGTCTGTAATACTGAGCCTTTCTCAGTGTTACAGCTTCTTATCAGCAGTGTTAACAGGAGCTGGACTGCCTGCAGTACATGGAGGTTTCCTCCTTTTGCAAGTTAAAGGTTGAATTTATTGTAGGCATGTCTGTTAGCTGTTGTTGGCATTGAGGAGTGCTCTGGACACTTGCACATTATTGCTGTGGACGTACTTTTGTGCTTAACGTGGTGAGCAGTTGTTTAATTGGAAAAGCTGTTACTTCTCTTGATCCTGCCTATCGTAAAAATCAATGTTCTCTCTGCAGTGTCAACTAATAGGAATCAAACTCATTGAAGGGTGAAAATGGTTTAATCAACAGAGAGACATCTTAAAGGTTATTTAAAGAACCCCAAACACCCTCACCCCAGCACTGAAACTAGTGAGCCAAATACAGTGTTTTCAACCTTAACTTGGACTGATGGAGGGGGAAGGTTTAATCTGAAATGGATATAATGGTATTTTGGGGAGCTGTTTGATTTCAGAGTCTTTCCTTTTAAGCACATGAATCTTCAGCCTTTGGATCAACTGACAAAAATGAGGTCTAATGATGGGTTTCTTTGTAGTGGAAGCCATGAAAAGCTCTGTCCATTCATTTCAAGAACTGAATCTAACAGGATTGTCAGGCTTATTCTTGACCTCATTTGTCCCGTGAGGTCCCCTTATATAAATATCTATTGCATAGCTGGTTATTGGTATCTCAAAGTGTGGATTTCCTTGAGAAAGGAAATGAAAACAGCATAACATGTTACCCACTCCTTTGGAAAAAACAGGTGGTGGTGGGATTGGGATTGATGTTTTGTAACCCTGTAAACCGGGTAATGGAGCAAGCAGTCATTGCTTACAGGCCTATAAAGGGAGGGTACGGAGTGTACTTCATGTTGCTGTCTTGAAATTGCATGTCCTGTTAATATTTAACTACTCTTAACAACTGTGCTTTACAAAGGAGCCTGGAAATACAGGCTGTGATTCTAGTTACCTACCTCTAAGCTCGGAGTTGGTATTTTTCTCCATGTTTGCTCAATCTTAAGAATTCCATGCTTAAAATATTTTACAGCCATAACTCGTACTACCCACTGGCATCCTAGGGGAAGTTCAGCATGTGCTGTGTGAGCTTTTTGGCTGTTGTTCAGGAGGATGGCACTAGTTGTTCTTGCTGCCTGTCTGTGTGTGGTTACATGAATGTGAAGTTACGTGTGTATGTGCTATTGTTGACGTGTTATTTGTATGACTACAGGAAACCTGGAGAGGGGCTTGGGACAAGGGCCTGTAGGGACAGGCCAAGGGGAATGGCTTGAACCTGCCCGAGGGGAGACTGAGCGGAGCTCTCAGGCAGAAGCTCTTCCCTGTGAGGGTGCTGAGGCGCTGGCACAGGGTGCCCAGAGAAGCTGTGGCTGCCCCATCCCTGGCAGTGTTGAAGGCCAGGTTGGACACAGGGGCTTGGAGCAAGCTGCTCCAGTGGAAGGGGTCCCTGCCTGTGGCAGGGGTTGGAGCTGGATGGGCTCAGAGGTCCCTTCACACAAACCGGGCTGTGATTCTAATTGAAGACTTTCATTCTGATGCTTGGAGGTTAGAGCCAGGCACACAGGGGATAACCCAGTGTGTGTTCTGTGGCTGCTTAATGATGGCTGCATTAAGGAAATGGAAACTAAGTGTGACCTTTAAATTATATTTTTCCCCTATGCCACCCTTGGCACGTTCAGATCCTGAAATGCAATGAAGCAGATTTTATTTCATGAGGAAAACTCCTGCCAAGCTTTTGTACAAGTCTGATTAGTGGGTTATTAGTGGGTTATTAATGAGTTTAAGGTGTAAATATATATTCCTTTTCTCTGGTAAATCATTAGCATGGGAATTCAGCACTTCCTGTGAGTCTCCTCATCCAAGCCTTGACTCTGTGCTCAGAAGAGAATGAGGCAATGGCTCACAGGCCAAACAGAGTAAGAAGTAAAAGGCAGAAGTTTGCAGAGTCAAGTCTCTACATGGTCTTTGTGGCTTACTTGAAGTTGCAGTGCTTTGGTGGGCTCATCCGGTGTCTGTCGGAGTCTGACACTAGGTGGCATTCTGCAGCCTGGCTTGGCACCTGAGCAAAATGGGCATCGGTCCCTCTTGAGCCTTTTTGCTGAGGGAGGTTTCTTCTGTTTCTGTGCAGCAGCTTGAAAGCTGCATGTTTATTGTTACTTTGGAAACTGGCCTGCATCATCTAAAACCCATATATGCCTTTGGNTGGGCTCATCCGGTGTCTGTCGGAGTCTGACACTAGGTGGCATTCTGCAGCCTGGCTTGGCACCTGAGCAAAATGGGCATCGGTCCCTCTTGAGCCTTTTTGCTGAGGGAGGTTTCTTCTGTTTCTGTGCAGCAGCTTGAAAGCTGCATGTTTATTGTTACTTAGATGATGCAGGCCAGTTTCCAAAAACCCATATATGCCTTTGGTCCAGGAATGTTTGCTTTCCCTGTGTGTTTGTTTTATGGAATTGTCCCTTTGTGTGTGTGTGCGTGTGGTTGAGTTAGGTCTTGATTTGCCATCCACAGGCAGTTGATTTCATCAAGGATGTAGTGTTTGGAGCACAATTTACAGGCGGAGGGAATGGTACTCTGATGTATTACAGCTTTCTGCAAGTGCTTTCAAGGAATTGCATAGGTAACTCTCACAAATCCTCATTACTGTGTTGCAGTGAAATTATTTGGTTGCTGTCTTCTGATGGGGATTATATATTTTAAGGTGTTCTCTTTTAGCTGGCTTGGATTACTGTGTTTTCTCTCCATATCACAGGAAGAAACAAATAAATAGAAGACATGGGATGCCTTTTATGTTAAATTCTGTGTCCGATAGGCTACTAAAGGAACAGTGTCAGGGGAAAACTTGAGCATAGCCAGTATAGCTTTCCTAAAATACTGTTGCTGTTTCTGTGGTAGCTGCATTACATCTGAAACCTGAGAGATTTGAAGGATGTTCAGAATCAGAACACAGGCACATGAATGGGACTTTTAAGCCTTGAGTGTGATTTTTCTGTTAAATGCCGACAAGAAAGCGTCCGTTGTTTTGACAAGTGGCACAGAGCTGATGCATGTTAAAATATACAGCAGGATCCGTTTTGTGAGTGTTTGATAAGGGAGCGTAAGCCACGCTTAACTGCTGCCACCTCTTCATCTCCAGCGTGAGAAATATTGCGAGGCTCAGTTTGAAAGGCCTTTTGGGCTGTTAATTGGTTGATAGCAGCTATCACAAAATCTGCCACTTCCTCTTAGTTCTCTAAAAGCTCCGTGTAGGCGGCTGGGGGCTGCTGTGTGAAACACGTTCCTGCATCAGTAAATCCCGAGCCGTTTGAAAACCAAATCGAAATCAGAGTCCAGCCAATTCCTTATGGAATTTGGGTGATTTAAGGGTTTTATCAGGGGCTGCATTGATAGGACGGGGGGAATGGGTTTAAACTAAAACAGGTCAAGGTCAGGTTAGATACAAGAAAGGGTGGTGAGGCCCTGGCACAGGTTGCCCAAAGAAGTGGTGAATGCTCCATCCCTGGCACTGTTCAAGGCCAGGTTGGACAGAGCCTTGGGCAACAGGGTCTAGTTTGTGTCCTTGCCTGTGACAGGGGTGTTGGAACTGAATGTTTTTAAGGTCCTTTCCAACCCAAACCATTCTATGATAGCTTAGAGTGTGTCTCTATCAGGCATTCCAAAGTGTAAAGAGACCTTTCTCAGAAGGATAACTGGTATAGTTTCTCAAGTGTAGTACACTGTAGTATGGGCAAGGTAGTTACACACCTAACACTTGGTTGCAATTCTTACCTTGATGTATCTGTATATATTTTTGATATTCTTAAGAAATACATGTATGTGGGAAAGTGCCAGTTTTTGGCATAAACCACTATTTGTTCCTGTGAGATGGAAGCTGTCATGTTTGCTTACTCTTCAGGAATTTGTGGAGTAAAAAGACAAGGAATAAATTAAGAACCTTCCCATTATCCCATGTTCTTGGGATTCTTGAGGGTATGGTAGGGCAGTGCCTGAGTTTTATACATGAGGTATCTTGCCACTTCGGGGAAATCGGGAGTTTCTTCTCCATGTAACTGAACTGGAGACGTGTGGTTTCAGACTGTTAACACTGTTTCAAGATTATAGCAGAAGCTTCCTGTTTTAATACTCGTCTCCCTGTCTGGAGGGAAAGATTATTATAGGTATGGGCACATCCTGTGGTCGTTGTCACTTAGTCTCTTGTGTTTCTGAAGCCTTTGAATGTGAAAGCGATAAGTACCCAAAAACCCTGTGAGCTGCTCTCACATTTCCCATCTCCACTGTGATTTCAGTCAAAGGCTGTAAATCCACTGCAAACCTCACATATCTGTGCCTGCTGTACTTGGTGGGTTGAGAAAATCTCTTGGTGAAGAATCTGCCTTGTTCTGGAAGGAGGATTGTAAAGGGAGCATTTGGCAGTCGTTTCCTTTCGCCTGGGAGCATGAGCATGCTTTATATTATAATAGTTTAAACATACCACAGGCTGTTGATAGAGGTATCAAGTTTTCCATTCCCAAAGTTACTTTCAGTTGAAACTGGAGGGAAGAGCAGGCACTTTTCCATTGTTTTATGATTGCTTTGATAGAGTCTAAAATATGTGGCTTGCTTACTTCTTCCCTCCCTCCTTTTCTTCAGCTTTATCTTCCCCCATTATTGAGAGTTCTATTGTGGCTCCTTTTTTGTACAGCTGAGAACAAATGGTTTCTTTGTTTTGTTTTGTTTTGTTTTTAATCCATTTATTAAACTTTCAAATTTGTAAATTTTCCTTTAAAATATGACATTTTTCTTGACAAATATTTGGATTTTTTTTGTCTTACGTTTAAAGAAATACCTTCTGAAATAAATAATGTGTGTCGCTTTGTCATTCAGTTCAAGAGGCTGCTGAACAGGTTGATGTCTTGCATTAAATACCACAAAATCTGGCAGACACAACTGGATTTTGCTGTAATATCCTTGGCTTACAATGTACCATTCTGTAATGTGGAGTTTCCCAGGGCAGGGATTTTCTACTGAAACATTCTTCAATTCAAATATTTCTCCCTATAGAGAGGAGGAAACAGCAGAGGAGAAATACAGGAAAAAAGTGATTTCTGTGAACAGCAGACATGAACTTTTTAACTTAAATTTGCCCTGCCTGGTTTGTTTTATTTCCGGATATGAAAGCTGTAGCCGGGTTTCAAGTTACTTGTCTCACTACTTGGTTAAGCTTGTTCACAATATCCCAACCAAGTTTGTTATGCTTCATACATACCTATTCACATAAAAGCTTTAATTTAACATCTTGCCAAGTTGCTCCATTTCTCAGCTTGTTAATCTTGGGGTTTGTTTGCTTGCTTTCTTCTCCCCCCCTCCCAAAAGCAAACTGTATTTCTGTCTGAATTCTGTCTTTTCTGGGGTGCAGCTATTGCGGAGCATTGTCCTTAAACTATGTTCTAACTGTAAACAGAAAATGCTGTCTCCCCTTCTATACTTTATGCTTGTCTTTTCTTGGGTTCTTTGTTTAGGCAGCATGAAGTCTGGCTCCAAGGGTTTATATAGCTGGAAGAATTGAGTCTTCAGTATTTGGAGGGGAAGAATAAGGAGAAGGGTATGGGCTGACACTATTGTGAGCATCACTTAATTGCATGGGGATTTGAGATGAACCTCTTACATGGCTATGCCCTATCTGTTTGGTTCTGGGTGTATTTTTCCTTCCCAACACTTATTAAGCTAGGCCTTTCCATAAAATCCCGGGATTTCACACATTAGCATGTGAATGGCCTTGCCCTTCACAGCGACCTGGGGTGTTTTTACTTTCCTACTGTGACAGAAATGCTGCGTGCATCCGAGATGCTGTGTAAAAATAACTGACCAGATTGCTTCCAAAGACACACAGACTGGAGTTATGTAGCACTTTCTGCCCTTGAAGCCTCTGCCCCCATTCTTAAGCTAAATGATGCACTGACCTACAGTAATAGTTTCATCTGGACAGGCTGAGAAGGAACTGCAAGGCAACCTGTGGTTTTACCCATAACCAGTAAGCACAACCGGGCACAGATCTTGGGATTTACTTGTTTGCTTTGGAGGATTTTTGTCTGTGTTTGTGTATGGCTTTGAGACTTGTGCCTCTTGTCAGGTGGAGTTTGGTCCAAAGATGTGACCTTACGGGGTGGCAAAGGAGTTGTTGGTGACAGGTATTGCAAAGGCACTGGAAATTCTTGGGGCCAAGAGTGATTAAAATGAGGTTGAGGTTCCTCGGTATTCCCTATGCTTGATGGGATCCTCCTTTCCCAGAACATTCATGTGGTGCCAGATTTCAACAGTGACCTGTAAGGACCTAAAGCTTGAGTGGATTATGTTGAAGCAATAATAACAGATAAGTACAGAGATAGAGTCATAGTTGTTGAACCATGAAATGCATGATGGTGATGTAATTCAGTTGTGCAGGTTATAGGTTAGGTACTGCTTGGGGGAAAAAACACCCCAAACAGAAACCAATCAAAACAAAGATAAAGCAACCCAAAAGATCCAACCCAACAACAAACCCCAAGCCTCTGAAGGTTCTTGGCCTGTATAAAGGGTACAGATTCCATTTGGGAATTGAGAGAGGAAGGAAATGGTTGATCCACACTTCAGCAGTTATGCATGTGCTGATTTTATAAGAAGTGCTGCCTGCTGTATATGTAAACGTGGTGGAGAGGAAGTGGCCAGGACTCTGTTTAACTATGCGTGGAGTCTTACAGTCTCTTTAGGCTTGGATTACAGAATGAAATGGCCTTTTGATTATGTTGAAGTAATAATAACATTGCACTGAGTTTCCTCTTCGAGATTACATTGTAGTAGTGTGGAAAAGCATCCTGGTATAACTGTGGAGCAAGTTGTGGCTGAATTAGTGCTGTAGCAAGAGGCTGCTCGTAACTCAGTGCATGTTTCCTGTTGAGTGCTCGCATGTGCTCATAGATCTGCAAGCATAGACAAGACTTTCTCTCTTTGAAGGAGCTTGTGTGTAGACAGTGGTAACCGTCTTGTCAAGGGCTGGGTATCAGTTACTTCCAGCTGTGTTTATACTCATAAACCAGTGCATTCTTTGCTAAGGAATCAAACATCACCTCCAACCTGACCCCAGGTCTTCTGTTTGGAATAGGTAGAGCCTGGGAGCTTTGATGTTGAATTGAAAACAAACAGAAAAGGGTAACAAATACTGCCTGCTCCTGTTGGGAGCAATTAGGAGGTGACCTTTCCCACTGGTAGCCCAGCCTACACTTCCTCTCCTCTACTGAGGCATCTTCACTTGACCGTTGGCCTCGGGAATCTTCTGGCTTAATTTTCAGCTTGAACTGCTCCTGCTGGAGGGTTTTTGTTTTACTCGAGCCCTCTCTGTTGTTCTGGCCGGGAATTTATGTGCTGAGGGTGAAAGGGAAACTGGTGATGAGGGCTGGAATTCAGTGACACACATGAAAAATAGCGCTGTGGTGATATTAAGCCATTAGCTTGCTCTCTGTGAACCTACTCCCTTCCTCTCCCCCCTACCCAATGCCAAATGCAAAGCAAGAGCTTGATTTATGTGGAGTTCTGAAGACAGTGTTAAGTCCCCTTTTAAAAATAGGTTCAGCTTAGCAGGGGTTTAATGCGTTACACTTGTTGCTTGCCTTAGCTGGGAAGTCGTGTTGTATTAGCTTCTAGAAAACACTTGTCATGATCACCTCTCCATGTGTTCTTTAAGGTAGGTTTAAGGCTTCTTCTGGTACAGTTTGTGCAAGCCAGGCAGTGTATTTGAAGCTGCCTTTTTAAAGTGAACTGGATGAGTTAACTGCCTGACTTCAGAGCTGCTTTGAAGTGTCTGTGGGATCTCCTTGTCTTGGATGTCTCTTAAAAGAAGTTAATTTACCCATTTAATGTGTATAATCTCATTAAGCCTGTTTACAGCTAGTCTGTGTTGCAAGTGTATACATATTGGGTAGACCTGAAATTGCTCCTTTGGAGCAGTTTTTCTAGCGAGTGAAATGTTTATGCCTTCTTGATGGCTAATTCTGTCAGAAGAAATGGAGGATGCTGCTGATCGATAGATCTTGTGGCTTGGAGGGAGTAGAACTACTTAATATTCCTCAGATTTGGATGCCTGTGTTTAATACTCTACGAATACGGGAGGACTCTTGTGCAAAGCAATGAATTACCTGTGTTTGTTACCAGTAGTAGTCTAGAAAGCAGCACATTTTACAGCCCTTTGAAGATACGCTGTCTGTCACCTCAGTGCTCAATCTTTCACGAGCTGCGGTGTGTATATACAGTACACACAGTGTTATTGTGTTCCCAGAAAGCCCTGAAAACGAAAACCTGGGAGTTAATGGGTGCTTTGCAGTCCTTAGCTGTGGGAGGGTGCATGTGTATGTGCCTTTAAGCAATGTCAGCAGTTACTGATAGCAAGTCGAAGCCTTATTATTATTATTGCCCAAATTTCCAGCTTCTGCTGTTTATTGTCATGACCTTAATGTTTCTTCAGCTAGGTGTTCTATTTAATTATCATGTTTAGAACAAATACCAGCTCCCTTGGCTGTGTGCTGAGGCCTGTAGCATGCGGAGAGCACTGTGCTTGTGACCGCATCCCTTGTCTCGGTTCATTATCTGTTAATGGTACTCAACATGACAGGCTTGTTTTGATAAATGGAGGCTGCCAGGAAAACTGGGCTGGATTTTGCAGGCGGTGGAATTGAGCTCGATTTTCATTGTGTAGCACCAGAGCGAACACCACAACGTCTGGTAGCACTTGTTCCAAAGTTGTCATGCACTGAGTTGCTGCTCAAGCCCACTCTAAGGTCTCATTCTCCAGGGTCTATTTGCCTGATGCTTATGGAGGAGCTTTTGCTTGAGTAGTCTTGATGGGTGTGTGTATGTGTAACTCACTTCCCCCCTCTTTCTCAGACATGCATGCTTTTAGTATTGATACTAAAAGCAATGCTGTTCTAAGTTTATAATGTGGTGACCAGTGTGCTTTGTGACCAAGAAAAGATTTCGATCTCTTGCAATCCATTTCCAAAAGACAAGATGAAAAGTCCCTGTTGCAAAATGGAGCTCGAGGCTGCACTGTGTGCGTGGTTGTTATGTCGGTCTATGAAATGGGGGCAGATCTCTGTATCTCCTAGGAGAGCCAATTAGTGAAAGTTCAGTTGTTTCTGCTGTCGCTGATTGAACGCTGTAGCTGTTGTGTTCATTCAAGAATCTCCAATATGCCGTATCAAAACAGATGGGACTTGAGATGATCTCACTGCCATCCACCACGCCACTGAATTCCAGAGTTGGTTTGTGTTGGATTTGAAAGTGTCTGAGATTCAAGAATCCTCTGCAGTTCCCTTGCTGTGTTCCAAGTACTGGGTGCTCTGTTCTGCACTGCCTGAGCAAATCTCATCCTATGGGATACAAAACATTCTGTTTAGATACTTTGTAGTGTCATTTGAGAATGTTTCTCAGCTATATACTGACTGTCAGGATTCGTGATCCAAGTGCTGGGTCTTCTGTCCTAAAGGGATAAGGTGTTTCTGAACCAATAGCATCAAGTAGGGCAGTTTTCAGATAACTAGAACTTGGCTCGAATTAACTTTCTGCTGGAAAACTCTTTTGGAAGTCGTTAGGAGAAAGCACTGATTTAAATACACACTGGAGCTGAAGTTCCCGTCTATGATTTGCCAGGTGTCAGGCCCCATTCGATTAGAAAATGGCAGTGAGGATAAATGCAGTGTGGTTGCTTTGTACTGGTTTGGGGATTGAATCTCAGCTCTGGTGGGTTTGGAGCTCTCTCTCTTACACAGCTACCTGGTTACAAAGTTGATTTTGAACTGGGCCCTGGTTCAGAAGCTGTTGTAGAATGAGTATCACGAGTGTGCTGTGATCAGTTTGTATTGATCGGAGCAGCCTTGCAATGAGGCAGGGGCATTAGAATTACTAATCAGCTGCATTACTTGGGTTTAGGGACCTATGTCTAGGCAGCAGAATAGATTTGGAAGTTGGATCTTTGTCTCCTGAAGGACTCTTGTGCTGGAGTACAAAGCCTGGTAGGAATATCTATGGATAAATAGAGGGAAAATATCAATCTACAAATAATTAGCAGCATCTGGAGAGGCTAAGTTGGCAGACAGTACTTGAGGGTGTTGCTGTAATTAACTGGGTCTGTGAATCTTGATTATTTTCTTCTTAAGCTTGGCTTTGTAAAACCAGCTCTGAGAAGGTGTACACCCTTATTTCATAGGTAAAATGCTACTGCGTAGCTAGGAAATGGATTTGCTTGGCAGGGGAAGACAGAGTCCATTGCCCTCGGGTAATGGATTGCATAGATGACTTGTTTTGCATGCTGTTCTGCAAGGGAAATAGCACAGCTTTGCTCTGAAATGAAGTGGGTACTGGCAGCTGAAAGGTCACGGCTGTGGTGGTGAAGAGACGTTGTGAGACTCAGGTTTGCAGGAAGACGCGTAGTAAGAGATAAAGACTGGTTATTTAAAAAATAGCCAATTAAATGGCAATTGAAAGGGCCGGGTTTTGCTGAGCGGTTGAATTTCTGCCTCTGAAGGGGGTAGGGAAGACGTCGGGGAGAGGGCTTTAAACAAAATGGCTTACTAATTGAATACACCGCGGCGCAACCCTCGTGTGGAAGTGTCTCTTAAGGCAAAGGAGTGCCGCTGGCCAGGCAGCTCCTTCTCTGCCGCGTGTGGGGATGCATCCCCTGCGCTTCCCCATCGCCGGCCGCAGCTCCGTGATGGGGTTGGGATGGACGGGACGGGTCCAGGCCGCTTGTCCCGCTCCGTGTCCCGCTCGCTGCCGTCCATCAGGGACGTCCCGGGAAGGAGCGTGAACCAGCCGGGGTGGGGGTGGGAGGTATTGAAGGGGAAACGGTGCCGGTGCGGGCCGGTGCGTGCGGGGCCCACGCTGTGGGGCGGGCGGACGGGGTGTGTGTGGGGGGTGCGTGCGGGCTCCGCGCCGGGTTTTCCCCGTTGCCGCCGCCTACCCGGGGCCGGGCGGGGGCCGCGCTGCCGAGAGGGTGGTGGGTTCGAGCCCGCGCTCCGCCGCTTGCTCCGCGCCCCGGCCCAGCTGCTGGCGGCGCGGCGGAGGGGCCTCCTTTTGTTCGCCGGCTGCGCCGCCCCGTCGCCCCCCCGGGCCCCGTTTCCTGCCGGCCTCTGCCCTCCCCTTCGCCGGGTCCGCCGCTGGGCACCGGCTTCCCCCGCTCCGCTTCCCCTTCCCACCGCCTCCCCGCACGCTGCGGGGGGAGGAGGAGGAGGAGGACGGGTCAGGCTGGGGCTGCAGGCGAGCGGTGACGGGCCGGTGCCTTCGGGGCTGGCGGTGGGTGAGTGCCCCCTCGGTGCCGGGAGCGGCGGGACGGGGTGTGTGTGGGGGGAAAGGCTGGGAGCCGCTGTTGAAACGATGGGTTTGGGGCGGTGGAGCGGGTCTGCAGCCCGGGTAACTGGTGCCTGATACAGAGGAGTTGAATTTCCAAGAGGGAATTTGTCAGGGTTGCTCTTAAAGTTGACTAATTGTTACCGAGCCAATGATAACACAGAAAGCGCCTGGATGGAGGAAAAAGCCTTAATTCTCTCTTCCCCTTTAGGTTATTCCAGTTATTTTTCCGTTCAGAAAGAGTTGAATGAGCTTGGTAGGTGAGGCGATAGTTTTTATTGGCCTTGGGAAGTTCAGGGCGCTGTAGGGACGGAAGGGTTCTCTCCATACCAAACGCCTGTGCATCCCGCTGTGCTTGTTGAGACCTTCCGTGTCCTAAATAGAAGCAGTTCAATGCAGTGCTGTGCTTAATTCTGTGTTTTATGTAAGTAAATGAGATAAGGAGATGAGGATTGCGTTTTCCGTATGCTGAAAGTACTTTTTCCCAGCACTTGATAACGTGGAATGCCTTTGAAGTACTAATTGGTACGGTGTGTGGGGTAACTATTCCTCTTCTTAAGCGATGTTTAATCGTGTTTTAAGATCGTGACAGGAGACCTGCTTGCCCACTTTGTTTCCTGAGGAAGAATCCGGCTCTGCTTTGTTTTCCCATTGGGTTTTAAGCTGCTCTTGAGTCCATGCGGCTTTGCTTGGCATGGGGCATTGTGTGGCTGCTGGCCTCTCGCTGCCATATGGGCTGCCTCTAACCGAGTGTGCATGGACATGGCAGTTGACTTCATTTATTATTACTTTCAAACTTCACGTTAGGCATGAAGTGGAGAATAGGATCTATGGAGTGTAGTTTCCAATGCTCCACCAATATGTTTCTTCTGGGAACTCGGTTGAAAGTAAACTGGATTTAAAACCCTGCAGACGAATGGTGTTCCAATGTAAAGCCGTTAATCTGCAGGCAATTAGTTCCAGACGTGAGACAACTCTGCATTTGTCTGGTTTTGTTCTTGCAGGCGGTCGCGTTTTGGAGCCCTTGTGCCTACTGCCTATTACCAGAGACGGTTTAGATGCCTAAGAGCAAGTTGAGAATGGTGTTAGGAGCAGCCTTTGAAAGCTTTTATTTGTTTTTCCAGCCCTATAATTTAGTAGTGTTTAAACTATTTTATAAAGATCTCTGGGACCGGTGAGAGGTGGTTTTGAGTCCAGGGCACTTGAAGTGTGTATTGTACCCTGGCAGGCAGCTCTCAAATGCCATTTGATCTGGCTGCTCGCTGGAGCTGATGAGGATTACCCAGTCCCCCCTCGCTGTTCGATGCATCAGCCAGTGTTCAGTAGTGTGTTTTAAGACATAAACTGCATGTTTTCACTTGAAACATCTTTCCAGAGAAAGGCAGTTAAGAATGTGTCTTGTTTTGTGGTTAGGATTTATGAATTGAGGCGAGGGCTGACGTAATCTATCCTACCACTTCCTTTGTGTGCGTTTTATAGTTGATAGTGCTTTGTTTTACTTAAAATAGCCAAGACTCTCTTCTTAAATCCTTTTTCTTTCTCCTCTGTGCTGTGGCCTTCAGTATAAGCAGGGAGCTTGAACAAGTTGTGTGTGATCATGGCTCTTTGAGGAAATGGTTCCTTCCTTTTGTCACTAAGGTTCAATGAATCGCTTGTATGCTAAGTAGATGAGACTCTAATTTTAATTACCATAATGATGTATACAGCTGTTCTGTCAGAATGCATCGGCTCCCATAGCAGTTTTACTACAGGTTGTAGAGAATCTCTTGGTGTGTTTCTCAACCCCCTGCCTTTGCTTACTTCTATTTACATAAAGGTGACAAGATGGGGCTTTTGTTTCCTGATATGAGTGGTTAATAATTCATCCGTGGGAGAGCTTTGTTTGCATTTTTGGGTGTGGGAAAGAGAATAAGCTATTTATGATTGAGCTAATCCTAAACCTCCTTGGTTTTTGGGTTGAGGGGGTTATGCTACCTCTTGTTTTGCTTAAGAGTAGCCACAAGGGATCCTCACCTTGCTAATTTGACAGGATGAATGATGTTTTGTCTTTCCTTTTCCTTGTTAAATGAGTTCCTGCTGTATTGATTGACCTGTATGTAAGTGAAGCACTTAAAGGGTGATTGTGCTGTCCACCTGGAAGAAAAAACCCACAACAAACCTGCTTTTAAAGTGTAGAAACGAGGCCCTTTCTTTTAGGCACCTGAGAATGTTGAGACTGTGAAACTTTGATTTTAATGGACTAAATTTCATCAGGTGAGGAAAATACTCAGATCTGCAGAAACTCAATGGAATAACCTCAGCATCAACTCAAAATATGGCCTGATATTCAGCTGTACCCCGATCCTGAGGGCCTAAATTAACTGCTTGGTGGTATTTGATGTGGCTTGGAGTGTTAGGTCAGTGTGCCTATGGTAATCTAACCTTGTTCAGGGACTTGTTTGAGTGATACAGAGAGATGGTGATGGTGCTGTGTATGCTGAATTAGGAGTGAAACCAGTTTGTAAAACCCTGAAGACCACTATCTCAGTAATTTGTTGATGTATATGGACACCATGATGTTTCACCTGAAATCCAATTAGTGGTAAAAAAACAAATCTAAAGGCAGACTGTAGAAATAGGATTGTGTTGAGATTATCACGAATGCTGGTTTGGCCAAGTGATTTTCAAGTTAAGGATATTTCTTTGCAGCATTAGCCTGGGCTCTGGCAGATGGAGGGATTAGGTGGTGTTGCTGGAGTTGTTAGTCCCTGGTGATTGGTCTTGTCCCTACAGTGGCCATCATCACCCCAAGGCCCAAAGCAGTGGTATCTAAATCATGTGTGGAACTTGGTTTTGAAGTGCCACTGCTCTCAGCCAGCTGTGTTTAGTTAAACTGATTCTGCTTTAGCTGAATGCACTGGGCAGAAGACAAAAGGAATTCAGGAGCTGAGTTGCAAGTGCTCTGAGAGCTCTTCCTTAGGGGTGTGATTGGTGCTTGAGAGGGTTGTTGGTTTATTTGGCTCCATAAGTAAGAGACCTGTAAAACTGGAGAGAACTGTCGGTCTACTCTAGGTGTTAGGAAACATGAATTCCATAGAGCTGTGGTGTTTGCTGCAAGCACTCTGCACTTTGGTCTCTATAAAGACTACAGAGTAGCTTCGACTGCTTTGCTAAAGTGGTAGCTTACAGATGTGATGGGGTCAGTCTGCAGCCCTGCATATTAGTTCTGTTGATTGTTGTGAGCTGTAATATCTTGGCCAAGGTGTCCACTTGCTTGAATTTTCTGTTAACCTCCTGGGTCAGGTCAGTAGCTGACTGACAAGAACAGAATGGCTCCAGGTTGCATTTTTAAGAGTAAATAAGAGAAATCACCAGAGATGGCCAGAATAGAAAGCTACCTGATACTCTGATGTGAATCTTTAATATTGATAGTCGCCTGCATGAATCTTTAAACAAAGTTCTTCATCTCTGTGTGCAGAACAGTGAACATCACTTTACAAACAGCTCTGTGCAAGGGGCAGCAGAAGTGGCTGTGGTGTATGAAGGGAGGCTCTTCCAGTTTGCTGGTCTTTGTATCACTGAGCTGCACGTGCTATGGATAAAAGCATTCAGTGTAATGATGATTTCCAAAGTAAGATGGGCAAGCATTTTCTTGGAGTAATTTCCTAGCCAGTAACATGTAGATTAATGTGCAAGTATTTTCTGATACCAGATGGTTACAGAAAGGGGTGTTTTAGGGAAGCAGGGCAGTGACAGGGAAGCTGGAATCACAGCTGGTATAGTGCAAACTGTCATGTCAGCTGGACCCTGCTTAGCCTTGCTCCTTGTTTTCCTGTTTCTCATGTCGGTGTGTTTATTTCTCCCAGAACAGATTCCTCCATTACTAAAGAAATCGAAAGCCTCCATAATGATATAATACCCTCAATAAAGTAACAAAGGACAGAACCCATGAAAAGCTTCCTATAAAGTAGTTTTCAGTCAATGAAAATATCATGCAGCATCTTTTAACTGGATCAGAGGAAATCTGGTTTTTCTACTTCAACTTTCTTAACAGAAGTGAAATTCTTTCCAGAAGACTGGAGGAAAATAATATTTATTCCCAAGCTTGCCTGGGGTAATGGTTTGAGTTTTGACCTTTGGATACAAAGTGAGAACAAATAGTGTTGAAAAACGTCAATGATTAAAACAAGCTGGCCTTCTTTAGGAAACTGTTTTGTCAAGTTTTGCCAGGAAAAGGTCTGGGTGATTGGATAAACATTTTACTACTGGAATAAATAGTATTTGATTGTGATGGGGAGATTTGTTTGAAACCACATGGGGGTTTTTTATATATAATGGTGGGGTTGGAATTCAGGCTTTTTCTAATGTTAGCAATAGCACGGAAGAAATGGTGGCTGTAAATTTAGCATTAACAGTGTAGCTGAATACTTCTCTTGGGAAGTCATGGCAAATTCTGAAAGCAAACTTGGTTTGATTAGGCTTTCTCTGGCAATGGATATCACTTCCATTTTCATACGGGATGCCAATACAGTGTGAAATAACAAGTCTGGAACCCATTAGTGTCAGTTCCTAAAAGTTAGATACTTGCAGCTAGTTCAGTCTTTTCTTTCCCTTTTTTATGTAATGAACTGACTGTAAAAAGCTGTGTGATAAGAAAATACATACCTAAAATCAGTGAATCTTGGTATAGATACATTGCTGCCTCTCTAATGCCAATGCCAGTTTTGTACATGTAGTAACATTGCTCTTAAGTGGCAATTTGATTTTTCTTGAAAGTAGCAATAAAACAATTGCTTTGGCTTTGACAGTGTTTTCTTTGTGAGTTTGCTTATTTGTAGAGCTCAAAATGAGTTGTTTTTTGAAGTAAAGCTAATTTCTGTTAATATGCAATGGGCATTTCAGCGGCATCTGGAGTCTAAGTTCTGATTCTGTTTGCATGCTTAATGTTAAAAGCACTTAGTTAGAATATTACTGTCAGGTTTTGGGTGTTAAATTTTGGGTTGGAATTTCAGAGCCCCTGTTTTGATCATTGTTGTTGGGAACTGGAGGAAGTTTTGCCATGCATTGGCTATTTCAATCCATAGTTCTGTCATCTCTGTTCTTGTTCACCCAGCGAGCAGAATGATGGCAACTTACAAATGACATAGCTTTATGTTCCTGCTTTACTGGGGAGGCTTCAGCCTGTTAATCTAATCAGTCTACAAAATCAACACAGTTACTTAAACCAAGACTAATATGTTAGTTCTGGCTGTGAGAAGCTCACAGGCTTTCTGTTCTTGACAGTACTCCTTCTTCTATATTGCTTGGGAAACTGCTGCAACCCAGCAGAGATCAGTAGGTATTTGAACCTGAGCACATGCGGGACCTTGAAGCTTAGTGATTTGTGTTTTTTCAGGTGCAATTCCTTGGATTTGGTCCATGACTGATGACTAAAAGTGGCCTCAGCAGATAGTTAAATTACAAGACAACGTGACAATGACTGAGCCATAATATGATACTCAGTATAATTCAAGCACTTAAAGTTAGGGACTTTCTTGTTTAAGGAAGTTTGACATAGTAAGAGATCCCTGTAGAATTTCCTCTGCCAGGCAGTCAAAACATACTGTATTTGCTCCATTTCCTATTGAAGTCTAACAAGTGAGTTGAAAATCAGATTTCCCTTTCCTGATAATAAAGCTATTCCTTTGAGATTAGAGTTGGAATGGATTTCTTTTATATTTATATATTTTATATATATATACACATTCCTGCTTATTAATTGAATGCTCTTCAGTAATGGTGTGTGCTGGTTTGTGTGAGAGTATGAGGAAGAACATATCTAACCTGTGTGTTTAATGCTAACCGTTGTAATTGGCTTAAAGTTGGAGACGTAGCCTGTGCTTGTGCTAAGCCTGGTATAAAAGAGTTAAGAGCAGCCCAAGGTTATTAGATCATTTAGAAACTGATTACCCTTTCACAGTGTAATAAAGTAATTATGAATAGTGTATGAAAATTGGTAGCAGTCTGTTTCAACATTATGACTGCCTGCCTTTAAAAGGAATTGCATTGTCCTCTTTGGTGTTGATCTTACGATTTGCATATTCAGAGCATGTTAGATATTTGCCACTTGCAGCTGGAAACGGTAAGTAGCATTTTAAACCCCAAATTATGCCATCTGTTTGTATAGGTTTTCTGTGAGGTTTTTCAGTTGCTGATATTTCACCTTGGGTCTGTTCCCTTTAGAATAGTACGTGCCAGTGTTGCTAGGGGAATTTGAAATACATTGTGGTTTAAATTGGAAGGGCTCTTTTATGAATGGATGTAGTAGTTGCGACTTCATCTGTTGATAGGGTATTTCTGTGCAGCCTTGATGTAAGAAAAGATGGTGTTTGCGAAGAAGCAGTCATGATGCTCTATTTTTAACTCAAGTAGCACATGATCAAGTGCTCCAGTACCTGGGGAATATCAGTGTGGATTTTAAAGATCAGATGAAATAAAATGACTAAAATGAAAAGGAAGTTTTACTGTAACTTGACTTTGTGCACAAATGAGGTCTGGTGGCTTTGAGTGATGCAATTGGTGACTAAAGTATTGTTAATGTGAAAAAGCATTATGGAAACCCACCCTGGTTTGTGTTGGAAGGGGCCATAAAACCCATCCAGTTCCAACCCCTGCCACAGGCAGGGACCCCTTCCACCGGAGCAGCTTGCTCCAAGCCCCTGTGTCCAACCTGGCCTTGAACACTGCCAGGGGCAGCCACNAACCCCTGCCACAGGCAGGGACCCCTTCCACTGGAGCAGCTTGCTCCAAGCCCCTGTGTCCAACCTGGCCTTGAACACTGCCAGGGATGGGGCAGCCACAGCTTCTCTGGGCACCCTGTGCCAGCGCCTCAGCACCCTCACAGGGAAGAACTCGTGCCTATGAGTCACGACTGGAACAGGTTATGTTGGGATTGTTTTCTGTGGGCTTCCTTTAGCAGTCCCCTCCCTGTGGGCAGGATGTGTTAGCTGCCCTTGTTGCAGTTGGTGATATACTGGAATTTAGCAGCATGCCCTGGTTACAGGTACCACGCTGGGTCTTATTCTGGCAGAGTGATAATGAGGGTGACGTGCAGGCAGTAAACTCCTGCATCATGTCACTGCTGTCTTCTGGTCCTTGGGGGACAGTCTGTATTTGGGGGACTCATTTAATTGTCTGAAGTTTGCCTTAGAAAGACGTGGAACTCCCTGTAGCTGGTAAAAGCCATCCTTCAGGATTTGTGAAGCATGGAGTCTATAATAGAAGTTGGGATGAAGCTGAAGATGTGCATGCTGAACTTTAGAGTTTGACTTTTATTGTAACTAAACCTGCTGTATAAAATTATATTCTTGGCATAAATTTTTATCGAATCCATGCTTTTGGCTGAGTGCTTTTCTTCCAAGGACATCCTGTGATAGCTGAGATGCCAAAGGGTAAATTGAACTATCTTGTTCCGTTCCATTCATGTGGGAGTTCAAGAGTGGTTTAGGATTTCAGGAGCATTACAGAACTTCTGACAGCAAGATCTTTGCTCAGAACATCCTCAGGTCATGATGAATATGGAGAGCTGCTGGCGGAGATAAATTGTGAGCATTCTGTGTCAGGTTAATGCAATTCTGAGGTCATTCTCTACTCTCTGAAACTCATTCTGTGATGGGTAGTATAAAGTTGATGTGGGTCTTGGAGAGCTGCCCACCTCAGCTTTGTGGTTCCCTGGGCTCTGTTGGGGTTACTCCTTGTCACGTTCATCTTGGTGCTGGGCTGGTACCATGAGAATCCTCCTGGATTTCAGTGCAAAGCCCATGGGAGTGGTAGAAGTGGGAGCTCAGTGTAATGCAAGTATAACAGCATCTCTGCCCATGCAAGTCTGTATGAGCTTCATTAAAATGGGGTGAACAGACTCTCCAGTCTTTGTACACTAGTACAAAGCCATGACTTTCAGCCGAACTGGTGTGTCAGGTTCCTATCACAGCCTTTATCAAGTCCTCACCAGGCTGCTTCAGAAGAATACCTTGGTTACTCTGCTGTAGGCTGAAGAGCAGACCACACAGAAGGCTCCCATGTTCCTCCAGCTTTATTAAGGTTCTTAAAGACAGCTGAAATACCCATTGAAAATACTAAAATAAGCATGAGATTCCGCAGTGTCTTTGTGTTACTGTGTTGGGTATCTCAGTGTCCTAAGGACCTCCACCCAGGCCACACATACTTTGTGAACACTGGTGGTGGTTTCTTCAAAGCTGACTCTTCAGTGTGGTGTGAACGTATAATATGTACCGCTTGCTTGGTTGGTTTGAGTTTGCTTCCATGGAAGTTCTAAAGCATCTTAACTGTTCCTAAGAAGATGAACAACTCATTGCCTCCTATAGATAAGTATATTGATGGATGATGAAGAATAGAAACTTTCCCTATGATTATCTTTAGGATGTGTCTGCAACTTTTCCTGCCTCTTAACAGCCAAAATTGGGCATGGGAGTTCAGTTTAGTTTTGAGGCACAGTATATGAGGAGAACAGTGGTGGTGTGCTGGGTTTTGTGTTTGTTTTGTCTCCAATGAAATGAGGATTTCTGTCTTGGAAGGCTTGTTGTGGTTTTTGCTTTGTTTGGGGTGGGGTTTGGCTGTTTTGGGGTTTGGGTTTGGTGTGGTTTTGTTCCCCTCTCCAAAAAGGCTGTTCCTTTGTGGAAGCTTTTTTAAACTGAGCAGTGAGTGAAGCTATGTCTGTCTAGGAAGCGTTGGACAAAGAAAATAGACACAGAACTAGTGAAAAAATCATCAGAAGTGTTTCACTCGGGGCAGAAAGCTTAGTAAATATCCTTCTATAGGAGGTTATCTTGGTGTTTTCTTTGCCTTATCAATGCTATTTGATACTGAAATGCTATACATAAGAATTATTTCATGTTCTGAATAAAAAAATAGATAGTTTTGTGAAATCCAAGTTCATTGTGATTCACATCATATGTGAAGAACCAGTCTGCAAGTAATTTCACCATGGCTGTGTATGTTTTCTCATGGGAGAGGCTACAGGACTGTAGGAGAAAACAGGCTAATCCCTGCAGTGTTAGGTAGGTTTAATTGGGTCCCAGTTGCTTGGGTAACTGGCACTTGGTGAAGGTAAATCTGTAGTATTGGAAAGTAGCTCTTAATTTGGTTCCTGATGAGGTTGGTCAGTGTTCCAGAGCAGAGCTCTGTTGCATGACATCCTTCTGAGCTCCTGCTTGTTCAGTTGTTGAATGCTCACGTGCAGTACATGATGGAAACTTGGTAGACCGGACTCTTCAAAGGTATGCTCTTACAAGGACAACTTGATTGCATCATCCTTATAATACTGTAGTTAGTTTTGCTGTCTTCACTTGCCGAAGGTTTTACTTGAAAGGACGAGTGGAATATGGAATCCTAGTTTGTTATTGTGGGGGTAAGAAAGGTCTTAGAAGATCTTACTTGGTCACAAGTTGATTCAGCATTGCTATGAGCAATTCATGGTGCTCTGCTTAGGTTACTGGCTTGTCCACTGCAGGCTGCAAGTAGCTTGAGTGGTCTTCGAACATTGTTTCAGAGCTGTTGCTGATCTAACCTTAAAATACCTTGAAAATGGAGTTAGGAATTTCATCCTGCTTCATTTAGGGAGATTAACCTCCATTTTGAAAGTATTTTCAGTGTGATGCATAACTTGTGTGGTCTTCATTTGCATGTCACAGCGTATTAATATGTAATCATCAAAGCTAAGGAGATTTTCCCTTGTTTCGTGTGCTCATTCTTCTCTTTAAAGAATAATCATCACAAAGGACAAATGGTCCTGGATTTCATTAAAGAGAACAAGGCACATGGCTGCAGAATCAGTTTTGCCACAGTACCTTTGCCACCTCTGGTTACTGTTGGTGGCAGATGAGATGTGGTGGTATTGCAATAAGAACGAGGCCACCCAATTTTGTGGGGCTGAATCATTTGCGTTGGTTATTCCGTGCTTAATGGCTTATGGTCTAATTTTGCCACGTTGTTCTCAGCAGTTTACAAGATTAGAGCTAAGTACATTAACACAACTGTATTGCCTTGTCCTGTTACATGAGATTGCATTGCTTTAGTCGTGTGATAGCTGGGAGTATCTACTGAGAGTACAAGTTACATTGATGTCTGAAGCGTGACCAGAGTCAGAAGTTACTTCATGCAGTGTTAAAATACTTCCTCTTGGTTTAGATCAGAAGCAGACTAATGACTTGGAGCATTTCTTCATGTTTTCTTCTTCTCATGAAAGACATGACCAGTTATGAAGTCTCTTTGAAATGGGTTCATTAGCCAGCAGAGTACTGATGGAATTGTTCTTGTAGCACAGAGACTGCTGGTTGAAACATCACATTTAGTGTTGCAACTCCTAACGTGGGAGACGTGTGAACTGGTCCTTTTTCCAAAGTACTGCTTTAGATCTAATGAGGAATTCAGTTGGTTGCTGCTGGGGATAAAGTTTCTTATTATTTCTTTCTGAGTCCTATGAGGATAGTCTTGAGGTAGGTGATTGCAGGTCTCCCAGGGCCTTGAGCAAGTTGGGTGTATTCATGGATATCTCAAAGACACCTATTTTGGGGATGAAAACACATTGCAAGTCAAATGCCAGTATGGAAAGCTTTGGTTTTCTATCACGTAAGGTCATACAAGAGATCATATGATCTCTTGAAACATAGCTCCTCTTTGCAAATACCTTTTACCATGTGGCTTGAAGTCCTTAGCACGAATATAGAAGGATAATAAGCTGGTGTGTAGGCTCACTGCAGGCAAACTTGTATGTAAATAGTAGACCTCAGTCTCACATCTTTCTGTGCTTGTGCTCATTCTTCCTTCACACAGTATTATGTATGTTTGCATTTCAAATACTCCTGCTGCTTTTGTGGCAGAACCTGTTTGTGTAGCTGAAGAGTATAAGGATCAAAGGTCATATTTTGACTAGGAATGGTTTACGACTTTAAATACTAAGTATTTGTTACTGTTTTCTGTAAATGCAAAAAAGTGAGATGTATTTAATACATTTCAGTTGTTAACTGGTACCAAATGATGCAGAATATGCTGTAGACTGTCTATAACATGAGGCAGAGATCAAGGCTGCATTTCACACATGAATAAGCACACTTAATCTCATGATTACAACAGTGTGGCTGTACTGGGAAGAGAGGCTTTGTAGGAATGCAAATGGTGACGTCTGCTCTGTCATTAGCCAAAATAAGCTGCTCCTTAGAGAAAATGAGACCAGTGTCTGAAATCAAAGACAGTTTCTCCAGGCAGAAATAGCATCTGTCTTGATGCTTATGTAAAAAGTGTATTAAAATAGTGGTCAACAAAACATGCCCTGTTACTATCAATCGCTCATTCTGATAATGTTGGCCTAGTTTCCCATTTGTCTTTGTTTCTGCTGTTGGGGAATTTCATGCAGCACTTTAGTGCATAGCTTTAGCCTTGTAGATGGTCCCTGCAACTCCTGGGATGTTGCTTTCTTTAGAGAGAAATAGCTTTAATTATAGCTGCATTCCAGTGGCAATGTTTGGTCAGTCCGCTCCTCACAAGAGCCCACCCTGCAGTTATCCTTCCATTTTAAGTAGTTCAAATAATACTCAGGCAGCTGTATGGAGTTAAAGAAAACACTTAATGTGGCTGAAGAGCAGAGTTTCTGCCTTTATTACTCAAAGAGCTGGTCCAAAAATAAACTCATCTACTTTTAATTTGGATGATGCAGATGAAGATATTTTGGAGGCTTTCTAGAAGGTGAATGGATTGAGAGAGGGCAGCCTTTTAAAAATGAAACATCCAGTGGAGAAAAGCATAGGGAATATAGGGAGTGACCTACAGGGAATGACAGTTTAGTAGGTGATTTGTAGATGTGTTGTAGAGATGAATATGAAATGTAGAATGGAAATTGGAATGAGTTCTAAGTGGGTAGAGTTCTGGATGTAGTGATATGTGCAGTCACCAGCAAGGCAGTGATGGTCTCATTCTGATAAACGCACACAAATGAATGCTTTCAGTACTATGCAAACCTCATCTTTTATCTTAAGTGACTTTCTAGGCATAGATATGTGATATCCTGGTGACTTTGACAGTCAGGCATTCTTTAAACCTAGAGCTGCTGTAAAATGGACATGATTCCATTTCTCGGAAGCATTCTTCAGTGTCACCATTAGCTTGGTTGCTGTTGTGTACCAGGAATTCCTCTTTATGCTTCGAGATCTTTGTTGGTGTTTCCCTGATATGAATTTAAAGGATGTCCAGTATCTGAAAGGGGCCTACAAGGATGCTGGAGAAGGATTCTTCATTAGGGACCATAGTGATAGGACAAGGGGTAATGGGTCCCAATTTAAGGAGGGGAAGTTCAGGTTAGATACAAGGAAGAAGTTTTTTCCTATGAGGATGGCAAGGCACTGGAATAAGATTGCCTGAAGAAGTTGTGAATGCTCCATCTCTGACAGTGTTCAAGGCCACCCTGTATGGAGTCTTGTGTGACATGATCTAGTGTGAGGTGTCCCTGCGATGGCAGGGGGGTTGAAACTGGATGATCTTAAGGTCCTTTCCATCCCAAACCATTCTGTGAGTCTACGTTTATATTTTACCTAATTTACTAATCATACTATAGGGGTTTTTTAGCCACAGACTTGCCTGTCAGGAATTCCATATGCACGATTTCAAGGCTGAGCCTTTTTTGTTTCTGAAAGTCTTGTTTCTGCAATATGGTGATCTATCAAGAGAAAGTGCCATTTATTTATTGGTGTGTGGATGGTCCCATGGCGGGTCTGTGGTGGTGATGGTGGAATGGTTGCCACTGCCTTTGTTCTGGGTTCTTCACCCTCACCTCTCTTTCTCTTACCTGTGGTTTGTTGGCTGAACACTTGTCCTGCAAATGCAGCACTGGTTTGGTGTGATTGCGGGAGGGAAAGCAAAGCAATAATGCCCGATACAAGTAGAAGCTGTTCAAAATAATCTGCTGGGTATGAGAACAAGTTCTTATTTTAAGGTTTTTTTTCTGTTGTAAATGTTAAGCAGCCTTATAATGCAGATGTTTTCTTGGCTCCAAATGGCACGGAATTCCCTTGATAATAGTTCTTGTTATAATAGCTGCTCTCTACAGGTCCCTTGGGCCTTTTCTCCCCTAAGAGCCTTTTAAAGTGAGGGAGCTACGCTGCATTATATGGACATTTTAAACAAAATCCTCCTTTTAGAATGGTGTTATGGGATGACTGCTTTTCTCAGACCTGCATTGTAGTAACCATTTACATTAGCTTGAATGACTTCAGAGAAAAAGAAGTAAACCCATGGCTTTGTGTTTACTGTCTGTAGATCATTGTTCCCATATGTTATGACTGTAGAGGCCATTAAAACAGCTTTTTAAATGACTAGAGGAGTTCTAAGCATCATGGTTTAATGGAATGGGTCAGTATGGTGGGCTGGGATCTGTATTTGTGTACTGTAGCCATAATTCTGCATCTTGCTTGCTCTCTGCTTTTGAGATGGCCACAAACCTGCTCAGCCCTTGAGCTTCTTCATGTTTGACAAGGTGCAGGGTTTGGGAGGTGCCTTCTTCAGTGTTTTGTGTCTCACACATGGTAAATGAGGGGTGAACTCTTCAGGTGGTGACCAAACTTAACAGCTGCACATCAAAATGAGCATGCAGACAGCTCTTGTGTTCTTGTGGTATTTGATATCAAACAGCGGTAGAGCGAACAGAAAGTCCAGCTAATTTAGCTTTTAAAGTGGGAAATCTCATTGGGAATACAGCAACTTCCTCAGACTATTGATTTTACGTTGCTGCTCTAGAGTTAATGTGGGGAAAATTTGTGACTTGGTTGGAATTCCATTACTTTTATGGAAGCCTGTGTGTAAAGCTGTCTAAAAGCAGATGTTCTCCGAAAGCTTTTTCTCAGATCACTGTTAAGAACCTGGTACATAAATTGCGCAACCATTTTCAGAGGAGGAAGAAGCTGATACTCTCACCCCAAGTATTATCCCTGGCCTTTCAGTCTACTCTAGTGTCAAAGCTGTCTTGTAAACCGTTGTTCTTAGTACTTAGTGAATTTATGACCTTGTCCTGGTTTTGGTTGCTTTCTGAGTAAATATTTAAAGATACTTGAAAGATTTTGGACTGAAATGAAATAAAATGTGTTCTTCCTCTGAAAATGTAGCTCTGAAGACATGCAAAACAGCCTGCCATTTTGCAGAGTGATTTCTTCTTGTGAAATCTTGCTTTGCTGCTTTTCTCCTGTTCCTTCCAGTTTTATAGCATCATCGCAGTGTTGAAGAGGGGGACGTGCGATCTTATCTAAGCTGTCATCCTGCATAGCTCCTCTGTCAAACAGACCCTCGACCTGGATTTCAGAACGATGCCATAATATCCCCAGTTGGAGCGTATCAGTGTGAAGAGGTGGAATGTGGAGTGGGAAAGTGCTGTGATATGCAGCGTTACACAGACTGTGATTTAAAAGCTGACAGCTAGGAGCATAGTTGGGGTAAGGCATGGCCCAGAAATAGGAGATCTCTTGGTTTTCTTTCTCAGGTCAGGTTGGGTAAACAGCAGGGCTAAAAAAAACCCCTGTCTGTCATGAGAAACACCTCGAATTGTCTGTGTTTATTCAAGTGATGATCACTTCTCAGCTGTGAGATGCTGATGTAGTCAGTGCCTGTTAGCTTCTCTCTGCACACCAGCTTCTTGAGCCATTTGGGGACAATTGAGAGCTGATCAGAGGGAACCAACGTGGCTTTTAATTGCAAGCACTTTGAGGGCTTGCAAGAGCTATGGACTGTAAATATATAACTCAGAATGACTGTTGCTGGGTAAAGTGTTCCAGTGCTAGATTTGTGTTATAAACTCAACATACCAGTGAAGGAGAGAACAAAGGGAACTGGGAAGAGGTATTATAATTCATTGGAGAGACTATTACGAGCTCCTCAAAAGACTCTGAGCAAACCTGCTTCCAGGAGGGTCACAAACTAGTCCTGTGAGTATTCAAGAACAGGCAGTGGACCCTTCAACACCCACTTGGCTGTGAAGCTGGGAAGGCACCAGCTACGTTGGCTCAGTCCCAAGAGTAGAGTCATAAGGTGCATGGGAAGAAAGGAGGAAAATTAACTTAATTACCAACCAGTGCATTAATGCTGTAGGAAGCAAGTTTCTGTGAGTATGTATGTGTGTGAGAGAGCTTTGGAAGCCAATTACCCTCTAAAGCTTGTGGAAAACTTACTTGATGAAACTTATAGGTTGAACTTTGGGAGGTCAAGCCCATGCACTTAATGGGTTTTTTATAGAAGGTGGGATCTTACGAGGTGTGAACTGTATAGAAGGTACTCTTGTGTGCTTGAAGCAGGCCTGTGTGTATTCAAGCTGTAGTGCTAGGGTTGCACCCTGACAGTCGCAGTTTAGTACTTAATTCGGTCTTCGTTTCCCTACTGTTGTTTTACCAGGGTTATTTTCCACAAATGATCTCGAAGGTTTTCTTCTTCAAACTCTATGAGGATATGGGGGAATCTTAATGGGCTGCGGCTTGGTTTTTTCTTTCCTTCTTTTCCTTGACATCAACATTAGCACAAGTGCATGAAGGATCTCCGGCAGCTGCAGCACGTACTGCCTCTAATCTGGCATTTGCTGAGAACAGTGCCTTTTTATCTTGCGATGCGAGACTAACAGCTTACAGAAGAATGGTCCTGTTGTGTTTATTAAGGCTGGTAACACATGACCAAACAAATCTTGTTAAAAGATTTATCTGTCTGGCTTAAATAAGAAAAAAGAGCTCTTCTCTGTATTTTTAGTTACCCTGCGCACTTCAATGCCTTCCTGTGTGTCTCGCAGCATTTCTGTCGCACTTGATTTCACTTTATCTTTAAAACCTGACTCTTTGATACTAGTTAAGAGGTTTAAGTACTTAACGTGGAGAGGAGGTATGTATGCCTTTGGCTCTGGTAATGATTTCTAGGTATATAGATGAAATAACTGTGGAGCTGGGTTGTAACTGCAGTTTGACCACCTTCACTCGCCATGCTTGTATCTGACCCTAGCCCATTTCTTGTGAACGAAGAAGTGTCCTGCTCTCCTGGCTTGGATGGGAGGATGTGAAGGGTTTTGTGTCAGAACAAATGATGACAGTTTAAATTAGATGTAAAATGCTGGAAAACAACCTCAGCCAGGTGAATGTGGGGTAATGATCAGTTGAAATAATGGTTATGAACTTCTGCATGTGGTTTCTTGAACTAAGTTTAAAGGTTAGATCGTGCCTGCTTGATTTCTCAGAAGATGCGTCAGCAATAACTTCTTATACTGCATTTGAAAAAGTATAGGTAGATCTAATTATATTCATTGCGACATCTTTTGTTCTCTCTGACTCTGGGAGCAGAGCTGAAAGGGTGAGAGGGTCAGATCTAACCCCAGCTACTATGGGGTTTGGCTAGAGAAGGACTGGTAAGATGATGTGTGTATATCCTGTGTCCTGCACGGTGGTTGGGATTGTTGTGTGCTGCTTTCTGCAGTGATGCACCTCTCAAGTTGATGGCTTCAAGTGAAAGATGTACAAGACCATTTCAGGAATGCAGGGAATGTAGCCGCAGTGCTTCTCGTTGCACTTGGTGTGCACTGAAGTGTTCCTCTTAAACTTGTGTGGGTAGAGGAGTCACCCTCGAGACCTGTCTGAAGTTGTTGCAGCTTCATCTTAACAGGGGTGAGAGCATTTGGGTCTGGTTTGCAGTCAGGTATTTGCATTCTCTGTTAGAAAGCAGAGAACAGAAGACCTGAGTGAGTAGTTTTGCAAGCATATTTTTGGCTTATGTTTGACTTCAGACCAGTGGCAGATTACAAGGACCTTTCATGTGCGATGGCATACTGGCTGCAGATCAAGTTATCCCGTACTGGGTGTAATAAACTTACTTGCATCCTGAGGCTCTAGTTAAAGAACAAGCAATGATAAAGCGTGGTTGCAGTGAAGCTGACGTTTTTCCTTAGGTTTTTTTTTTTACCTGGTATTAAACAAATAACGCACAGGAGCTATTCTTCCACTCCTTTGTACACCAGCCTCAGCCATTGTAAAGTGAATGTTCCCCTTTTAGCTTAAATGACTTCTTTCCAAGATTAATTCCCTATGGAAGAAGCAGTAAGCTTGTATCAAATGCAGTTCATAGTCTTTAACCCTGTGGTGCTGTAATCTGACTTTGTCTGTAGTATGATGACAGAACAGCTTCTCTGGTGGTTGTTTGAGATAGTGAGGATGAGGGAAATCACTGGAAACCCAAGCTATGGAGTCTGCCAAAACCCACTGGAGATGTTCAGTGTATTTGCTTCTGCAGTCCTAATGCAGATGTGGACATCTGTATGATCACTGACATTATCCATGATGTGTTATCCCAGTCTGTGTTAGAGAACTAAAAGAAGCTTCCCAGTACTTATGTAATTTTGGTGATGGTTTTGCTGTTGTGTGTTCTATATTTGAGCATAACTACATGTAGAATGATGAAAGTGCTTACCCCACCACCGCATCAGTAACTGATGAATGCGTTGAGCCAGCAGATGTATTTTCATGGGCTTTACATTTTGGTCAAGAGCTATTAGGCAACATTACAGCTTTTGAACGTGGAGCTGGTCGTATTCTCCTCTTCCAATATGGTTGGGAAAGAATGTGTGAGATGAAGTTTAGATAATGCAGTATTTCAGTTGTAAGATCCTTTCTGCTCTTATGATTGAAGAGATCCATCCAAACATCGGTAATATGCTTGTGTTTATAAAGAGCTGTTTGCTTTTGGTTTCTGGTGTTAGTACACAGAAGGTGGGAATATAGCATGGGGCAATGTTGTATTTCACTGTAGAGGGAAATGCATCTTGGAATCTTTCAAACACATTTGGGTAATTGCTTAAATCATGAAGATTATTTATCAAATACTTCTGTATGGTAATAATGACTTGATTATCCAGCTGCTGCTAAACCAAGTCTTGTATTACTGCTACATAGTTGAGTTTGTGCAACAGTAACTTTCCTCTGGAGTTTTGTCTTTCCTAGTCATGGTGCAACTGCTCTTAAGGCTCTATGACTGCTGTATTCTTAGACAGAAGTAGTCATTGTCTCATGATAATGTTGGTTTAGTTCTGAAGTATTTCTGAAAATGAGTATTTTTTTAATTGTAAAATAATCTTGGAACTGTGATACTTTGGTGTAAGAAAATTGAGCAGTGCTTGTGGTCAGATTTCATCACTTGCCGCTTAATGCTTCTTGGACTGGATAGACACCGATTGTATGAAGAGGCCTCCTGTATTCTCATAAGTACATTGGCTTGAGAATGATTTCTGTATGGGTTCTCCTGAAACAGGAGCTAGGAGGGGAGGGGAAAAAAGGAGAGGAAAAGCCCCCCATAATAATTGGAATTTAAATGGTTCCCTTGAAAGGAATTTCAAAATGAAGCCTAGCAAGGAGCAGCTTGCACTGAACTTGTGGCTGCTTGTTGTTTGCACTGCTCTGGTTCCATGAGATTTAGTGGACATGAGGTGGAGCTCAGCGTGTTTCGGGGTGCAGGTAAAATGAATATGGATGGATTTCAGACAGGAACGTTAAATTCCTTTTCCCCTTGTGTTTAGTGATGTGGGGTGGTTTGCAGCAAGGGAGTGTGCTCGTGTGCGCTTGGCTGTGCCAGAAGAGGGGTGTGATCTTTCACGGTGTTAAAATGATGGTGATACTGAGATCTTCCACTTGGAATATGCACTCCCAGCCTTGAGAGAGGAAAGAAAAGCTGATGCAGTTTCTTGATGGACACTTGACTTGGGCCTCTTGATAGAAGTTGTGGTAATTCTGTCATAAAGATGAGTGCTTTATGCTCAGGAGAGAGAGCTGGGGAAAGTCCATAGGTTGTGTGTGGATGGGACTGTTGTAAGAGGTGTTTCCTGAATACAGTATCTGTAAGGAATAAAGTGACTATTGTCAAAGGAGTGATGGTGGAACTTAAGAAGTCATTTGGTTATAGCTGCTTTGCAGTTAGTCACTACCTGTGTATATGCAAAGCTTTGTTAGCACAGCTGGAAGAAGAAGAGAACAGAAGGTGTTTTTCCATCATGATTTTATGCAGCTCAGACCTTAAGAACCAGTGGTACCTGTGCTGGTGGTAAACCTAACTGGTAAACTGACTGGATTTTATCTATCCTTTCAAACAATTTAATGCATTTTTAGGTGTATTCTGTATCCTTTAGTTTCTGATCTCTAAAGAACACATAAAGATCTCCTGTACTTAGGCTGAGATGTAACTACTTGTAGATTTGAGATTAGAAAATAATTAGTTTTCATTCAAAATGAATAGATTATTTACTTCCTAAAGTGAGTTTTGTATTGACAACAGTAGAAAAATCCCTCAAGCTTGCTGCTGGGGAATTTCCTACCCTCTGGAAATTTAAGGCATTTCTTATTGAGTCCCTGTAGACCATCGCTATTGCTATTATGTGCAACTTCTCTGCCATATGACAGGTTCATTGTAGTCTCCTCTACTGGAGTTTCCTTGAATTCCCCTTGTGTGTTACCGGAATGATGGCAGCTGCTATAAGGAGGGAAGAAAATAGAATCATTTCCTACCTGGATGATGGGTTCATTCAGGAAACACCTGAGAGATTCAAGCCACAGTCTGAATTGCATCAGCAAAAGCAATTTGTTTTTCTGGCTATTTCCATTGCTGGTAGTAGCAGTCAACAGGGAGAAGAATATTGTAGTCTAAGATTCATGTTATAGTGAAGGAGCTTCAGGTACACAGGATCACTGACTGCTCAGCTGACTTCTGAAAATCAAAGTAGTCCATTTCCTTCTCTAATGTGGTTTCAGATGTTTAATGCCTCAACATTCAATTTTCCTAGCTCCCTGACTTCCATACTCTAGCATCCTACACAGTGGACTAATTTCAGGTTGCACCAAATAGTAGCTTCCTGAAAATTTATGGATTGCATGTGAGTAAATTCAGCTTTATTGGGGAACTAGGGAAAAAAAGGTAACTTTGTTCTGTATATTGAATGCTCCCTTCTTGAAATACCCTTCTTTCACGAGCACTTAAGAGAAAATATGGTATGGTTCATGTTCAGTAGTAGTTCTGAGTGTTCAGACTGCAGCTACTGAGCAGTATTAAAGGGCACTTGTGAATACTGCAATCAGTTCAAATTCAGTAGAGCCTTTCCAGAGAAGGTGATGGGAATCTAATGTATGTGCTGCTGGTGGTCACTTAATGGTCTATCACACAACCTATGAGTCCAGATGGTTCTGATTTGACCAATAGAGAGCACATTTTAAGGAAACTCTTGGGTTTGAGTTGAAAGAATAAAGGATATAACTGCAGAAGGTTTGTGTTCCTACCTTTCACTTGGCTGAGGTACAGGAGTAGTGTCTCACTGGGAATTAACCCAGGCTCTAGCTGAGGGTACTAGGGGATGTTGGTGAGTGGCTCTGAGCTTGTAACAGGGAGTTGTTCTGTGTACTTGGTGTGGTTTGAGGATCCTGGCCCACAGCTCCAAGCTTGCAGATACTCCCGTAACAAACAGCAAGTCCAGTTTCTTACATCTAAACTTGCATAGAATCAAAAAAGGTGTAACTGATGTTAACTGTATTGATTAAATGATTAGGGAAGTAAAAACACGGGATTATTTCTTCTAGTTCCCCAGCAGGAAACTGGATGTGTGAAGGTGATGGGTTATAATATCCCATCTCCATGTGCTCTGTTACAACCTTTCGTGCTTGCTTTGCTGGTTTTTATCTGGAGAAGCAGATTTTGTTGGTGCACTTGTAACTCCTGTGGCTCGGTTTCAATTCATTAATTCCTGTAATCTCTGGGTTACAGGTTAGCTCTATTTCTGGAATAGCAGGATGGGGGCAAGCCTTTGGAACAGATTGCCCTGAAGGTGGCAGATGGCATCCTTTCCTCTGTACCAGCTTTGTAGGGCAGCCGTCGCTAGTGGTGTGGAGATGTAGAACAGGGCTGCCATTTCCTAAACTTTGCTTTGAGGCAGTAAAAGTTGTAGACTCTTCCTTCTTTGCCCTTATCCCTTCCTAAATGTGTGTGTGGGGTTTTTGTTCACTTGGATGCTTCCTATTTAGCTTCAGATCTAGAATCAGTGTTCTCAGGGGAGCACTTCCATGCAAGAAGTTGTTATATTTCTGTAGTGAACAAAATAATTCAGGAGTTGGGAGATCTTTGTGAGGATGGAAATAGCTTCAACCATTACACAGACACTTCCTAAGTTAGCGTTTCCCTCCATGCTTCAAAAGACCACCTTGTGTGTTAGTGCCTGGTGTTTTCCATACTGAATTGCTTTAGGATGTGGGGTTTTCTTTTGCTTTTAATTCTTGCTTTCAGAAATGGAAAGAATTTTGAATATTAACATGAGCTTTTCCCCTCTTTCTTCCCTTCCATCCTTCAAGAACCTTTTTAAAACGCTGGGGTTGTTGGAGTGGTTGAATTTTTCCTGGATTTGAGTGAGAAATTCAGAAGACTGAAGCCCAGGCTCACTGTCTACCTTTCACGGAGGCCCAGCCGTGAGAGGACAGAAGAAGGCACGTGGCGAATCATGACAGCGGACAAAGAAAAAGACAAAGACAAAGAGAAGGACAGGGATAGAGACCGGGATAAGGAGCGAGACAAGAGAGACAAGGTAAGGGAGAGCGAGAACTCGCGTCCTCGGCGGAGCTGTACGTTGGAAGGAGGTGCCAAGAACTATGCGGAAAGTGACCACAGTGAAGATGAGGACAATGACAACAACAGTGCCACCACGGAGGAGTCCACAAAGAAAAGCAAAAAGAAACCCCCCAAGAAGAAGTCCCGCTACGAGAGAACAGACAACGGTGAGATAACGTCCTTCATCACAGAGGATGATGTTGTGTACAGGCCTGGAGGTAAGAGGTTCTTATGTTTCCTTCGAGTCATTGTGCACCAGAGCTGCCAATTAGTTGGCTGCAGCACACAGCAGAATGGGCTGTCTGTTAATTTACGTGATGACTGTCCTAGAGGCACGTTGCCACTTCTCCATTGGAGGCACTAACATAGATATGCATGCAAAAGCTTTTGACTGTAGCTTGTTATATCTGATTTGTTGGAATGAACTTGTCTCCTCGTTGAAAAAGAGGCACCTTTTTTCTCTCTCTGCTGCATTAATTATCTGTGTAGCATGTGGCATCTCTGTCCCTGGGAACTCAAAACTAAATTGCATAAAGCATGGAGTGCTTTGCTTCAGCTTTGAAATGAGTCCTGACCTGAGACTGAGATGGTCTGAGACAGAGATTTGACTAGGTGGTATAGAGACCTTCCAACCTTTCTGACAAGCTTTTCTGTGAATCTATGATTACCTTGTACAGCTCCTCTTCGGTTTGTGAAATATAAATTGGATGACTTAAGATCTTGTGCCTATTATGCCATTAGTTTCATTCCCTCATTAGTAGTTAGCTAATGGCCATGCACAGCAGCTTAGCTATTGGTGAAAACAGTGTCAGCATCAGTGAGTATCTGGGATGCTGGGACAGAAGCAGAAGCTGGCAGTGTGCTCTGGATGGCTTGGACACGCTGCTTAATTACTGCCAAGGTTTTTAGGGTCTCATTAAGGTCTCAAGATGTAACCTGTGGCTGCTGCCAGCTGACTTCTTCCTCAGAGTGAAACTGTACTTGAAAACTAATCCTCAGCTACCTGCATTCCTCATTTTTGAGTTAAAGCTTCCATGTTCATCTATTAAAGTGTTGACTGCAGTTGCTTGTTCCGCCACAAAGGGATGGTTATGTTTGGTCTTCCTGTTCAAAGCACTGGCTTAAAGGCTCTGGTAGCTTTGTATTGCTTTTCTGTTAAAGTATTAATAGGAACACTGCTGGAGTAAAATAGAGAGGGATCCAACCTCAAAACCATGGGAATGAATGAGGTGAAATCTTCTGTGACTTCTATGAGGTGCTGTATATCTGAAGTACTAAAATGTCATTGTATGGGTACAGATGTAAACGTGCTAAAGGCTCTCTCCAGTTGTAGGTGCTATAAATGCTCTAAAATGCAGTTTTCTGTGTGGACATCACCAGCTACAGATAGAGACGGGCTGAAATTCTGCTGGGTTTAGGTGTTGAATTCTGTACCTGTTCTCCTGTGGGCAAGCTGGGGGAGTGTTGGATCACTCAGCCCTGCCAGAATTTGTCAGAACAGCTTATTTATTTGAATGCTTAAAATATTATTCCAAACCATTCCAAGACATGTTTTTCTCTTGGTCAGGGGACAGAGCTGTGTTAATACTTGTTGCTTGAGCATTAGCAATAGGGAGCCTGCAAACACGTCAGCTTTGGTGGCAATCGTTATTTTCCATGTTAGAGGATGAAAAATAAGTTGGAATCTGTTAGGAGCAGCTGTTGTGTGGGCCCAGTAGTACAACGTGATACATGGGCTTTATTGCCAAAGGACTTTGCTTAAAATTAAGGTGGAAATTCAGTTTGTGATTTCAGGTTCATCCCATAGTAAGATGAAGTATTTGCACTCCTTATGTAGTAAGTGCTGTGCTTGGCATACCTCTGATGTGGCAGTATTTGGATAGAGGGGTATTTGCACGACAGCAGGCATCAGAACTGTAGTGACACAGTTTGTACCTCTGCCAGATCAGTAACAAAGGAGGGGAGAGAGCTGTGTAAATGCTGGTGGTGTGGGGGGAGCTTAGGTTGCTCCTGCTGTAGTTTTCATGAGAGTATCCATTCAGAAGAGCAATCTGTAATACAGACTGGCAGGAGCTTCAGTTATGGGTTGTACCTTCTGACCTGCCAGCAGTTGTACGCTGCCAGAGGTTCTGTTTATGGACTGAAAGAGAAGTCAAGCTTCAGTCACAGCACAGGCATGGAGATGTCAGAGATCCTGCATGCAGCAAATGTTCGGTCTTAGGGGACTTTAAGGAGCTCACATAGTTGGTAGTGTGGGAGAAGCATTTTCTCTAATGTAACAAACTGTGTTCTGGTGATGATGGCTGCAGAAGGAGGGATAAGGGAGCTTGGGAGTGATTCCTCCTTGTATGAGGGTTGTTTGGCTGAGGTTGCATGGTCTGGGGAGGGATTTGACAGCTTGTCTGCAAAGGATTTGAAAGACTAGTGCTAGTTTTGGGCTGCTTGTTTCCTTTTCTCTTTGCCCATCTTTCTGCACTGTTAGAGGAGAAAGCATTGCATCTGTTCTGGAGGAGGTCATTTTGTGCAAGAGGGAAAGCCATAGATCTTGTGATAACTGGGGTATTTTATACCTGTTTTATACTGTAAAAATCTGCTTATTAAATTTCACATGTTCTTAGTAGTAACTAGCATAAGAGATGTACCCCGGCATTGAAACTTTGCTGTCCACTTTGCAGTTTGTGCTTTCTAAACTTGCATTTGTTTCTCCTCTCCAGCTGCAGAGAGCAACAAGAACACCTGTTATAAGGTAGCTGCTTGATGGAGGGACATGAGCCTAGCTTAAATATAGTTTCTAAAGAGTGAGATCTTGAAAACACATTCCATATACTCTACAGCAATTTTAGCATCTAATACAGAAGAGAATCTTAGCCTGTATCTTACGGCTAGGTTACTTACAGGGAGATGTATTTGTAGCCAAGAGTACAAATGACAGGAAATTTAAGAGGGATTAAGGGAATTTAATGAGACTTGCACAGTGAGGATTAGGGAGATGACCATTAAAGGTGTGTGCAGAACAGGTGGCTATCTTCAGCACACATCTTTTAGGCTTTAAGGAAAGGAAATCCTTTCAATTCAGTTCTTTCTCTGCAGTACTCTGATCTCATCTGGATGATTGTTCAAGGTCTGTGTTTTCTTGCTACAAAGTCCTTGGTTGGAATCACATTCTGTGTTCACCGCGTTGCTGCAGAGTACTTAATCCAGCACTGAATAGAACATTTTTTCCATGCAGAGCTCAGCAGCTATATTGAGTAATAGCAAATAAACTGTAAATAGATAATGAAGATTACTGGAATTGTTTCAAATGAAAGGTTACACCATATAGTTAGGATATAAATGTTGTTCTTATGAATTTGCATAGATACCATGAATGTATGCATGGCTTTGAACGATGTATTAAAATTTATGGAGTAGAGCTTAGACAACACTATGCAATTAATCTTCTCTACTTTGCTGGAATCACACAGGCCTATCCTGAAAGCTTGTTAGCCCACTTCCCCATCTGTCCTCTCAGTTCCCATAACATCCCTTCCATTTCCTTCCAAATCCAGTTGGGGGGGGTGGGGGGTGTATTTTTCTTTTTCCTTGCAGTTTGTGCCTTGCTTTAGTCAAAATGACTGGTACTGTACAATAAAAATCAATTTACCATGTGTATTCAGATTTGCTAATAGGCTTCCTGGGCATAAGGGAACGATAGCGTGAGATAGTTGTGTTAAGACTGAGATATACTTTGCCTCCTCTTAGATTCAGTCACATTATTTAATGCTGAGTTGCCTTCCATTTCTAGTGCAGATTGATTCCCTTTTATGCCACTGCCATTTGCCAAAATCCAGCACAGTCTGAAAGTTCCCCATACGGTTTGCGTGCCCGTGCAATATGCTTAGCACATGGCTTCTCGTTGGGTGTGCTCGAAAACTGGTGGCCTTGTGTTGTAGTGTGTTCTTTGCAGTTCTTCTTCTCTGATTGTCAGACTGTAAAGGAATTTGAATACTTTGATATTCTGCTGTGCAAACCAGACTTTGTAACTGCATCTGTTGTTTGGGTTAGACAATTGGTCTCTGTGTAGGGTTTTCTCTATAGAAGAACTGAAGAGCTGTCAGTCAAACAGCTGGCAGTGGATTGTTCTGGACTTGAGGAGCTGAGATGCTTTGGGAACAGCTCCCCAGGCTTTTTCCAAGGTCTGTGCCACTTCAAACCCTGCTGAGTAATGCAGCAGCTTTTGCATAGGCCCTGCTTTTGGCTCTTGATTAAGAGAATGACTTGCCTAGCTGGAAGAGGGAGCTGTGTGATGGAAAACGAATAGTGCTGCCTGTAACTTTAGATTCCTGGCCAGTGTAATGAAAGATGAAAAAGGCAGTGGTGATACTGCTCCAGAGAAGCTTTGCCCCCTCCCTGTTCTCGAGGGCAGCAACTTGCTTCAGTTTCACAAGGATGGGACATGGAGCTATTGTGTATCTTCATCTTGTCCTCAAATTTGGAGACTTTCTTTTTAGTATCCCAGTAAATTGTTTTTATGAAGTAAACGGGTTGAGGTTCCAGAAAAAGTACATAGCTGAAATACCTGCATCGAAATGATAGGTGTTTGTGTGGAAACTTTCACTGCTTTGTTCCCTTTTGTCCTCTGACCTCTTGCATAACTCTCTTGCTGGAGGAAGCTGCATGTTCCCTGTCCCTTTTCAACCTCTGTTCAACACATCAGGATGGGGTATTAAACCCACAGAACCTAATACTGAGGATATTGTTGCTGCTGAGCAGACTGCTGTAATGCCTGCATGATGGCACCTTGAGTACTGGACTGGAAAAACAGTGTTGGATGAAAGTCTGAAGTTGATTTGGAGCCTGAGGAAAGCAGCTGAGGTGTCACCTGGAGGTGAGGACAATATTGTTTGCTTCACCTACGTAGAAACATTTAAAAGGATCTGCAGGAATTAAAAGGATTTATGAGGATCTGTTTCTACAGTGACATCAGTAGCTATATAAACAGCACATCAGCAAGACCAATCCACATGAGGTAACACAAGGTGAAACGTTTCTGCAGGGAGTGGAGTGCGTTACAGGACTCATCGTTTCCTAGCAAATTGCCTTGGAACAGCTTACATGGGAGTCTCTGTTCTAAGTGTTAGAAGATTGGTGTGAAGCTGGGAGAGGTGCAGAGTGGTAGATACAGAAAGTGTGGTTTGATGTGGTGCAGGGAAAGGGGTAGAATTAGCTTTATGTGGATCCTGGAACATCTGACTAAGAGGAGATTGAGTCGAGCTCTTAGGCAGAAGCTCTTCCCTGTGAGGGTGCTGAGGCGCTGGCCCAGGGTGCCCAGAGAAGCTGTGGCTGCCCCATCCCTGGCAGTGTTGAAGGCCAGGTTGGACACAGGGGCTTGGAGCAAGCTGTTCCAGTGGAAGGTGTCACTGCCTGGGTGAGCTTTAAGGTCCCTTTCCACCCAAATCATTACATTCTGTTCTGTGATAGAAAGAAATAGGAATGTGTTTCTGCCACTTTGAACTGTTTTGGGCAAACACTGCTTGGGATGGCTATTGGACTTTCAGATTTAGTTGCCTTTTTTAAGGTGTAGGAGATGATTGTCACTGGGAGGACACTGAGCTACTGCTGCTGAAAATATAACTTGAGAGGAGTACTAACTTCCCTTGATTTATAGGTTGATGTCACTTCACAGTGGTGTTAGATTTCCGGCTCTTGAGTGCTGTTTAGGAGCTATTGTTGCCCCGTAAGCTGTTACCTGGACAGGCATCAGAGAGGGAAGAGACTGAATTTTCATGTCAGATGTACTGTGGTGAAATACTGTTGCCCAGCCTTCACCAAACGTTTCAATCTGAGATCTTTCTTTTCACTTCCGTACGTTCTGTGATTATAGAGCACATGGTGGTTTTTCTAAGGGAGCGCTTCCTAAACTGTGGAATAGTTTGTAGTCTTCATTGGCTCAGATTGGAAGCCTGCAGGTGCTGGGTTATTGCACCATCACAATGAGAAGTTGGTGGGTCATCATCTGTGCGAATCCGCAGCCCTGGCATCCAAGTATCCTCTGGAGCGTGTTGCATAGAGTTCCAGTCACATTGGAAGCCTGAGGTCTAGTTGGACTGAGATTTCCTCTAGCTCTCCTAAAATCCACTTTCAATTTGGTTAGCTAGCATGTAGCTTTGAATTATTTATCAGTATTATTACTTCTAAATTTCTAAGCTTCAGTTTCTGCTGGTGTAATTAATTGTTGAAAGTCCCCTTTATTATAACTGCGCTGAGTTGTTTTGCACTGGTGGAACTGAGGAAACTGCTGAAATGGTTGTTTTAATCCAGAAACCTCCATCAGCTCTGTAAAAGTACATAAATAAAAGTGACACCCAAGTGCTTCCTCCCTCTATTTACTCTGTTAATAAATGATGCACTGGTATTGGGGTGGAATGCTGGGCATATTGAAATGCAGGGATTTGACTCCTGCTCTGACTGTGATTGGCTTCTATTTGACATTGACCCATGTGTTTGTCATTCTTCCAGCTGCGGCCCTTCTATTTTTTCTGACAGCGCTACCAGCTGAGAAAGGTGGCCATGGCACAATTAAATACAAGGATATGTATAATAGGGACACTAATTTTTCCTATAGCCATGGAAGTGCTGGCAGGTGATTTTCAGGCTGCTAGGAAGTTGATGGGGGGTGGGGTGGGGGAAGTTAAATCTCTTCTGAGATGTTTTGAAATAGGAGCGTTTTGCTTGGGCAGAAGGAAGACATGCAATGAAAGGGTTTTTCCAGTTGTGCATTTCAATTTGAGGAGAGTTTTTTGGCCAGATTCTTGTTTTCTGCCCATGTTGCTTGGATTGACCAATGAGTATTTTCACATACGTGTGGTCTTCCCTCAGAAGCTTCATAGCTGAAATGAGCACATGTTCTAACGCGATGCATTCTCTATTTCCCCTCTTCATTTGAATGTGTGTTGCCATTGTGACACTAGATCATGGAAATGATCAGCTATTCAGTGACAGACTTTCAGCTGCTGTAAACAGGAATAACCTCAGGAGCTGCTTCATGTGTTTGTAAGAGATCTCCTATTTTTCACACTTAAACCACTGTGTTTTCAACCTTTCTGCATATGTAAATAGTGGTGAGGGAAGCTTGTAACTATTTCTATTTAGAAGAGATTATCTTTAGGACTTCTGTTTCAATGGAAACAAACACGTTCTTGATCCATTCCTCCTTTAGAAGAGGAGGGGAATAGAGAAAAGGCCTGGATTAGTAGGTGAGTCCTAAAACATGTCAGGAGGCTTAGCAACATGTATAAAAACACTTAAAAGGCATAAAAGCATCACAGAAGGATTTTCTTTGATGCTGATTGACGTCTGTAGAGAACTGTTTTGACATGCAGCTGAAATCTGTGTTAGTATTGTTCTGTATTATTGGATGTAACAGCAGTTGTAATTAGATTTTATTCTTAGGATTAGAGAGGTGATGAAGAGCCTGGTTTTGAAAGATCAGGTGAAGAATATGAAAAGTAGAAAACAATTAAGGTGACAAGACAGCACACAGTGACAACTTCACTAATAACTCATTTTCCATGTATGTGCTGTTAGTGGTAGCAGTAAACAGAAGGTGAACTGGAGAGGAAGAAGAGAGATGATGCATTTACTAAGATCACATTTACTCCAAATGTGGCAGGCGTTGCTCTGTATATGGGCAGCTGTTGCTGCTTGACAGATGGAGTCTTAAGTGCAGATCAAGGTTGATCTAGCAAATGGATTCCTCTGGCTTTGTTTGGCTCTGGCTATAAATCATGAAGAGCGATGCTAAGGAGGGGAGTGTACTAAGGGGTGAGGGCTTTGTGTCTGGGATTGGGGATGTTGCTTACCCAGTGTTGGTCTAACAGGGAGGGTTTTCTATTGCCTTTGTTATTGCACAGAGTTGTGATAGTGTTTTCATAACAGATGAGTTGTGCAAGTGGAGAGTTTTAGATAAAGCTTCCTCTATAAGGATGTTGTTAATACTTTTATCTGCGAGTCATCCTCCATTCCATCACAACAAAACGTGGCTTGGTAACGAAAGGAGGTTCTACCAGTGACTGCTGTAATGAGGTATTCCTAAAAGCAACATGGATGATATGAATTTCACAGAGTAAATGAACTCCACAACATGTTCCCTGAGAACTTTGCAATGCAAAATAAAACCACCTTGCCAAGCTGGAGGGTTTTGGAGCTGTTGCAGGATGAATGTGAAACATTACATGGACACCCAATTGACACGATAGTTATGTGTGTGTTACTGCACATAGCTATAGTTGAAAATCTGCGGTTTCACTACCACAGCTCACTGGAACACAGATGTGAGCAGCGCTGCAAGCTGCATTAGGGCATTAGTTTTGCAGAGGATGACTGTAGAAAGATTGTAACCTAAACAACAAGTAATCCTTTGTAAGGTGCAGGATGCCATGATGAAATCAGGATCTATATGGAATCATAGAATGGTTTGGGTTGGAAAGGACCTTCAGTTCATCCAGTTCCAACCGCCTTTGGACAGGGACACCTCACTCTAGACCGTGTTGCCAACAAGGCGAATGGGAATTTTGAAATAAAAAACTATGGAAAAATTGGACTAAGGGGAAGGAATTCCTTGAAATAGTGGTTTGCAAGGAGTGAAAGTGGAGTTTGTGGCTGCAGTGATTTTAAGGCTTGCCAAATTTCAGTGTATTTCAATTGGAATAGTGTGAACCTGTAGTGTTGGAATTTACCAGCCCTTTTTCTCACTCAGTGGAAGTGGTCACATCCTTTATTGACAATGAGATAAAGGAGCGTTTGGTCAATTACAGTGACAACACCTGTGTACGCAGTAAACTCAATTCTCATTTTAGCTTCTATACCAGGGCCAATGGTATATACACTTTGCTGTGCAGCGCAGCAGTTTGCTTGATGCCAGATGATTGCTCTAGCTGTTATCTGAAGGTATTTCTGATGAATTGAGAGAGGAAGGCAGTGAAATGTCATCTGTCAGTGTTGTTCCTGGGACTAGCCTTGCTCCTTCATTCTGGAATACAGGTTTTGTGAGCATATCTTGTATTCATGAGGGGATGGAGGATGAATGTTCATAGGTGAGGGAGGTGTTTCTCTCCGGGTTTGACACTCAGTGCTGTGTGTAAGCAGGCCAAGTGGAGAGTGTGTGTTCAAGTGAGACTTTGCTTTATATCATCAGTTTTCCAAGTGGAATAGAAAATGAAAGAGGTTAAATACAACCTGAGAATTGATGAAAATAAATTCTCCTTTAAAAGTTATCTCCATGTTCATGTTACTGCTCGATGGACCACACTGGTCCTGTGTTTATATCTGCAATTGGATGTCCTTTAACTGCCCATTGGATTATCTTTTATCCCCTGACAGATCATGAATTTTGGGCAACCTGTTTGGGTTTCCTTTTGTCCTAAAGGGATGGTTTTGTATAATGAGCAACTGGTAGAACAGCATGTGTTGCTTTAAAGAAGCATCTCAAGTAAAGCCAGCTACAAATGGAAAGGTGCTTGCATTGTTTCAACATGGGCAGGAAGAACAGGTCTATCTGATAGTCTTCTTCAAAGTCCAGAATGTGTTATGGATGCTTTTACCACAAGCATGAGAGATATTTAAGGCAAGAAAGGATCAGAAAGCCTGCTGTAAAAGGAGTGGCTGGATGTACATAAAAGCTGATAGAGATTTAAGGCTTTTTTCACTTGTATTGTTTGTTTAGCAAGCAAAGATACCTAAATGTGTTGAAAACAAAGTAAAAACACTTCTGCTGTCAGATCAGCTTTCAGCTGCTGCACTCATTTGCTCTGTATAAAAGGCATCTTGGAGCTATTTGCAAGTTTAATAGGAAAATGGCTTTTGTTGCAGAAAATACACATTGATCTCTTTAAATACAGCCATTTTTTCAGTGCTGCTGGGTGTTTGCAGGTAGGTGGATATCAGGTTAACAGACAATAGGGAGCTTGCTGGGAGAGTATTTGCATCACAGCAGGCTTTGAGGCAACAGACTGCAGTGTTTGAAATACAGTATCCTGTGAAAATCATCCTCAAGTGACACATTTAGCTTTCCCCTTTTAAACACGTGTTTCTGTTCAGGGCTGCACCAACAACTTACAAAATGGATTATCCTCTATCCATTTGTCTCATTGGGAAGAGGAAGTGATGGGCCAGTGAGTAGGGAAATAGCAATGGCTGTAATTTCTGGTTGAGGGCTACGCAAATAAAGCGCATCTGTATTTTGATGGAGGATTGCAGTGTGCTGCACTTGAATTATCACAAGGGCAGCTAAGGGAGAGAAGTTAAGCAACCATTTGTTGTTTGCGGTGGGCTTGGGAATAGAAGAGATCTCTCTTCCAAGTCCTCTTGGTGTCCCTGCTTTGCCTACTAGAGCATGGAGTTAGAATTACATGGTCCAATAGAACTTCTTAAACTCAGTGCCATGTAAAGATGCCAGTTTTCACATGCAGTACAGCCTCATAGGCCAGCTCTGGATTCCTTCTAATGCCACCATCGACTCATTGCTAAAGCTTGGGAAAAGAAGTGAATGGAGAGAGCATGAGAAGATTGATTCTGTATCTCAAGTGATACAGAATCTTGATCCTTTAATCTCTTCAGATTTTCATGTATATTGGCCAATTGCATGCCCTATTTGGAGACATTGCAGGTGTTTTTCAGTTGATTTAATCTTCTTCTGTTGGTTTCTTAAGGCTTATTATTAATGCTTGTGTTGGAAAGCATCCATAGCCATTGTTCCAGTGTGTTGTAATAAAGGACTTTTAGTGGGGGGGAAGCTAAGGCTATCTAAATGAAGTGAGGTCATGTAGTGATGTGGTACCTTTGTGTACCTGCTGCTCAGCTTTTGTGTCTTCCACAGTGCGTTAGAAATGAGTGTCCATGGGGAAATGCATCCAGCTCTGGTTTGAGACGGGCATTCACCAGGAAAAATGCTGGGATTGATTTACTGCACCCTTAAAACATCAGAAAAGACCATTTTAAATGGCATACATGCAGTAAAGCTTATCTGTTGCTGAAGGAACTCTTGGACTGATGATTTAATTACTTCTTTTTAGTGGCCTGCATTCTTATTCCTACCCCTCCTCCCTTTTCCTGTGTTTCATTGACAAAGAAAGCCACTTCTAAGCCAGGAGGATAGGCCAGGAGGATACACCGGGATGAGTTAGTGCCTGAGCATCTCCAGTGCCTTTGCTTTCAGTGGCGTTTCAGTGGTTCTTTCTGTAAGGAAACCTTTGCTTTGTGTTAGAATTGTTGACAGGTTATGTCTGAGTGCACCTTAGAAGAAGAACTGTTCAGTGTTGTGGGCATGCCGGAGAAGTGCAGGGAAGTAATCGGTGTGGGAGATGATGTAGCAGGGTGCCTGAGCTGCAGAACGGTTGCCTTTATGGAACTGGGAGCTGCAGACTACAATTAGCTGTCATTAATTTTGTTGAAGAGAAATATGTTCCATTTATTGTACAATCAGGAGCCAGGCTTGAATGAGTTTAAATAGATGAAATCTAAATTATACTGACAGTCCATTAAACAGCAGCAAAACCCCTTAAAGAAAATGGATTCGCTATGATACCAGTTTATAATAAAATCATTTGCCAAAGAAGAGCTCCAGTCCAGGCACTGGGAATACTCCTGTGAGTTTCAAATGAACACAGTAAATTGGTTGAACCATTTATTGCAGAACAGGGCTCTAGCACATTGTTTTCTGACAAGGAGCCAACAGTGTTGCTTGAAATCTGCTCAGCAGGCAGTGACACTAAAAGATCAGACCAGCAATTTGTTTGTTGTCAGCCATATGGGGGGAAGAGAGGCGAGTGTACAGCTCCCTACCTGTCAGTGGGAATATTCTTCCAGTTAGAAACATGTGTTTGTCATTCCCAGTGAGTTCCTCCCTGTGTTTCTACCTTGGTTGCTAAACCATGGTGCCAAGTGTATTGCTGTTAGATACAGTTTGTTTCCATTATTGACCTTTGTTTCCAAGGGTTTGTGTAACTTTCCTGTAGTTGGAAACCAGGCAAATTCAGATTTCATTGGTTGTTGCAAATACATACACAAATATACCTTTCATTTGGAAGGTATTGCTTGGATACCAGTCATCTGTAACTGCTAATAATCGTGCTTCTAGTCATATTTAACTACTATGGGAGGTGGTGGTGAAGGCTGGTGGCATCCAGCTACCGGAGCCATAGAAATAAAGAGCTCTGCTGCTTGGGGTTCCCACTAGTTTAGGCTTGGGCAGAGGTGTTTGGAGAGAACAGAATTGCCTCCTTGTGCTTCATTGGTTGGCAGAGGACACAAGAATGAGGAAACCTTTTAATTTGAGCCACTGGAATGGAGGAATGTAAATACCCTTAAATTCTGGATGTAAATATCCTGTCATTATTTTCCTATCCTACAACTTGTATTCAGGATATACACATAAACATGTCAAGAGTAGCTGTCTCCCTCTCAAGTCCTTATATATATGACTCTGTAAGTGCTATAAATAAAATTCTCTGTCTCTCAAGGAACTGGGGTCAATCTTAATAAACAGTTGGAGTTTATTTTCTTCCTTTATTTTACATCTGGGATGGTTGTGATGAAACAAACCTGGTTTGCAGGGCTTGTCTGAACACTTCCTTTTACAGCTTCCCAGCCCCATCATACAAACATGTACTGTGGTCTGACTGAACTTGTAGATTCAATGAGAGTGTTGGGGTAGGTTCTGTGTGTATGGAGTTAGAAGGGGTGGGTGTGAAGCAGGAGTGCGTGTGTTTACTGTAGGGGTATTTACACCTGAAGTATGTTTTGTAGCACACTGATGGGATGGTTGAATATAGAGCACATGTAATTACTGATTACATGAGCCTGGTGATTCGGCTGGTTGGTTGTGACAAAGTAAGAGTTGATGTATGTACCTACATTGTTAAGAATGGGGGTTTGATACATCTGGCGTATTGCTTTTCACAACCTATACCATAGACTATATGAAGGAAAGCAAAATAAGGGGAAGAATGTGTAATCCAGTAAGATACTGGGCTGTCAGAGCTGGGAAGTGCATGTATATTGGAATTCCGGTTGCTTACAGCGACACTGAGAACTGAGTGTGTGACAATGGTGGGGGGTCGTAGGCAATTCCTTGACAATGGCTTTCAAGGAATATCTTCCCTGTGGAAGTACGGCGCTATGCGGAGAGCCCGAGGCTTTGTTCCTTGGATGATGCGTGAACATAAAAGGATTGTAATTGTGAAGATGGTTACTCCATAAACTGCAGCATTTAAGCTGATAAAGGTTCATGTGTTCAGAAAATTGAGGTGGTTGCATTATGTTTTTCCTCCAGAAGATCTTTAAGGCCATTTATTGAGGCTCTAATTTTCAAAGCAGCTTTTAGTGTGGGAATATTAATGTAACCCTTCAGAAGTAGGGCACATCTGGTGAATATCACAAGCCCAAAGGCATAATGACTCTGTACCATGTGTCGGAGAAATACTTCATCTCCAGTGGGACGTTTTACACGAAATGGGAAAGTAAGCAAATGCACTTGCGGTTGGAGACAGGCGCTGAATCCTGCTGTGCAGGGAGCTTGGTTTCTGGGATCTATTTGCCCATTGTAGAGGCAAAGGTTATGGAAAGACCCTTTATTTATACTTACATATCTGTAGGTCAGTGCAGATAATCAGGCATCTCATTTTCTGTTAGTGATACGGTTCTGTCTGTAAAGGGGGTCAGGAGCTTTGCTTAGCAAAAGACATCCTTTCAGTTAAATTTTCCTCTATGCAGATGATGGAGAAGCCAACACAGAATGTAGCTGTTGTGTAATAAGGACTAGAAGAGGGAAAAAATGGGAAGGGTTTGGAGGCAGACAGAATACAGGCTAAGGAAAGTACTTAAAGGTTATCACTGCCTTGCAAGTTAAAGGGAAGAGAGAGAAGGGGAATGGAGGAATAATGGTGATGCAGTGTGCATAGTGTGATTAACTCGTGCTTGTTGGCAAGGCCTCTTGTGAGGCTGGGTTTGAGTCAGATGGGGTTTAGAGAGAGGCTGTCCTAGAACAGAGAAGAGCAAGCACTGTGGTGGTAGTAGTTGGTGAGGATCTGTTGGCCTTCTGGATTGTTCTGCTTTGCATCTTGTCCGGGTTTCAGTGTAGGCATGGCTTGCCCTCATGTTGCTGAAGGTCTGAAGCTGCAACCAAGTCCACTGACATACTTCAGAGAGGGCAAACGAATCGCTTGCTCAACTCTGATGAGTAGGCATCAAGTGGAATGGCTTAATTGTGAGCCACTGAGTTCTTCATTCCATGTAATGAGATAAGTCATGTTTGGAGTAGTGGATAGGAACGGTTATGAGGGCAGAGGAGGGGCAGCCATGAGGCATGAGGGGAGAGCAGGGGGGCCATGAGGGTTGAGGGGAGATCAGGAGGGAAGAGCAGGGGTGGCGGTGATGGGTGACAGTGAGGGGTGATCTTGAGGGGTGGCTGTGAGGGGTAGGGGTGGCAGCTATACAGTGTAGGCCTCTATGGGGGTACATGAGGGGTGACTCTTGAGTGGAGATCATGAGGGCAGACCAGTTAGTGCCATGGTTTGGTGGTGGCCTTGGCAGGCGCTTGACACTGACCCATTCAGTTGCTGACATGCGTAAATTAGGAGATCTATAAACAGGTTGGGTTTTGTTGGGCTTTTTGAGTAGAAAAGATTGAATGTTAACCTTAGTGAAAACGAATATCAGTATTGCAGGGACAAATGGATGTCTGAAACACACCTGTATTGTGAATGCCTTTCTAGACTAATAGCTGTTTAACTGACCAGAACTACTTCTAGGTGTCTGAAGGGAGAATGAGTTTGTGATTGTGTTTTAGGCTGACAAACAGCCTCAGGCTTCAGGTTTCTATTTAGTGTGAGAGGAGAACACGTCACTCAGCTGCTATAAACCTGCTGAGCTGCAGAAAAAGTCAGAAGCAAGGGAACTTTCAAGGCTGGATTTGATGGGTCCTTGAGCAAGCTGCTCTAGTGGAAGTGTCCCTGACCATGGCAGGGGTTGGAACTGGCTGAGCTTTAAGGTCCCTTCCAATCCAACTCATTCTGTGTTCTGTGAACTTGTTTGTGTGAGGAGCGTCTTTATTTAGTGGTTTTTGAGTATTTTAGTTGTTTCTTTATGACAAATGCAGCATCTTTTGTAGTTGTCCCAAGTAAGAGATGGTTGGACACAAGCAGCCGGAGCAATAGGGGTGAGAACTGATTGCACTTGTCAAGTCTATGCAGAAGTTCTCTGCAGCCATATAGAGCTAAAAGCATTCCAGACATATGTGATAGGTGGGGAAAAAAAGGTGTAATAGCACATTCCAGTGTGATAAGGATAGGGAGGGACTGCTTCCAACCTTAACCATTGTATGATACTGCATTTTTCATGGACGTAAGTCTTATCTATGCAAGTTTATTACATTAGGAAAATGAAACAGTTCTTGTTTGCTCAGGTTCACATTGAAGCTGTTCTTGGAAATAATGGACTTGTATTTTGATTTTCTGGTGGATGAGAGTGCTTGCTCTTTATGGAGTCTTTTGAATGGCAAATGTGAGTGCATCCAGAAATGTTCTCCTGCTGGCATTTCTCCACTTTCTAGCCTTTGTTGACATAGCTTTGCACTTGGATTAACTTGTTTTCTTATCTGTATGGCTTCTATTGCTTTGGAGACATCTTCACTGGGTGTCATCTTTGTTTTAAATCTTGACAGGCAGCCAGCAGTGCCTCACTTAAATGCAATATACTGGTGAGTCAACATGTTTGCTTTATCTATAGTAGATGCCAGATTCTCTTGCCTTTGTGGCAGCCATTTCAGAGGGATGCTTAGCTCTTTATGCTGCATGCTGTCTGATAACAGTCTGAAAATGAGGCTTGCCTAACAGAGATATTAAGAATAAAAGCTTGGAAGTTGTGTTCTTTGCTGTATCTGAAATTGTGTAGCTTTTTATGCAATTTCTCAGTGAATCCTGGAAAAAAATTCCTGCAAAGAAGTGATGGAGCATTGTGAAAAAGGACGATTCAGCTGGGATACTGAGCAGTTAGTTTGAGTGAGTCTAGATGGGTAGATCAGCCAGGGAAATGTGGGATAACAAGTACAGGGTACTTTAATATGATTAAATTGCTATAGGTTTTCAATAAACTGGATTGAATCAGACTGCAACAGTGCAAAGAGGTGAAAAGGATGCCTTTGGTGTAAGTAGTTCAGATGCTTGCATCCCAAGGGAGACTGACTGTGGGATTTTCAGGGTTATGGATGAAAAGTGCTATATAAGCATGAGTTACAAGGCAAATAGATATTGTTCTGGTGTTGATGGCTGATTTACAAGTATGACATTTCAAGCTTTTAAAATGTGCATATGTGAGTGTTGCAACAGCTGCTCTATGCAGGCTAAGAAACACACAATTTGATATTGATACTTTGGAAAAGGAAAGTCATGTTTGAACTAAATGGGTGTTCTTGATTCTGCACTGGAGGATGCTATATAAAACTGCTTATTGTTATTTTGTTACTAAGAAAGAAAACAAGATTTTAGTGCATTTTATATCCATGAAGCTTCTATTGCTCTTGAGACTCCTGGTGCAAGCCATTTGGTTCATCCTGTTATTGATAGTGGAAATGTGCAGTATAAAATCCTAGAATGGTTTGTGTTGGAAGGGCCCTGTTGTTAAGCACATTCCTTCTGTATGCTCAGAGAGGAGCTTTACTGATGAGAATTAAAGTTATGATTTTGTATTAATCCAGATTCTTATCCTGTTTCTGACTTGCCCTGTGAAATAAGCAGTAGGTTTTCAGCTTAAAAAGAAAGCTGTTTTGTTGAGCTCATTTGACTTTATCAAGTGCTGTCTCAAATTGATTAACAGTGCAATTTGTGATAGGGAGCAGTGTGGTGAAGAAGCCTGCTTTACAAACAGTGCTGCAGGTAGAGATGTGACAGTTGGATTTAATGGCTTTGCTTCAGATGGCTACTTTGGCTTTGTGATGAACCACCAAGGTAAACCCTGTGTGGGTACCAGGGAAAGCATTTGAATGGATGCAAATACTGTCATTGAAGTCATCTTCCAGCTGCTCTTCATCACTCAGCCCTCAGGTTGTACTTTAGGCATTGGATGGGAGATGCTCCTGAGCGGGTCATCTGTCCTGTGAACTTGTTCTTCATGGATTTAGCCTCTTAGTTCAAGCAATTGCCTAATCTGTTCACAACCAGTAGGATTTGTACTAAACAGATTTCTATTGCGGTGAAGATGGTCTGTTTTAAAAGCCCCTGATACTTGAGTTCTCACAGCAAGGTTCTAGTGACAGTCAAAATGATTGCTTTTAGCTATTTGCTGGCCTTTGTATTCTCTGGGGTTTTCAACCACAGTGCTTGTCATGTGAAGAGTTTCTTTCCTTCTTCAAAGCAGTCTTTGTTCAGCAGAAGTCCACGGTGACCTGCTTGACTCTGATACTTCTGTGCTCTGACCTGAACCACCTAACAACCAGCCCAGTTGAAATCATGAGTCAGTATAACTGAGAAACACCTGTGCCACGTGTACAATCAGACACAACCATGTATTTCTGGCATATATTGTTCAAGTACTAGACATTTGAAATGCCTGGCCTTTTTTCTGCTTGGTTGATGGAGGTACTAAGACTCCTCCTGCTCTTCTGATAGTCCTAAGGTAGTGCTACTGAGCAGCAGCTAAGTTTCTTTTCAGTTAATCTTTGAGTTCTTCTCAGTGGTGAGAGGATTCCTGAGTACAGGTTGGGTTTGAAATGCTTAATGAAGGGTTTCTTTTCTCTTTCAGGAGGAAGATGTTTCATTGCTATAAACAATACCAGTGCTTCCTTAGGAAAGCTCTTTGTCGCACATAAGAACTAGAAAATGTCTTGAACAGCCTGTAGATTTTCCAAGCCATGAAGCAGGGCATTAGCTGTGTTTTGAAATGTGTATTATGAAACTCAGTCTTCAGAGTTTTTCTGTAGAAATCAAAGGAGAATGATTCATACAATAGCTGGTGTGCTTTGTACCTGCTGTCTGCCGAATAGCAGCTACCTGTCAGAATATAAAAGAACACAATGACTGTCCTTTATTTGTTTGGCTTTGCAAGGAGCATCTTTGCCTTCTAGCAATCTGTGTATGAATTTCTGGTTTCTGAAGTCATTGTCATTAATCAGGCTCTTCTTTCCCACCCTTGCTGTAATCTTATTCTGAGGCACTGCTTTTGTTGGGGTTATTGCCAAGCCTGTTTTTCATACAACAGGCCTTCTTTAACAGCAGCTTGGTACAGTCCAGTTGTCAAAAGCAAAGGAATAATTACTCAGTTTCTGTCATGTCAAATGTAACTTGAGAAAGCCCAGTCTCTCCTGATGTAATTGTGATTTAGTTTCCTGCATTTCATCTCTGCTTGGTTGTCTTGGTTTTCCTCACAGTTAGAGGGGAAAATACGTTGTGTTCAGTTCTTAATAGCAAGCTAACCACAAAGGCTGTGATTAGTTTTCTGTCTGATGTTGATCTGGTTCATAGGTTGTGACCTGGTCATTGCTGTTAACTAGATGCAGAACGGTCTTTATATGGGCTTCCTTTTGTTTTTCCAGCCAAATGTCTATTCTAATGCAAGTCAATTTTGATGCAGTTAATTCCCTTATTTATCATCGTGAATAGTTCCTATTTTTAGATCACACTCAGAATAAATTACATGGGATGCAAATGACTGGTGGTTCTTGCTAAGCTGAAGTTGTTAAAGTTAGCCTGGTTTGATGTTCTTTCTTGGAGGTACAGAAGTTAATTGCCATTATTTTACAATCTTGTTTCCTTTAAAGATTGCGTATATATTGAAAGCCGCCGGCCGAATACCCCGTATTTCATCTGCAGCATTCAAGACTTCAAACTGGTAAGGAAAACTTTCACATCTCCTTATCCCCTGCCCCATTCTCCTGTGAGCTGGCAATAGTTTAGTTTCCATCTCTTCCTGTAGCTCCTGAGTAAATCTTTAGCTTGTGAAATAGTAGCTGGTTTGCTATTAAGACGGCGATCTGTCTTTGGTATACACTTAGTTAACTGAACTGTAGAGTTCAGATTGTGCCCTCTGTCATTTTAAGGTTTGGTAACCCACAGGAATATGAACTTTGAGTGGTTTTGGGAAATGGTGACGCAGGAAGTTAAGTTCTTCCTGGGAGGTTAAATTTGGTTCTGCCTTTACCTCTGGCTTTATATAGCACAGCTGTGTAAATGGAAGCATATGGGCTGAGCTGTGGTGGCTGATTGATCTCAACTGGTGGTGGGCTGACAGTTGGGGATGCAAAGAGAAGCTAGACCAGTATGACAGGTTTGATGTGGAAAAATATAGCATTTAAGAATGCTCTAGCACTTTATCCTGTAAAAATGAGAAGCCAGGGTCTTGACTTTTGCCTTACCTGCAAGAACAAATCAGTTGGAGTTGTGGTTTGCCCCCTTTTGTCTGAATTTGTACACTTAAACAGCTAAACATACTCCTTCCCAGCATGCTGGAGCTGCACAGAAAGAAACCCAGTTGCTGCTGGTGCAGTGCAGAGCAGGAAGGCACCTTCCTTTGCTCATTTGGGATGTGGTGGTGCTTCAGGTAGTGTGAGCAGGGTATTTGGACAGGGTAGTTGTTCCTGCTGGTGATCTGGCTGTTGTTGCTTTGTGGAAGTACTGGATGTGTAATAAACTGTCCTTATCAATGCATAGTCCGTAGGTATAGAACACCCACTGTGTGTTGCTATCAGAATGCATCTTCCTTTTCCAAGTTTTGTTACCCCTTGCAGGTTTTTGTGAGATCACAGGGAAGGAGAAGGTGTAGGCTTTCTTTCAATATTGATGTCCATGGTAGTGCTTGGCACCTGTGAGCATGTGTGTCCCCCTTTCTGTCTGCTTTTAAGGGGTTGAATTTGTAGTTACCAGCTTCTAGCACTGGGTTAAGCCCCAGTTGTGCTTTTGCACGATAGCAGGTGCTTTTGTGTCTGACTGGAATTGCAGTGTGGTTCCAGTTGCTCTGAGCAATACCTTCCTGCTGAGTCATATGAATTAGGATATTAACAAAAAAAGCTGAAGCTGCTGTTGTCAGTATTGGTCTTGTACAGGACATAAGTCTGTTTGCAAAACTATGTGGGAAGTGCATTGCAGTGTGGTGTGATACCTTTAGTTGAGTGGTTTCTCTTCTGTTTTCAACATGCAAAGGATATGACATGAGGGTTGCTGGCAGCTCTGCATGTTTTTTCACATGGAATTAATATCATGGTTTCATGTTTACTTTTGCCTGCTCTGAGTTCTTTAATTTCTTTGGGTTTATTTTCTTACTGACATCATGCATAAAAAGAACTTGTAAAAATGACAAAGCCAAACCCCCCCTTGATGCCAGTGATAGTAGCAAAATGAATCTTCAGTGTGTTTGTCACTGTTGGGGGAGAAGGGAAGATGTCAAATGGAAAAGACACTGATTCCTCATCTGGTGCAAGGTACCAACAGGAAAACTGTCTTGTTTTGCCTTCAGCTAAATATGTCAAGTGAAGCAGGGAAGTTTAAGTCAACAGCTTTGAAATGTTGCCTACTAATTAAGTACATTATCACATTGATTGTCATAGTAAACTATAAGTTTTTGGCTGAGGGTGTGACTCTTGCCCTGTAGTTCCTATTGTAGGTGCAGTTCAGGCATACTGTTTATCACTAAAACACCATAACAGTTGATGGTGGTGTTTTACTGATAAAAACAAAATGTAAGCTTGCATTTAAGAAGAAGACTAAAAAAACCCAGGGAAAAATAGAGGAGGGAGTTAAAAATGACAAAGCAGATGGTTCATTCTTGAAATAAACTGAGATTTAATTTGCTTTGTGCGGGAAGATCTTAAATCATATTAGATGTGATTGTTTGTTGCAGAACTAGAAAAGGGTTCTGTCAAGTCTGGCAGTTTCTTCTGGGTTAGTGTTCAAGCTTTCTTCATCTGGCAGATGAATGACAGGAGGCAAAGAAGATAGAAGCAAATACTGAAGCAGAGTGCTGTAACCCCTATAGATGCGCTTACTCCTTTTACTCAAGTTGTATTAGAAACAGCATCTTTGTGGTTAGAAGTGTTTTGTCTGTTTTGCTTTCACAAATACCAGTGTGGAAAATGGGGTGAGATTTCTTATAACCCAATGAAGTCATGCTACTCCAGAAGCAGATGTTACAAATGATTTCAGAGCAGCTTTGTATTCTCTTGTCTAGACCAGCTGGCTCTCGAGTCAGAAGATGCAATGGTGCGTTAAGGCTTGTCGTGTGGGAAGAAGTGAAGCAATTTGATCAGTCCAGCTTCACTGTGTTAGGAACTGTCATGGGTAACATTTATTCTCCCTTGTCTTTTCCACTCCTGTGGTGCTGGATTCCTTCAAGCTTTCTGGGATTCATATAAATAACTTTGTGGAATGGAGAAGTAAAATATGATTAACTATGATGTGTTGTGCCTTGCCCTTATTTTTGGTGGGTTTTGTGGGTTTTGGTACACAAGAACATCCACTAGGGTTTGGAGATGATAAACAAGCTATCTGTTAGTCATATATATGGATGTTTATCAACTTCCATTTGTTGGGGAGCTAGCAAGTTTTGCTTTGCTTCACTTAATCATGTGTAGAATATTCTTAGTGAGAAAGCAACGAGGAATAATTTGTTCTTCTTTAAAAGCTTACTTATGGCTTAGAAGCATGAAGGCTGCAGCAGGATTGCCTGCAACTTGTAGGTATATGAACTTTTAATGGCTTTTATAATGTCTGCCTTCTTGTTTAAACTTACGTTGTTAGAACTTGGGTCTTAACAGTTTACAACTCAGTTCTGTTCTGAGTTTAGGTTTATTGTATGCTTTTGAAAACTTAGACCAGGTTTGGCATGTCTCTTACATTGAGTGATTCCTGAAGGGTCGCTTGCAGGCATACTGAGCCTCTGCACCATCCATTGAATTCCATTGAGGAAGAGAGGGCACTCAGCAGCCAGGGGAGCAAAGCTAGGAGTTTCCAAGTATAGGGCCTGGCCTGATAATCTTGTGACCAAGTTGCTGTCTTTAAATATGACTTGTACGTTTAGGGAGGGGGGCCTATAGGGATGCTGGGGGGGGGCTCTTCATTAGGGACTGCAGTGACAAGGGGTAACGNTTAGGGACTGCAGTGACAGGACAAGGGGTAACGGGTTCAAACTGAAACAGGGGAGGTTTAGATTGGATCTAAGGAAGAAATTCTTCCTTGTTAGGGTGGTGAGGCACTGGAATGGGTTGGCCAGGGAGGTTGTGAGTGCTCCACCCCTGGCAGTGTTCAAGGCCAGGTTGGATGAAGCCTTGGGTGCCATGGTTTAGTGTGAGGTGTCCCTGCTTATGGCAGGGGGTTGGAATTGGATGATCTTAAGGTCCTTTCCAACCCTAACTGTTCTGTGATTCTATGATGGTGATGATGTAAATGTGAATGGAAGATACTTTGGTAGCTTGTGGTCCCTCCAGCTCCTTCGTGTTACTGTGCAGGATTATGTTACGGCTTTAGAATTACTGCAGAGCTGAGATTGATTTTAATGAATTTCTAGGAAGCCAAACTCATTTTCTGTCCCTGTTGTTCAAAATGATGTGTGATACAGAAAGTACCACAGGGAGAAAAGGTTGTCTTTAAGGAAGTTTTCATTTGTGTCTTTTTTAGTGGAAGATGCCACAGCAAGTACAAGTACATTTGCTTTTACTTTGCCTTGCCACAGAATGACAATTGGTGTGAAAAATGCCTTCTAAAGAGGTATAGTTTCTTTCTGGTGTAATGGGATTTTTTAGAATTCAAGGCAATTCAGTGCTTGTTCAGGACCCAAGCAAAAGGTTGGCAATCAGGAGTCAGGCAGCAGTGAGTAATTTTAAGGCCCAGTGTCTTGGATCTCTTCTGTTGTTCTCATCTCTCTGAACTTTGCTTATGAAAGGCAGATGGATGGGATGCAGGAGCTGGGAGGAAGGAAAACTCACTCGCATGTTTCAGCTGCTGGCTGCATGCAGAGATGTGAGGGGTTCAAAAGCCAGCTGCCCGCCGTAGGAGCCTTTTAGGTTCAAAAGTGGGTAAGAATCGGGATGGATGAGGGAAGGGATAACAGGGAAAACACATGAGTATTTTACCTCTCTTTTCAATGAATGAGAGGTGCCGTTTATCCATTGCATCAGGTGCCTCCTTAAACCACTTTACAATGTTCTGGCTTTAACAGGTCATAGTTTCAGCGTTTGCTTCTGAGCTGTTTTGTCTTTGCACAAGCAAGAACTTTGCTGCCTGTTTTTGTTGTCCCTGCCCATAGCAAGAGGGGACATGTATTTCTTTTAACCTCTTTTTAGTGCTAATTCATTTTGCTCTGGATTTAATACTATCCTCTTTCAGGATTCAAGAACAGATTATCCTTAAGGGCTTTGATTAGAAATGAACTGTGGTGAAGCAATGCCTAAATCTGTGCTTGGTTTATTGCCTCATACATTTTTATTGGTTATTAGGTCTTTCTCTTCCATGGGTGGTATCCAATATTAGCTCTGAGTTACCTTGTATGTGCTCTCCTTCCTTCCAACCAGGAGCACATCAGGGCAGCTGAACAAGCGGTTGGGTTTAAATGGTCTGCTGTAAATCTGGATTAGGATTGGCTTTAGAGCAACTTCTCTAACCTTGTTTTGTTCCTTGGAAAGCACTTCTTTACCTGTTTATTTTAAGCCTGTGTTATCCATCTTACACTGTCAGTTCCTTTAAAAATCCTGGGTTTTTTAAATAAGAATCAGCAAAATATAATTGGGAAGCTGGAATACATGGATAAAGCTTGTAAAAGGATATCGTAACGTGGCTTTAATACTTCATTCATATAAGTTGTCTGTTGAAGAACTGTAAGGAGGAAAACGATGTCTTGTAAACTAGGGAATTTTTCTCCTACTACAATCTTGCAGCTTGGGGTTTAAATTACATTGGTAAGTTAATAAAATGGAAGCAGTTCATACTTGTTTAAAATACCTGTCCTACATAAGTGTTTGTGGTAAGTTTTTCTTTGAATATTAAGGTTGTTCCATCAAGGGATGTCTTCTGCATGTGAGTCTGCTGCTTTTCACCTAGTTCTGCAATAGTTTTCTAGCAGTGCAGTTCTTTCAACTGCAGCAGACTGGACTCATAGAAACAAATCTGGTGCTCAGAAAGCTATGGAAGCATTCTTCTGTTCACTTGAATTTGGCAAGAGACAACAATCATAAAACTCTACAGACAAAGTGTTTCTTAAGTATACGTTGGTGCTACAAATACATTGGCCACAGCAGAATAATGATGACTGGGTTATTTTAGTTGGTGATGAAGAGGAAGTGGGGAGGGATGAATTGTCTGCAGACCTCAAGTTTTGAACTATAATAGATATGAAATAAGGAGCTGGGAATTGAATATTGCTTCACACCCTCCCCAGAATTGCAGCTTTTCACTCATTTCATGTAGTCCTTCAGAAGTCAAGCCTCACCTCAGTTATTTACCCTGTCATTGCAGTCTCTGTATTGAAGTCTAAGCTCTGCTAAAGAACAAATCAAACCTGGCCAAAGTAATTTTGATCTCCTTATTCAGCAGTTTCTTGAGGAAATAGCTAAGGATCTGCTCAGTCAGTTCTGTTTCTCTCACACACCAGTGCTTTTTGCTGCTTCATCCCATCCAGCCCCTTATCCCCTCAAAGAAAACAAGTTCTTTTCTCTTTATTAATTGACAAATGTCATGTTTTGAATATGGAAATTCTCACTGAATTCCTTTTTGGATCAGACCGTTTGAAGAAACAGATTGGGATTCTCATCAGGTGGAGATTAGCGCTTCATAGCTATCATTTTTTATTCAGTAGTAGCATTTCAAGGTTGTCTATTGTACTTTAAACCGTGACATTCTCAGTGCATTATAACCATTGAAGTTTATCTCTTTGTTAATGGTTAACAAGTCCTCAAATTCAGTCATTTCTATTCATTTTAATCAAAATGTTGATTGTGATTACGTCCAGATGATGAAGATACATGATTAAACTGTAGCTGACTGACTTGTATGTTAAAATCCCATTCATATGTGACAGCTCAGTTAATACACTGCACAGTGGTCACTGAGATGGCTTTGGGTGCTCCTCTGTGTAGGACCTCACTAAACTGGAAGGAAGCTTGTGTCAGCACTGCAGACTGGAAAGCAAGGAGGTGTGCTGTACAGTGGTAGCCAATAGCATATAATGAGTGTGAAATGTTCAGGCAGACTGCAGGGCTGTTACATAGGGATATATAGGTAAGGCTAACTAGCTTCAATAATTAACCATCTGTGTTCAATGGACCTACCAGAAAGGCATGGCAAGGTGTTTCAAAGGACGTAATCTGTTTGGGCTGTAAACCTCTGATGTTCTAAAGCCAAAGCTCACCCTGCTGCCTGCTCTGCCCAAGTGGCTTCTGTGGAACACTTGGTGTTATGGACAGACCCTGGTTATTCCTGGCCAAGCACTGTCCTCAGTGAAGGCGTGTTAATGACAATATGAACTTACCCATGACACGGCATTAGGTAACCATTTTATAACACAGATACACCCCCCCTTACATAAACTAAACCGGCTTTAGGGAGAGCCCTGTGACATGATAAGTGACAAATCCAATAGGAATATTCTTTTAAGTCATTAGAATTGAAGCACACACTTCTCTCTGTGCACAGGAGCATGGATGTGGGCACGTACCATGCTCTTGATCTGTCTAGTGATGCGAACAGCTTCCTGAAGAGGGGGAAGACAGCAGCTTTAGTGGGTTGTGAGCAAAAAAAAAGCCTGCAGTGCTGGTTACAAGGTTATTTTAACCAATAAAGCCTTCCTCCTCACCTTAAATAAGCAGCTGTTGGCTTCAATATATGATGCAACAGTAGTAATTGCATTTCAAATGTGAATGTTAATTATGCAATGCATCTAAACCCATGCGTATCCTGCTTTGATTACTTGTCTCAATTTAAATATCAAAAGTAGTGAAGAGCCATAGCTACTGGAAATATGCTTATCTGTATGCTGAGATCAGGAGTAAAATAAGATTACAGAATATTAGTGTTTTGGGAGAAAGAAACAAAGCATAATGCACGATTTGCCTAAGTTTTAACTTCCACCCCCCTCCCCCAAGTAGGAGCATACTGATAGGAACACATAGCAAGTCACAGTACATTACACTTAGGAGTGTATTGAGTAAACAGGCCTGATTAAGTTACTGAAACTGAGGAATTCCAGTCTCACTTTGAAATTGAAAGGGGGAAAAAAGACCAAAAATGAATGAGAAAGTGGGATTATGTTCCAAGAAGTTTATGTGGGTTTTTTTCCTCTGTGATAACAGACATGAATGAGAAGTTAGGAAAATGAGAACAAAAGCCAAAGGGTAGTGACTGACAGCTGAAAGAGACCGCGTAGCTGCTGCAAATAACAGGGTATCTCTGACCATGATACAGGCTAATTTATACTAATACAATGCATCTTGCAAACCCCCCCCCCCCCCCTCGATCCTGTCGTTTAAACGTTTCCTGGTATGAATTTCTAGTGGCTGAGAAGCAGTCCACGCTTCCTTTTTAGGGTTTGTGTTGTTTTCCAGGGAGACAGAACCCAAGCAGCAAATGTGTTTCAGCAGCTGAGTTATCATGTTTTGATTTAATTTGATGTCACATTTAAAATGCTAATGGGCTACACTTTGATTCTGAGCATCAGAGAGAAACTTTAAACCAGAAAAAGGGTGGATTTGCCATGCAAAAGCAAACATTATTAATGGTGCTGCAGTTGCCCTTTGTGCCTGTATGTTTACTTGATTGAAGCATCTTGACTGTGGTGCTTTCTCCTTGAAGCCTGATTTGAATGGAGTATACAGCTGGATTGCCCCAGGGCCTTGTAACAATTTATAGGCTGGATGGAAAGGCAGAAGTGCATAAAAAGACAGTTGTGAAATGCCGCGAGTGCCCTGTAATAGAAAATCTGTGTATGATGACCTTGTCTGTGCGGGCCTGTGGGATCACTTCACGGGGATCCAAAGGAGGATAAAATGGAAAATATTGCAGCTCACCTGGAATAAAGAGGAAAAATGGAAAGAAATCTGGGTTTTCTCAATTATGCAGGGTATGCTTTTCCTCCCCTTCGCGTTCTCCCTGCCTATGGCCTTGCATTTCAGCAAGCCTCTTAAAATTACATCTGTTATCCCCTGCGCTTTTCCAGGAGCCAGTGTTTTTGAATGCAAATACCTGGGTGAGGTTTCTGTAGCCACAAGCATTTATGTATTTAAAAGCCTCATTCTGTTTGTAGATGAATGGATGCTCTGTTCTTGAACTGCTGCTGAATTAATTCGTGGCTAATCTTTTCCTGGCCAGTTAGGAGGCAGCATGACCTTTCGGTTTTGGGGTGGAAAAAGTGCTGATTAATACAGGTCCTTGCTTCTCCAGATTCATCTCCCCTTCTGCAGCCAAGTAAAGGCTGAAAGATTCTCCTTCTTCTCCAAGCCTTTGCTAGAACCACTGTCCCATGATTGCTCCAGTCCTGCCTTTGGCGTAGCTGAGTTTGCTGTTAAGGTATGGAGCAGACTTGCTAATAAGAGAAAGACAAATGAGACATCTGAAGGAGCACTGAATTATTTAAGCTAAAAAATTTAGTCTGCAAATGAGATTGGCTTTTACATCTAATGTGGAGCAGATGGAAATGCTGCTGTGATTACAGTGGGGCATGTGTGGGGCAGGAGATTAGTATGAAAATGTGGGTGTAGGGGCCTTTGAATGAAGGAGCAAGGAATGATGAAGAATCAGAGGTGACAGTTTAAGGATTGCATGGCAGGAGCTGCACAGTGATTAAATTCACTGATGCTGTCATTGAGCCGTAAGGCTGGAGATAACATTCTCTCCCTGTGCTGAAAACAAGAATCAATACAAACAGCTTGACAGGGGCTAAATTATTAAATAGAGCCTTCCTTACAATGTTTCATTATCTGGGATTTACCTCAGCTGGTGATTTGTCAGCAGTGCAGGGAGATTTGCTGGGCATTTTGTATTAAAATCGTTCCAGATGCATATGAATCCATTTTGATAATTCCCTTCCTTTTACAATGCTTCTCCATAGGGTTTTATGGAGTTTTCACTCTTGCCCGGCTGACCCTTTGAATTCTCACACAGACATTAAGCTGTGCTACACAGAAGGGTTGAATCTTGTCACCTCCCTGTAAAAAAACCCCACCTCTTTGTATTAACAGCCTGTTCTGCAAGCACTGGGTTGATTTGTGTGCTTTTGGTGCGTTAAATTAGCGAGGTATTTGAAACGCCTTTCAGATGAGAGTTCAGAACTGGAGAAAGAGAAATGCTGCTGCTCTGATTTATGGGTATTGGAGTCTCACTGAGCTTGGCTGAAAAATAGAGCAGCATTTCTTTTATTTTGCTGTATATCTTCTGAAGGCAGGAGCAGAAACCATCCATTCCCGAGTAGCTAAACCAGCATATCTTGCACTCCTGAAGTGCACAGGGCTATGTGGAAGATGCTGTGTTCAGACCTGGTTGATGCTTTCTCAAGTAAAGAACATTTAGCACTTCAGTGGGGGTTTTGGGTAGCGTCGATGGTGTAATGCACCAGTGCAACTAAATTTATTCAGAGCTACAGTGCTATATCACAACTGCAGTGTTGCCTTTTGAAAAGGGAGAGAACATTCATATTTGGGGGTTTAAACCAGATGGCAGCCTTGTTAACTTCCAGCTGTTTAATCCTGATTCTTAAGACTACATGGATGTATTTTTAAGGCTCAACTCCAGCTCTTCCTCCATTGCCCTCCATATGGCCTAGATTTTTTTGGTGGAAATCCTGACCTTACAAGTTAAGGGCTACAGCTGGGGAAAAGAAACCCTAAAAAACCCCATAACTAGGCAAAAAGCTTGAGTTACTCTGGGTGTTTTTGTTCTGCTTTTGTTCTCTCTCTCCCCCCCCCCCCCCCCTTTTTTTTTTAACATCTTGTTTTTTC
>NDXB01020717.1:5240-30259 GCA_002631895.1 Agapornis roseicollis | reverse complement strand
CCTTCCCTCCCCCCCCCCCCTTTTTTAATGCAATTACCCTGTTTGTTTTCACACCACTTGGCATTCAGAAGGCCAGCAATTGGAATTTTCATTGCTGGCTCTTTGCCACATGGAAAAAGAAAGCCTGTCTGGAGGCTATAGAGGATTCACCGCGACAAAGGCTCTGCGCACTCTTTCACTGGCTCCAGCAAAGCCTTTCCTGTAGCAGCAGATCTGTTTGAACATCTTGCACTGCTGCCGGTGGCGAGATGCTTGTCTGTGTTAGATACACACTCCAGAAGAGATAACATGGCGGGCAGGGCCTTAATGTGAGCTGATGATGCTTGTCAGCTTGTTTGAAATCAGCAAATTGCTCCCATTCATTGTAAAGCTGTTTATTTTGAGAGCCAACTTCTATAGCAGACAGAGAAAGGGAATTAAAAGGCTTGCAGGGGGTTAGAAATGGGAGTGAATGTGAAATCCTGTGCGCATTTTGTGCAGTTACTATTGTGTTCTTTTTCCTAATGTTACAAAAGGGAAGCAGGAAGCACAATTGATACCAATTCCATTAATGACACTCCCACCACCTCCCATCTGACTGTGAGAAAAGGGCAAGACCAGATAGTGAGGAAACAGGGACAAACAGGAATATAGCACTTAGAACTGTGGGGTATAATCGGGGTTGCTTTCCTACACTGTGTTATCAAGAGGGATGTGGGTGGCTAATAATGAGAACATGTTTAATAGCAGTGGCTTGATTGTAGATACAGGCACCACAGAATTTATTAACATCCCTCTTCATATTAACATCCTCTGTGTATATATTCCTGCAGGGGTTGGAATGAAATGATCTTTAAGGTCCCTTCCAGCCCAGCCCAGTCTGTGATTCTATGACTTGCCTGTATTTTCGATTCTGAGGGCTTTTTGTCACGGTAGTGGAATCTTCAGCACCTTTTGCCCCCTTTCTACTGCCTTGTTTCCTTCTCCTTACCCAAAGTAGACTGAGCTGCTTCCTTCACCTGGTGCTGAGATAACTGACTGAAAAATAAATCAGTGTCAGCTTCAAAATACCCAGGAAAAGATTGTTATTTCTAGCTTTTAGGGAATAGGAAAGCAGTATTAAATGATACATCAGCTGTTTTACATGTAGCAAGAGCAAATGGAGTTAGAATAAATTTAGCCATGTCCTCTAGTGTTGAATGGTGAGGGCATCTGTCATGTTTAATAACGTTTCTGACCTTTAGGATTATTGAAGTTGAAATTTTCTCTCTGGTCATTGGGGGGTACTTGAGCACTGTCAGATTCCTTGTGCTGGTGCAGAGTCTCCAAAGATACATTGCTATGCTGCGTGAGATGGTGAAGATAATTCATTAAAGAAATTTGTTTTCCAGCTTTCAGAATGGTTTTCCTTAAGGAATGTGAAATGTCACTGTGGTCACTGAACTTCAGCACGTGTCCCATCCCTCACCATTTGCTTGTTTGCCTTCGCTGGGAAAGGGCAACCTCCTTGATGTGCTTCATGTTCGTCTTCAAGGTAGTGATAATGCTCATGTGGAAATAAATGCTCAGGGGAGCATGTGGAGCTGTAGGCCGTAATAAACATCCCACTGCCAGCTATGCAGAATGGAATCCGTGTGAGCCCAAGCCTTCAGTGAGGAGTTGTGGTTCACTGTAGTGGTCCCATAGTTGTGACTCTGGTGTTAGTTATGGTGTAGGTGTGGATAAGGGCAGCTGAGATGCACAAGCATCTTGCTAAGCGTCTAAGTCCTATCGGGATGCTTAAAATTAAAACATGGGCAGAAAAGAATGATGCAAAACATGTAAAATGGACACCTTTGATTTTTCCAGCTATGTTGAAGTGCAGTTGAGCTGTATGCAAGTTCAGTTATGGGAAGCATCACTGAGGCCGCCTAAGGGAAGGTTCTGAAGGGCTCTAGAGCAGCAGTGCGTGGTCAAAGGTGGGAGGTGGCAAGTGTCCACAGTGTTGGTGGTCTTGTGTAGAGAAATCTCACCTGTAAGTTCCCTTCCAGCCCAGCCCAGTCTGGGATTCTATTGTATGTCATAGATGCTGGGGGCAACTGATGTGAGTTCTGAAATGTCAGCTTACCTGGTTGTCACTGCTGATGTGTTGTTCCCATGTACTACCCCAGTCCTGCCGTGTGATTGTTGTGTAGAGCAAGTATGCTCTTGAAGGCAGATGATTATTTGGTCAGTCTTTAGTAAATCTGATGTTAGTACACCTCACTGTGTCAGAGGTGTTGCTTTTGTATAGAAATACTAGGAAAGATGGTTGTTTTCACAGGCTGCTGGTGAGAGGTACAAAACACTGGTGTGTGGAAAGGAAAAGTGTCTAAGATGCTGTCTGAATACCTGGGATGATGCAATCCATGTTGGAGTGGCAGGAAGGGCAATGCATGTTCTCTTTCTATACAAGGGCAATGCATGTTCCCTTTTTATACAGCAGAGAGACTGATGGAGCCATTTAAGAGAATGCTTCAAGTCAGCTCCACCTTGTGACTGTCTAATAGAGTTTCAGATCTATCTCTCATATTCTTCTCTCCAGAAGGCAGGCGTGAGGGCTGTGTGCTCCTGAGGGCCTGTTCAGAGAGCAGGAATGGGGTTAGGGGCTGATTTGCTGCCTGGCTGGAGAGCCTGAATTCACATGGTTTGTGTCAATGAGAGAACCAGGGCTTTTTTCCCTACTTGGGACCTGGAGCAAGTAAAAAGTAGGGCTGTGATGGATGTGCGGTTTTGACTCTGTAGTCACAGAGCAGTAATCCACGGAGAATTTGGACTTGTAATTTTGATTAAAGTGATTGATTTTAAATCAGCCTGAGTTCGTTTTGGGCCATTAGAGGGTATTTAAAAGGAAAATAACTCTTTAATTAAATTAGTAATGCACAGTATCCTGCTCTGCTTTCCGAGCAGAACTTCTTTTTTATTCTTACTCCTTTCAGTGTCTTGTTTCTCAGCACATTCTGGGGTTAAAAGCAATGCAAAATTGTTAAAGCCAGTTTGTGCTAGGGGAATCTTATTATTTAAACTTGTTCATTTTGGAAGATACACAAACTATTGTTGTGTAAAGCAGTTCTTGTTCCAGCCACTTGTATGTGTTAGTTGGTCACTTGTATGCTAGTGCCCCTCATGTAAGGAATGCTCTATAAAACCACAAACTGTGCTAGCCTTTGATTTGTAAACCATACTTTTTCAAGTCGAAAATAAGTTGTAATTACAGCTTGAAATATAAAGCTGAAATCCATGAGGATCCTTCTCAAATATCAAGTTCTGGCAGTACAGAAGTTGGGAGAGTGAGGCTGTGAGCAGTAACTCAGGACAAATTGGGATGAGGAGAAGGACTTACTGTGTAGTCTTGTGAACTGATGACTGGGGAGGAAAAAGATGGATCTCTTCTGCTGTGGTTTGCAGTTGGAGAATTCCAGTGGATGTCGGATTCACAGGGGCTTTTTTCAAGTAGCCCAGCACCACTGAAGTGCTTGCACTTGCTCTTTTGTGCTCCATATTGTAATCTTCCTCGGGAAGCTCACTAGTGCTATGCTGTGAATGAGCATCCTTGTATACCTGCATCCCACATTTACTCAGTGTAATGTGCATCTTCCTGAAATATGTGGAATGTCTAGGACATGCTAGGATAGCTGCAGTATATACAACTTCATCTGCACAACAGCGCTTTGATATATGGAAAAGATGCTTGATTAGACTTAAAGCCACTCGACAGCTTCACCAATCTGGTTACAAGTGACTACAGTAGAAACAGCGATAAACATGGCATCTGTATGTGTTTGTATATAGAACAAGGAAGAGAATGGTTACACTAGAAGCAAAGCCATGGCATCCTACCAGGCACAGGTTATAGAATCAGAGTGGTTTGTGTTGGAAGAGAATTTAAAGCTCATCCAGCTCCAACCCCTGTCATGGGCAGGGACCCCTTCCACTGGAGCAGCTTGCTCCAAGCCCCTGTGTCCAACCTGGCCTTCAACACTGCCAGGGATGGGGCAGCCACAGCTTCTCTGGGCACCCTGGGCCAGCGCCTCAGCACCCTCACAGGGAAGAGATTCTGCCTAAGAGCTCATCTCAGTCTCCCCTCAGGCAGGTTCAAGCCATTGCCCTTGGCCTGTCCCTACAGGCCCTTGTCCAAAGCCCCTCTCCAGGATCCCTGCAGCCCCTTTAGGTATTGAAAGACTGTTAAAAGCTGGGTTTCACACATAACCTTTCAGAAAGGAAAGGAATGGAACAGTAATGCTGGGGATATTTGCTTTAGAGAAAGCAGTTGCCACTGTTTACACCCTACTGGCTGCAAACATGTCTGGAATATTTGATTTATAGAAAGAATCAAGTAAATAAGATAAAAGAATATATGTGATTCACTACTGTGAAATAGAAAGACGTAATTTATGCTCTCTATCTGCTGTCCTTATGATTAGTGACCTCAAGCTGTTGAACTTTCTCTTTATGGATTGCAAAAATGCTGTGACAGTTTTCAAGGGAATTGCTCTCTTTGAGTTTAAAGAGATGAAAATGGGCCTGCTAACAAGGACCAGCTTCAGAGTGTGCTTTCATATTCTTCATGCTTAAAATAAAGGGAAGAGAGGGGGGAAAAAGGCAATTGGGTGCTTTGATATGCCTGAACCTCAGAGCCTGGTGAGGCAGAAAGTGCATTATATATAATACACACAATGCATGGCAAGAAATCTGCAGAAAGGAATTCCCTTGGATGCTTTTCAGAAGGCTCGTTGTTGAAAAGATTGGGAAATAGGTTTTCAGGAAAGGAAGCTGCTGTTTGATGCAGGTTTCCTGATTGTGATGTGTTGGGGTGTTTCATGTGGTTGTATTATAAAGTTGTTCCTAAACCTTGGAATTCTTGCTCCCTGCACTGTGCTCCTGATTAAAGATGGTTGGATTGCCAGTGTGTACTGCGACTGAGAGCTTCCCTGTGTTAGCTGAGGTGTATTTGTAAGGAAATACCTGCAGATTGTATACTGATTACATATGCTGTCTCTATGTACTTATCTCAGACCATTCTTGCACTGCGAGCTGTTTGAGTTCTGAAGTAGCTTGGGCCTTTAAGCTTAAAAACTTCACACTCTAAAGGGCAAAATTCCATTAAGTGTGGTAAAATACTGTCATAAATCCTTCATCTGGGAAGTGCAGCTGTCGCGATGCTCTCTGCAGTCTTCAATGTAACCTGCTACTTGGTCTAAGTCTGCGTACCGTGTGAGCTTCACTTGCAGTTGGGAAGGGCATGTCCTTTCAGTGTGCTCTGTTCCCCATGTTTTGACTGCTCTCCATTGGCTAATGCAGTTTCATTTAATGCTGTACTCATTGGAAAGCAGTTGTAGGATAAACAGTGTAGTTTACATCAGTTTACGTGCTGGAAAACGATGTTGTTTGTGCCAGTACATTTTAGTTCACTTTTCTAAAGTAATGAGTACTCGGATAGCTCCATACCTTTAGGATCAGGCTTCCAGTGGCACATGGTATGTGCTCTCTGCTAGTCTGTGCAGTCAAATACAGGAGCTTATGGCAGTAAGTCAAAGAGATGCTGTGGCCAGAACTGAAGAGAATTACACAAGCTTCTCAAATGTATGTGCTCCAATATAGATTTCAGTAGGCTCCTTCCTTCAATGTATGCATCAAAGAGAGGGAGAGCACCCACATTCATGCATGATCTCTTACACTTTATCCCCCCCCCCCCCAAGTGAGACTCTTAGTAAGCAGTATGACAAACTAAGTCCATAGTAATCTTAAAACCATTCTTTTATGTCAAGATTGCATTTGGTAAAAGGAAACTAATGGAAATAAGGAGCTGTCTCTAAAACAAGCAGGTAAGGTTTTACACACATTTCCATTAGAAGTTTTAGGAATACTTGGTTAGGGTCTTTTATTGGCTTTATGAAAATCTCTTCTTCTTTGTAAGGTACTCTGCCTGTTTCTGCAGTTATAGGTAATGGTTGAACACAGGAGTCTTAATTGGGTGCCCTGCTGTTTTCAATAAATCTGGGGCAAAATGTGCTATGTTGATACACACTGCGTAAATCCTTGTGCCCAGAACAATGGGAAAGGTATAAACCTTCCATGTTAAGAGCTTTTCCATCTGGCAAAGATGGGTTCCATCCAGTGCCTGTAATAATAAAGTAAATGAAGTTGAATTATACAGGAGGACTGAATGGTTTATGGAACTTGTAGCTGGTCTGAAAGCGTTCTGCTTCTGGATCTCTGACTGAATTAACACCTTGGCTTGTTCAAATGGAAGCTATTAGTAGCTTCATTTGTTCAAGTTGTAACACAGCGACAATTATATTGTCCAAGACAAATGATTAGCCTCAGAACTGTGTGTTAGCTTGGCTGGCTGTATTGACCTTAATCTTAATCCAAATGAGAGTGCAGATGGTGTCCCTATGTGTACTACATGTTTAAAAGTGTCTGGTTTTGTTTCACAACCCCTTTTGTCTTGTTCACCTTGGTTCTCTGTATGCTCAAGTGTGACTTTCAGCACGTGGCAGTTGCTTTTTTTCCCTGTGTTCTTCTCTCCCAACTTTCCCTCGGAGAATTTTTCCTTTATAGCAGGTAAATGGTATCCATTTTGCTCTCCAGTGTAGTTATTTCTGATGTTAGCATTTTCAATATCTAGCTATTTCCAGATGAGTGGAGGCCATCTTTCCAATCTCCAGGTTTAGATTAGATTGCAGCCTGTGGACCTGGCTTTGGGGCTATTTATTTAGTGCTGATTTACATATAAATACAAAGAAAAAAATACCAAGTCTGGTATTGCTAATTCTGGCTTTTGATATTGCAGCAGACAGCAGCAATCTGTATTAGAAATTCCCTGCATAGTAAGAGCCAGTCCTGTCTCTTACTTACAATTTGACATTTAAGGGTGCTGTTTTGTTTTCTCCATCAATTGCTCTGCTTTGTTTCACATTAATGAATGACAGTAGTATTCTTATTAAGGCTCTGTCATGTCTCAGCCAGTGTCTGAACACTCGGCTATGGGGAGCACATGTATAGAACCAGATTTGTCCTTTTCCTGGTTTCAAACTAGCTGTTTCTGTAACACAGCAATCTTAGAGGATGTGCGCGTTTAAACAACTGACAGTCAGCAAATCCTTGTATCCTCTGAGAAGCTGCACGAGGAAGCATTTACTTTCCAAGCATTTATTTTCCAAATACACTTTGTTTCCTTATAGGAACAGCATTTCCTTCTGTGGTGAAACACCCAAATCCCAGAATCTGGCTTATCAGTCTCTATGTCTTTCCTTTTCCTTCCATAATTTCAACCCCATCTTGCTGGCAGAGAGGGCCAGTTTGCAGAGGTGCTTTAATGTTTCCTGTCATAGCATTCCCCTGACTCTTAGGAGATGTTTTAACAGCCAGGATAACTGTTCAAACTCCATGCTGGGTTTGCAGAGCAAACTCTTCTGATTGTTTTATCCTTTAGCTCTCGGTATCTCTGTTAAAAGGTAAACCCCTTAGTGAGATGTTCAAGAAAATGGGGCCTCTTGATATTTGAAAGGTGAGAAATCTATTTAAACCGTATATGATGGCTTCAACTATTCCCTCTGCTGTGTGCTGCTTGTTTTAATAGAAGTGATAAATACTGGGGCTGGTGATGCTCAGCAATTAGATCTGAGCTATATGCTATCAATGACATTTAATGGCAAATGTCAGGCAGAGTCTGAATGGTACCTTCATTTCAATGGTGTGTTTCTTTGGGATAATGCTTGAAAATCCTTAATGGAATTTAATTACCAGAGCACATATTCAATGATTAGTTAAATGCGTTTGTAATACCATTAGTTGTTAGGTAACTGTTTGCTTATTATGCTTGACACAGAGTGTATTTGATGTACAATGTGGATGTATGCAGTGCAGCAACAGAAATGCTAATCAGCCTGGGTGTTAAGGAGGTTCACTATCAATACTGTGTCAGCAGCTTGCTGCCAGGTTTTCTTCTGTGGGAAGGCTTAATGTTGTCATCAAAAGTGGAGTTTGTAGAAGCAGCAAACATGAACAGAGATGCTGTGATCAAAAATGGTGCTTATTGCTTTCTCCAGTAGTGATTTTAATTACAGCCCTCTAATGAATTCTCACCCATGTTTGTGCCTTTTGTATAGGGCTTTTGTGATATAGTGAAAATAGTAGCTGTGGTAAGGTATCTCCACAGCTTCATGGTGGTTTTTGTACCCCAGAGCTGAGTGTACCATATATGTGCACATACAGACATCATGGAATCACAGAAGGGTTTGGGTTGGAAGGGATCAGCCTGTCTCCAGAGCAGAGCGGCTCCATCCCTTGCCGCCTCCAACAGCTCCACATCCCTCTTGTGCTGCTGCCCCAGAGCTGGACCAGGACTGGGGGGGGTTCCCCAGAGCACAGCAGAGGGGCAGGATCCCCTCCCTGCCCTGCTGCTCATGCTCTGGGGGTGCAGACCAGTATATGGGGGTGTTCTGGGCTGCAAGTGTAAGCTGCTAGCTTTCGTGTTGCTTCAGCATGAGCACGGGGCGAGGTTTTGTGTGTATTGCATGGAGATGTGGCTTACTGAAACAACATTAATAACCCTGGTGCACTCAACTGCCTGCCCGTGACCATGGGGAGCAGCTGAACTCACGCTGTCCTCTTGGTCCTTTGTGGAGGCAGCACAGAGTGTGTCTGTGTGCAGAGATCTCATCAGATGCATACGCACTGATTTGGATCTTCGGGGTGGGGGGAGGCAGTTGCTTATTTTCCTTAAGAAGGCAGCAGTGGATTGGGAAAAGCTGCCTGTGCCCCAGAAGCTTTCACAGGCACAAGCGGATGCGCTGACTTCTAGTCCTGACAGCTACAATTAAGCAGGCTTGTTCAAGGGTAGTTGTGCAGTGTAATAGTGTGGTTACTTTATGCTTTTGCTCAGCATAACTGACACCATGAACCACAGATGGGATTCAAAGAACATAAAAGGGAAACGGAGCAGAAAGATACCACAAAGGGATTAAATGAGGTAGTAAGCAGTGACCCATAACCTTTCTGAAAGATCTTACCATAGTTTTATTCAAAGCCAGTCAGGTTTTAAGCATAACTGCTTTTTTTTTTTTTTTACAAGATGAAATTATCTTTTCTCATTTAGAACTGCACTGAGATTTGAAGAATGTTGTCCCTTGGTTTAGGTGGATTTCACTGATGGGAAGGCAGGTGACTTGCTGGATCTTAGCTCACGAAGCAGCTTTGCTGCTAGTAAAGCTGAAGAGTTTATGGAGTAAATACTGTAGTTTGTTTTCAATACAGAAATCTCTTATGGGTGTTACCTGCACTGGGTAATGTTCTTTTTCTCCTTGAAAACTTGCATGAAGCTCTGTTCAGGTCTGTTGTTTGGATTGTTGAAAAGTTAAAACCAGATGAATGTGTATATATGTGTATATTTAATATCTGATAGTTGATGTGTTGTGCAGTGTAAGGGTGGTAGTTCACATCTTCTGTTTCTTGATCACTGCTAGCCAAAAGTAGGGATGATGGGATTAATATTGAGTGTTACAGTTGAGGAGGAACTTGTCTTGGGAATTTAGTAGCAGACACTAACTTGAGCAAAGACTGTGTAGAGCAGTTTTGCGTTTGGTCTCTTTTGTGATTCTAAAACCAGAGATGATGATGGTGGTTGCTGATTGATCGTGTTTTCTAGGTGTGAATATGAAGGGAATCCTGATGGAAAAAGATGGACTTTTTGAATATTGAAAGAGAAGAGTCTGCAGAGCCTGGACACAGAAGGATAGGGGGGAAGTTGAATGTGGTGCAAACTGTTCTGCTTTGACAGATGGCCGATGCCCTTATAGCTTCATTTCCAAGTAACCACGTAGTCCTGTTTTCATCAGTTCTAACTTACACTTGTTTCTATATAGCAACACATCCTCTTTTGCACATGCAAAAGTGTGTCATTCTGTAACTCACTTGGGCCAGTAATTTATCCAGCAGGTATAGTTACTTTGCTCTTCTCAGTAGGAAACATGAGGCTTCATGGTAAGTTTTAATGGCCCTATGCCTTTAGAAAACACCATCAAAGAGTAAGGTTTAAATAGTTCTCTGTTCTTTAATGAAATTGGTAAAGCCAAACCACTCAATTTCAGTTGGCTTTTTTCACAGTTGCTTTTTTGACTTTTACCCAAGAAAGCCAGGTTTAATTGTACTTTGGATCATGGCAGGTGTCGTCTTAAAGCTATGTTTCCATGTGGGCTTAGGACTTGGAAAGGAATGACTGTTTCCCTCATGGTATTTTCATTTCTTCCTTGGGTTTTCTTTAATACGATACCTAATTCAGAGATTGGATATCTTGGAAGGAAAGGTTTGAGTGATGCTAAAATGAAGAGCTGGTAGGTAACATTTACTTCATGTCAGTTAACTTGTACAAGTATGGAGGGAAAGTCAGAGCAATGAGGAGACAGAGGGGAAAGGAAAACGCATTCAGATCACTCCACTTGAGCTATGTCTTTGAAGTGCATCTGGTTAAAACACGATTCTTCAGCGCTCATCTGTATCCATATGAGGCAGACCTTAGTGTTGAATTCACTCCGGCTCACACAGTCTTTTCGTGCTATTTGTTGCAGTTTCTGACGAATCTTTCCCTAGTTCTCAGTTACCATAATTATTTCTGCTGTCATCTGCTCTAAGAATTCCTTGTGACTGTAATAGCTATCCCAGCAGAACATCTCGCGTTCATGAAGTGGCAGCGTGGCAAGTTTTGATAGTACAGCTCTTCTGGTGATCTGAAGACTGTGTTTTTTTAAGACAGTCTAGCAACTCTAATGCCAAACCACCCACACGAGGAGACAGCATATGGCAGCTACGATGAATTAACATGCACATAAGTAGCGTATCACCTAGTGCTTTGAAAAAGTCTTGAGCCTTGATAGCCAAAGCCTTAGAATGCAGCTATCTGGCCATCCTCACGATGCAGGAAACCCAAGTTTGCAGCTAATCATGAGTTAGGACTAATTTTGGCCATGCTTTGCAATTGTTTAAAGGTGTAGGCAAACAGATTGTTGTTTTGTACTTGCATATGTGTATATCAGAATGTGAGTAGGCTGAGATTTCCAGGTATGTTTAGGACTCGTATGCTTTCCCTTCTCCTTATGTAGGAGGCAGCTCTGTCTATACATAACCTGTCTGTACACCAACTGTATAATTGGTGATGGTGTTTGCAAACAGATTTGCTTCAAACTTGTAGAAACTGTGGTATATATATATATAGAATATATATAAAATATAGCATGTAGAAATAATGTTCTCAACAAAGAAGAGTGGCTCTGAGCAAAAGGACCACGACCCATGCGCGCTTATATCTGAGCGTACGAGTTTGAAGTTGAGGGGAAGGTGAGTCTAATGCTTGTTTTGCATCTGAGAGTGCTTTGCACATAGGACTGAATTAATATCCAGCACACCGAGGTGATTTCATTAATTCCAACGAGAATTTAATTTGTTAGACTTTGTGAATAAAAGGGGCACAAGAAATTCTCATTGTAAACCATCACAAAGTGGCAAGAGCGAGACGTTGGGAAAAGCTCCTATATTGTTTTGTCAATAAATTATGCTTTCTCCTTCATAGATCACAGAAATGGGCCTTTACCCTGGAAACAGCAATATTTGATACCCCAGGCAGCTTATTCCCAGCTCAGCTCACACTTCACTGAATACACTGATCGATTATCCGTGGCTTAACCAAGCCTTCTCATTTCCTGCCTTCCATTACTGCGCTCAATCACGCCGGCGGTTCTTTGTGGCCTGCCTTGTGTGCTGAGATAAGCCATCAAGGCATGTTTCTATTAGAAAAGCTCTTGTAGATGGAATAGTCATTAGATAACACTAACAGGTTTAAAGGTTGCAGTCTTTGTGTTGGTTTGGGTTAAGAGGACAGGAACCAAGAGAACGGCTGCATTGGGTTGTTGTGTTTGAGGGGCAGGCAGGATTAAACTGCGTGTTGCCATGCTCCTCTTTAACATTTTCCTTGCTGAATACTGATAGCTCTCACTTTGGATAATGCTTCTGTGCTTGCAAGAAGTAATTATGTGTTAATATGCATGCATCTGAATTAAATAATCAAGCTGCAAAAATAACATTCAGTTGTAGTAATACCCTCTGCATTTCCAGGCTGGGTTTTCTTGGCTTACAAACAGCTGATCAGGTTTCTGATTTAATTAGGGAACAGCCTACAAAAAAGATACCCTGAGAATGTGAAATTACATGTGCTGTTGCAAGGTGGGAAGAAAACAATATGTTTGCTGCATCTCTTCAGCTCCTGATTTCCAGATAGTTCCATTGATGTCCCTGCTCTGTGCTTTCTTCCCCAAGTGGATCTGGTATAAGTGGTCCTTATTCTTCTTTTCCCCTGTTTTCAATATTAGTAATGTTAAAAATGAGTCAGTGTAAAAATGCTTCTCCAGTAGGAGTAGAAATACAGGCAGCAATTCAACATGGCACAGAAGGGCTAAGGGAAGGGATGGGGAAAGCAAGCAGAGCAAGTCAAACCTACCACTTGTGTTGGAGTGGGGCTAATGCCATGTCATGGAGCATAATTAGAACTGTTTGTGTGACATGAAAGCATCATTTAGGGGGGCAAACAAATGTGCCCCAAAGGATGGGGTTAATTTGTAGCGTTTAAAAAATGAAGTCCACATGAAAACTGGCTTAGAGAGGCCAGAGCTTCTGTGCTGCAATGCACGAAGTGTTGGCTGTGAAGAGTGGAGTGACGTTTAAACACTGTCATATTAAATTAACACAAAAAATTTGGTAGCTTAGAATTGTTTTTGCCTGATAAAGAAATGTCATTGTTGAGAATATGACTGAAAGGAAAGATGTTCTTTTCCTTGTTTCTATTCTGCTGTTTGTGTCTTTGAAATAGCCCCTATTCACGGACTCCAGTGTGCCCATCTGTCATCTCCAGCATTTGGGATATTGCTTCCAAAGCTAGTTGTGATTTAACACGGTATCTAAATAGGGCAAGTAATGAAGTACACTGCTTAAATCCCTCTGAGGGAATCTGCAGGACATCTGTGATCATTTGCACAATTGGGTTAGTCATAACCCTGGAAAGAGAATGTGGAATCCCTGAAGATACGAATTGTAATGTGCAGCAACTCTGTTCTCAAGTGTGTTTAGGAAGAAAACTGGCACCTTGGAGTTAGCAAATGCTGTGGAAATCGGTACATTCATACTTTTAAAGAGAACTTAGAAGGTTATTTTTCACCCTTTTAAGGGAGAGGCTCACTTATAAATAGAAGCTGACCAGATGCTCCCGAACTGGGATGCTTTAATGCAATTACAGATTTCATCTAATTCTTGTTGAACGTCCAAAATTGCTTCATGGTTTTTAAAAGGAACAAAACCCAAACCAGCAGCAGCAACCACCCTTTCCAGATGAGTACTGCAGCAATAGACATCATTTCCATTAAAGGTTTCATAGCACAAGGAATCTTTTAGAGCTGACAAAGACACTGAAAGCATTTGCCGTTGCTGTGATTTCTGCAAGTGGGGGTTTGGCATGTGACTGTCTGCGGCTTTTCATATGTAAAGGTGTAAAAAGCAGAGACAGTAACACTTTATGAACTTGGGGAAGCTTCTTTTGTGTGCACATGGTTCTAAAATAAATAGTCTGCCACAGAAGCTGGCGCCTTGACACCTCCGAGTATAGTCTGCTCTGTAAATGACATCCATATTTAGAAAGCTGGCTGACAAAATAGCATGTCTAGGAATTTCTGTGCAGTGAAGGATGTGAAGAGAAGAGGCTGACAGACGTGTTGTATTTTTAGGGAGACTGAAAGTTCAGGTTTAAAACCCACAAACCCATGCCTGTCGGAATAGAGAAAAGACTGGCAAGGGGAAGCTCTTTAACTGGACCAAAAGCAGCAATCGTGGGAAAAAGGGATATTTAGGAAGGAGCTTAGATCACACAACCCGCTCCCAAAATAAAACCAAACCCAACCTCTGACAGCAGTGCACAAACAGCATCTTGGTACCACGTCAGTGTGTTTTACTTGCATCATTGTCCAGAGGCTTTGCTTTAAACAGTTACTCAGTTATAAATGCTATTTTTGTGTCTGTTCTCCTTCTGAGAGGAGGCTTTGAGTTGTGCCATGTGTGTTCTCTGATTCAGATGATGATGAGCAGTCAGCACCATGGAGCATGTGCTGCTTTCCACTTGAAAAGCTATCTAAGTCTGGTGATTTTTTAAAGATAGGAACCTTGGCCATGTTCATCATTTCCTGTCATTTATCATTCATTTAAAATGCCTATTTTATAAAATCTAGGGTTTACAAGTTAAAAATCATCCAAAATTGGTGTACGCCAGGGCTTCGGATCTGGGCTTTGAATTGATTGTCTGTTGGTTTTATCATCTTGATTTAGTTCTAATTCTAACTTCATCTTTTTTCTGTCCTTAGTTGTTGAATTATTTTGTTTTCTGAGGGGAGATGATAGAAAAGTCCCTGATCTGTGTTATGAAAACCCCTGTAATTTCTTTTTCTTTGTAATCTCCCCCTCTGCCAATGCCTCACAACTGCATGATCAGCCTAACGCAGTCAATAGCATTCCTGTTGGCAGGCTGCAGCATGGGGTAATTCATCATTGCCCTCAAAACTTCCCAGGTTCAGCAGCCTCCTGAAACTCAATCTCATTCCCTGTGTTCTTCCTGATTGTGAATCTGATTTGAGGGGAGGAAATGTTCTCTTTCACAGGGCAGAGTAACTGCCAGCCTCTGGAATAAAACAGTGCAGGGAACAACTGAGGCATTCCCTGAGTCCAGACAGAGCTGCTGCATGGGAAATGAATGCTTTCCTTCAAATTCAGATGCTTCAAGTAGCAAAAAAAAATAAAGCTCTGGAATATCTTTAGATGGTGGGTGTTAAGCTTTCCTAAAGTATGGGATTTCAAAGGCCAGGTTGGACACAGGGGTTTGGAGCAACCTGCTCTAGTGGAAGGTGTTCCTGCCTGTGGCAGGGGGTTGGGACTGGATGGGCTTTAATCTTCCTTCCAACCCAAACCAGTCTGGGATTCTACGATTTTTTGAGAGATGAGGTGATAAAATGCTGCAAAACATCCCTTCATTGTGTGTGAATGCTCCTGAAGAGCTTTTGTTTAATCCTCTGTAATTTCATTTCTTTTTTAACACATATTGGGGGACTCAGTGACACTTCCAGGAGACTTGGCCATAAGCAAAAACCTTCTCTTTGCATTGACTGAGTGATAAACTGGGAGGGTCTTTTGGGAGGAAGGCAGGGATTGAGGTGGTCTCTTATGGCAGAAGTGGTAAAACCTCACTTCCACCCCCTGACTTCTTCTTTCCAAGTGTATTAGCACTTCGAAAACATAGACTGTGCTCTTATCTCTGTGCTGCTAAAAGCCCTGTGCTCTTCTGTGATGCAGTAAGAGACTGAGGCAGGGAAGTGATAGCGTCAACATCTCCTTTATGGTTTCGGCTTAATTCAGGCTCCAGCTGTGACCTCCCAACACACAGCTCCATATGATGCCAAAGCAGTGAAAGCAGTTTTGATCCCTCCATTTTTGTTGTAATCTAATCTCAATGCATGCAGGCGTAGAGAATGCACCTTCAAGATGTGAACACCAACAGAGCTTTCTGCACAACTGAACCCTCACAGAGAGTGGCTCTAAGGTTCCATGGCAGGGTGTATCCATTCATTTACCATCTGCTCCCTTTGTCCTCTCCATGACTTCTCTGTGGCAAGGTACACAGTAAGGTGCTTCCTTTTCTCAGATCTCTCACTGGCCACTGGTTGTTGTTGATCTGGTTTGTGCCTAAGCATCTGTAGCCCCATTCCTTGCAGAGCACAGTGCAGGTTTCTAGTCCTTCTCCTCTCTGATGCCATTTGCTATTCAAAACCATCACCACCACCACAATTCAGTACTGTATTTTGTGGTGGTCCTTCATGGTTACATATATATATATACTTACGCCTTATACAGATGTACTTAAGCCTCGGTAGTGCTCCTTGGAGTGCTGGACTCTTTGGAAGACACTCAGCTTTAGTTGCAGAAACCAAGAAAATCCAAGCATCGGCTTTTGATGCTGCCTGTAAGCTTGCTTGTAACTATAAGTCAGTATTTTTCATGCCACAAGTGATGCTTTCTGAGTGTGCTGTAAAGGTTTTGTTTAACATGGGTTTACACATGGGACATGGGTTTTTTCTCAGCTAAGAAATGCAAAGAGAAACACTGGGTTAATGTTTCCCATCATTGCATGCAGTTCTTGTAGCACTGATAAAGCTTATGAACAAATAGCAAGAGGGTAACAACATTTGTATTGTTTTAGTCTTCAGAACTCAGGCTGTTCATAAAAGCTGCGCTGCACAGAGCTTTATTTCAGGAGAGCAGGCAAGGCTGAACCGTGGGGTTCAAGCAGCAGGTAGCAGGAATCAGCGCTGCCTCTCTGACTTTGTCCTTTTGATTTTGTTCCATGCATTAGACAAGCTCGTTGTCTTTGACTGCGAATGTGTTATTTGAAGAGCCAAAAAAAGAGAAGGTTCTGGTTTCTCCTGTACAGAACAAACAGGCTCAGGATGTTCCTGGGTGCTTTTTGAGGCTCTCAGCGCACAGACCACATGCGGTGAGCAGTTGACAAAGCCTTTTCTGGCACAATGCTGCCACTAGCAGTTGTTTTGTGGTATTACACGTGGTTTTCATCAAAGCCTCCAAGGAGTGCGGGTAATGGAAAGATGTGGATGTTGTTTATTAAGCAACAAGGGTGGAAGTTGCTGCAACAACCAGACTGATGTGAACAGCAGGGAGGAGAACGCTTCTGGTCCAGTGACCTGCGATCTAAGCTCTAAATGTGGGTGTTTTAAGAGCAGCCTTCGAAGGGTCTTGGAGAGCTTTAGTCCCGCAAAAACAGTTGCCTCATGCCAAAAGAATGTTCATTTCCCTTTAGGCTCTTTCTCTGTTTCCTCAAGTGTTGTGGAGCAGTGGAAAGAATTGACTACCAAGGGTTTCAAAGATAAACTCAAGCACTGAGTCTGTAATAACTTGACCTGTAAATTCTATTTTGAAGTGGTGTTTATGCTTAAGTTTCCCTCTCAGAAGGAACAAACTGGTGGCTGGATCTTCACATGAAAAAGGAGCACTTGAAGAAGATAGTTTGTGCACATCTTGCTGTTGGGTTTGTGAGCTACATGAGGGGTCAGAGCCTATATTGGGTTTGAAGTGCAGCGTCCTGGGCTGTTGTGTAAATAAAGAACAGATACTGTTATGTTGGGCTAAAAAATACCTGGCATTTCTTAGTTACAAAAGTTAGGAATGGTTGCACTGAATTATGTGGCTGTTGCTATTCTTTTTGCTGTGTTTGGCCATAAGTACTTGTTGTTTGTAGAGATGAGCAGGCTAAGGTCATGCTGCATGAGGCCAGAATTGCCAGTCCTTTTCTGACCCCTTCTTCCTCTTGGGTTACTGTTTTGTGAGTGAATAGCTGAGTATTTGCTGATCAGATATACACAGAGATACAACTGCCTGCTGACACAGTAGATTCTTGTTGCCTATGTCTAGTTGGAAAGCCAGTTTGTCATAGCACATATCCCTTGTTTCATTGTCATGGAAATACGTTTTCCTTCTTTTTGGGTCTTATATTTTATGCTTTAGAAGACTGTGTCAGATGGGGTCTGATTTTCCTTTTTAGTAATGCCTTTAGACCTTCTTTTTCAGAGTAAACGGGACCACCTCCTTATGAATGTCAAATGGTACTATCGCCAGTCTGAAGTCCCAGATTCAGTCTATCAGCATTTGGTTCAGGACAGACACAATGAGAATGGTAAGTCAAACTCTGCAGATCAAGGCTTCCTTCACTTGTACTCTCAATCTGAAGTTTTAGCAGTCCAGAAAGCAAGAACACTTTCACAGAGGGTTATGAAGCAAGGACTGTTGATGAATGCAATGTGTTAGATTGGACGAGGGTGTTTCTTACCTGCTTTGTTTGTTCTAACTCCTGTATGTCCTGTAACCATGGCTATAATCAGATGCACATCAGGTATGGTTTAAATTATATGCTGTATTACACTAATCCCTTAAGGGAATGGAGAAGAAAAATAACACTGGATCCTTTGTAGGCCTCTGGACAGTGCAGTGATACTGAGCTGGCTGAAGACCAAGTATGAAGAAATTGTGAATCTCTTCTATCTTTTGTGAGCCTTCCATAGTGTCATGAGAGCCCAGTCTTTTACATTGCACCCATGAACACTCACTGTGATTAATATTGCAGTAAGTGACAGAACTGCAGCACTCATAGCTACGTTTTCCCCTTTTCTCTGCAAAAACAAGTGTGATCTTGGGTTTCATAGAAGCAGAAGAGACTTCAGTATCTATTCCAATGTCATTTATCTCTTGCCTCTAGGGGTGACATAACATTTGCTTCTATTCTTACCAGGAAATTTCCTTGAGGCAACTGTTAAAATGCTGCAGACACTCCAAGGTGAATTGTGATGATAAAAGTTGATGATTAAAATGTGGAACACGGCAACTTTTTGGTGCATGACAGCACAAAGTTGAGCTTCCAGTCAATTTTTGCAGGCATTAAGGACATTTTGTGTGGGCTTTAAGCAAAGGCTGCACAAATCTAACATTCCTCTTACTATATTTGTAGCTTCTAACCCTGGGATTATAGGCACAGCATCCAAAAGTGAGCAGCTTTGACTTTTCTGTGTCACACTGTGTGGATAAGTATTTCTGTGTGTTCTTCAGAGACATTGTAAAGAAGTCATGGAAAACCCCTCATTAACGTTGAGGATTTTCTGTGTTTGAATGTGGATATCAATAGTGATGTCAAAGCCAGAACACTAAGCAGCTAATACTGCCAAGATTTGGTTGAAGATGTGAGGGCAGGTATGCAAAACCACCAAAATCTTAACCCAGAAGACAGAAGTCAGTGATAAATTGATTTGCTCAGTTCCTCTCACCCAGATGTGACCACTTAGAGTGGTCAGTACATGTCATCTAGAGCCCTGAAAGCTCTTCAGCAGTTCTTCAGCTACGGCAGGGGAGAATCCGTGTGTAAAAATAGGTATCACGTTATTTCCATACCTCACAGGGTGATGGAAGCAGTGGTCATCTTACCACTGAGCAGTGTGTATCTAAGAAACACCCTCAAGCTTTGCCCTGTAAATAAGCTACCTGTCAAATGTCAGTGGTAGATGCTTTCAGATTCCAGCTAATGTCTTGGTGGGTTTCTGTTTGTGTTTTTGCTTTCTGGCAGACTCTGGACGAGAGCTTGTCATAACAGACCCGGTTATCAAGAACCGAGAGCTCTTCATTTCAGATTACGTTGACACCTACCATGCTGCTGCCCTCAGGTAAGCTGCAGAGGATGCGGTGCAGTGTCTGAGGTGGGTGAGAAAACACCGATGGAGGGAGAGGTGCTTTCTCTGTTTGTGTGGGGCTCATTAACATCCTGCTCAGCTCTCTCCTCTCTCCGCAGTAATTAACTTGTGTTATCTGTTCCCATTCAAAAAGCAGCCGTAATTCTCCAATCTCGTTTTCATCTCAGTTAATCAATGTTGCTCACAAGATATTGTTCCCCATCAATGCCAATTTAGGTTATTGCTGGTTCCTGCAGAAATACTACCCGGCCCTCCTCCCTGTTTGATTTCGCTCTTAACAATAGCACCTCCTAGTAAAGTGACTGTTAGGATGCTGCCCTGATTAAATTGCATTAAAGGCTTTTTCTCTGAGGCACTTGTCATTGTTGCAGCTCAGCTAAGAGCTCCATTAAAAACTGGCTGTACAGACAGGAGGTAATGGACCCAGGTATTGTTCCCTGCACTATGTGCCCTTCCCGGGAGGTTGCTGCTCTCTTTCCTCCCCAAGTTTTGAACTGAAGTGCCTAACCTTTGCCTAGGCTGAGGGGCATACACCGTCGCTTCCAAACGTTTTCAGATGGAACCAGGCAGGGAGGCTTTATTTTTCAGCACATTTTCCACACGCCAAACATGCATGGATATTGTCAGAATGCAAATTGAATAATCTCCCTGATAATAACGCTCAGATGGTGTTTCACCACAACCATCTGGAGACGTGTTTTGTTCCGAGTCCCTTTTGCCGAAGCCACTTACTGCAAGACAAACTGGCTGCAACTTCTGTTCTGTGGGTGGGAGGAAGTCTTTCATTTACATATTAGACTTCTTTTATGGACTCGGAGAATTCCAGTGGTGTGCTGCAGCCTCCTGAAATTCCACAGTGCTCCCTCTGAGCTTCCAATCGAAACCTGCATGCTCAGAAACAAGCCAGCGGGTAGGCTGCCTTGGTGGAACCAGGCTTGGAACTCTAACTGTCTGCTTGAAGAGAGACACTTGGGCCTTCCCTGGCAGTGTTTTAACCTCTCTTCTACATCCTTTCTAGGTTGTAATCCTTAAAGAAAAGATAAGAGTGGAAAGATAGAAATGCAGTATGTGTGTATACCAGTCAAACTTGAAAAATAACCTTCTCTTCTCCCCTGCCATAAAGAGTGAAGGCTCCTGGAAGATCAGACTGGTCAATTCCTCAACCTGTCCTATGTTTTGTGTGTCATCTTGTAGTTTGGAAGTGCACAGCTCAGACAGCTTTCAGATAACTTTTGTTCCTCTTTAGCAGATGGTTTCACTGTTGCTTTGTTGTGTTCTGGATTCTTCATACTTGGAATGTTTCTTACCAGCTTGGAGATGGTATCTAAAGATGCTGATAACTGAGGGGATAAACTTTTGCAGGATGAAGATTATAGTTTTGCTGATTCTTTCCTAACAAATTGCCATTAATCCGTGTCAGTGATTTTCAGGGTACAAGATGAACATCAGGGTAATTGCACGTGGTGTTCTTCCAGCTTGAGAACGCAAAGTAGGCAGAATATGTTGTGATGCATGAAAGGAGGCTTAAAGTGAAGTTCTCATTTATTCTAATATGAGATTATTGCCCTGTCCTCTGCAAACAAACGGCGCTGGTCACACAATGAATTGATGACAAACTGGGAAATAAAACCAGTCATTGTAACTACCAATTTTCTGCTCTAACCAGTGGAAATATTTAACTACAGGATACTTGTAGATCCCTGGGGAAGCGTGCAATGAAAGTAACGTCCTTCTTACCCATGTGGTAAAGCTTTGGGGTAATATGTAGTAGCACTGGTCTGAACTGCTATGAGCAAGATGTACTGCTTTCATGAGTACAGATAATACAGGTTTATTAGGAAACCCCTTATTGTCAGATGAATTATTGAAAGGAAACGAAATCTTTTCCCCAAAAATACCTTTAAAATGGGAATTGAATGTGAGATACCCAGACGAATATCCTTTCTCATGTTCTTCCTAAGTGACTCAACCAGGAAACTAGCTCGAGCCATCAGAGATAAAAGAAATTCATCAGTATTTGTGTGATGTCTGGGTTACAGACCTTGCTAATGTTCTGTTCCAGCCTGGCATGACCTGTGCAACACTTTGTCCTTCGCCAGAAAGTGATGGATTGGGAAGGATGCAATCATAGGGACAGTTGTGCTGCCTCAGCTCACAGCACAGCCACATTGAATTTGTCTTAAACCAGGCAGCAACTTCATTCATCCGTCATCCTTTTGGGGTGCTTTTTCCTTACCTGTAGTAGTTGATGTTGTGTATCAGAGAGCTGCTGTTGCAAGGCAGGTTCTCTTGATTGAGTGCTCTACTATGAGGAGATGAGGAAGGAAAAGCAGGCTGAGCATTTCAACTTCCTGGTGCTGTTCTTCAAGTACTCAGTGCTTTTAAGCTCTGTTGAGAAGGCTGGGCAAACAGATCCAGTATTATTGCAGGCAAAATAGTTGTTAATCTTGGGGGTTGGTGGCAAAAGCACTTTTCATTCAGTTCTAACCAAGACTGCCAAACCTTTTTACAACATTAAATAAGCCCCATAGCTTATTTATAAGAGCAAAGACTGTTCAGTAAAAGGAGGTGGAAAGAGATGTGATCCATGTTAATAGCAGAAAGCTTGACATCCTGTAAAAGAGCAAAGTCTTGTGCTTTGTTGATTGCTTTGCATCAAGTTGAGATAAAAAGCACTAATTCTTTGCCTGTCTGGCCTGTTTGTCTGTGCCCGCTTCTGATCTGATTTACTTGGCAGCAGCAAACTGCAGTGCACTGAATGACAAAACCCCAGCAGCTGTTGAACATTAACAGACCAAGAAACCCTTGAGGAAATGGGATGCGACTTCTTACAGCTCATCTTAATGCTCATCCTTAAGGATAATGACTTCATCAACAAACCATGTTAAAAATTATTAACAGTCTGGTTTAAAACAAGCCAATAAATCCTCTTTTCCCTTTATTCCTCTCTTCTTTTCTTTTAATGTCTCTGTTTTATGTGTGAAAGTAGAAGGAAGAAACTTGTGTGTGCTTGGAATTTGCATTGTTAGGGTTGCTAAAAGCAGCATAGCTTTGCTTTTGATTTGGAAGTGCTATTAAACTGCAGTTGTATTTAGCTTTCTAAATCAAAAGCTGACTTCCTAAATAATACAAAGAGTACAATTTTCAAAGCTTCCTTAAAGCATAAATGTGATAGGACTGTAGAACCTTGGAAAAGAACATATTTAGGGCTGGATTTCTAAGGTAGATACTGTTCATTAATCTGAAACTTGGGCTCCTCAAGGCTGGTGTTGCTTGAGTGAGAATGAATCAGTGTTTGTAGAACACCATCTGAGACATTGGAATTGCTTTTTCTTCCCTTTCCACCATGGAAAGAATCTGCATGGTTATTTGTTACAACAGGCTTTTATTTATGACCTTCTAGACATTTATGAGAACACAAGGATGTCTGTGGGCTTATACACAGATTGCAGTGGCACTTAATTAAAGTCACTGTTTTTCAGGACTGAATTCTAACGCCATTTTCCCTGTTTCTTTCAGAGGGAAGTGCAATATCTCCCATTTCTCGGATATATTTGCTGCTAGAGAGTTTAAAGCCCGAGTGGATTCATTTTTCTACATACTGGGCTACAATCCAGAGACAAGGTAAGTGAAGTGACTTTTAAAGGCAAACTTTACCACTGGGCTGAGCCTGTAGGAACAGGAAAACTACTCACGGTTGAAATCAAGTATGATGCTGATAGGTGGGGTGAAAGGGAATGTGAGGGAGAAGCTACATCCTCCTGTGAAGTGTTTGTATAGGGGAAGGTAACAAAGTTATGCAGTGGGTTATGACATCTGGTTGCATCTCTGGGTCAGTAATGTACTGTTTCAAAGCAGGGTGTTAAACAGTGAAGTTAATGCTTGCAGTCATTAGCAGGAATTCTTAGCTGTGCCACTGGCTAAATGCACACCCCTGGAAATACTTCCTAGATTCACTTCTGTTAAGCAGTGTTGAAACTTGCACACATAAGAAGTTAGACAGATAGTTTTAAAGTGTGGAAATTCATGTTTTCATGTGTAAATACTCACATAGGGTCCTGTATCAACAGTTCTTAGTTTAGGCTTTGCTGGCCTGGAGCAAATCAGGGGTACAGAAAGGTGGTTTTGGGAATTAATAAATATCTAAAGAAGATGTGTTCAGCAGGGAGTCATGCAACCAACCTCCATCAGCTGTGGTTGCAAAATAGAACTGACACTGGGCTGTACCTTCATTCTTCAGGTCCAAACCATGTCTCTTACCTGTTCGTTTATGTAGTTTTGTAAAGCCAGAGAATGCTTTACAAATACTGGCTATAAGAAGTTTGTTGTTTAGGGGTGTATTTCCACAAGCACTTGAGTAAAAGATGAATAGCACCTAATGGGGCTCAGCAAGGTCTGTACTGGCTGAAAGCTCTGTTGTTTCTTTCAGTGCAGAAAACCATTAGCTGTGGACCTTGATTTCTAGAGATACTGTTGAGAAAAGTATTCTTCTAAGTAGGGATTAGATAGGCCTATAAAGAATAAATATTTGAATTGTTACATGGTAGATTTAGGGTTTTTAATGCAGATAGGAATCTTTATGCTTCAGGGCATAGCCAACCACTAACTGCTTGCAGTTAGGAAGAAACTCCCTGTGTGGGCATATTATTATGTAATTGCCTATTTATGAGGCTGCCTTTACCTTGCTCTGAAGTGTCTTAAACTGCCCTTATGTCTGAGATGGGGGTATTGGATTAGGTAAGCTCCCTGAATAGATCCAGTTTGCATTCATAGCAGGTATCAGCATCAGTCCCTAGGAGGCAATCTTGCTAGTGCACAGTGCAGAGCTCTGGGAAAAGAGCCTGAAATCCTGTAATGTTTTATAATGCAATATATTAACATGTTTTTGTAACATCATTCATGTGTTCTTTTGGAGCAGTCCCACAAGGTGAGGCATTTACGAAGTCTGTAGTGTGTTGTATCTGATATTGAGCATCATGCTTGATGCCTGTATTTTACTCTGTCACTGTGGTGCATTTTAGTTTTGAGGGTATGAATGCTAAATGAACTATTTGTATTAGTGTCCAAGTTCTGTGTTTAATGGATGATTTCTTTTATGAAATGCCATTTATGCAAGTACTCACTGTGGTTTTAAACCTACTTTCTGTGTAGAAGTAGCTGTTAATTCTTCCAGCTATTAGAAAAGGAGTGACCCTGAAGAGATCAATGAAATGACAGAGCATAGCACTTAGTGATCAGGTAATTACTCACGTTAGAGAGCTGTCAGAATGCAGGTTTTTCTTCATTTGGTTACAGCATCTTTGTTTTGTGTTTGTGGTTTGCTTTTCATTCTAGTTCAAGTCTGTAGTTTTGTCTTGGAGTGAGGGGAGATGTAGAAAAAGGATTTGAGTCTAGATTGCCAGATGGTTTTTGAGTGTTTGCTACTGCTTTAAAACACATGCTTCTTTGGGTACTTAATTTGAGATAGATTTTTGCTTTTGGATGTCAAAGTGTTGTAACACACATTTCAAGATGACCTGTTGGTGGTTTGTCTGTATAAACTGTACTTTGTCTCCAACTTCATCTGCTTTGATAATGTAATGTTTTGTTTCACATGGGAAGGATGGAAGATGTTTCATGGTAGCTTGAAGTAATAATATATTGTAGGTAAGGTTCAGGATGCTGTGGTGTGATAGCCCCCCCCCCCCC
>NDXB01020716.1:81732-104680 GCA_002631895.1 Agapornis roseicollis | reverse complement strand
ACCACACAGGTTGGTGTCATTGGCAAACTTGCTGAGGGTGCACTCAATCCCACTGTCCATGTCGGTAACAAACACCAATCCCGACATGTCGACCATGTCGGTCCCAACACTGATCCCTGAGGGACACCACTCGTCACTGGCCATGGCAGATAAAGGAGTCCATAGTGTTTCCTTTGTATATGTATATTTTGGTATGTATAAGTATGTAGGTTATAGATACATATGTAATATGTACTAATAGTTCAGGCATAGTACCATTTCAACCAGCTTTGATAAAGTGGTTAAATCTTCTGTATTTAGCTTAAATAATTGATATCCCGGTTAAGTATCATACAGTTAGCAATAGTCAGTACTTAGCTAAGTTTGAACTCCATTTTTGTTTTTTATGTTCTGAACACAGGCAGGCATGAGAATCTGTGTTTTCCTCTCTGCATTCAGAAAAAGAAGAAAGCATTAAACAGACAAATGAAAACAACCTCCCCTTGAGGGTACTCTGCCTGAACTCTTATGCAGGAAGAAACTTGCAAATGTATTGGTAGGGGGGTTTTCTTCCCTACTTCTTCCTGAGGAAGGAAAACCAGCCCTCTTTGAAGAAAACAGACTAGTTCTGAAGTTCATGAACTCCTAAAGATGTAAATTTGTTCGTTAAAATATGTATATTATTGATAATATCAGTAAGTGAGAATAGGTTAATGTCTTAAGTGTATTGATATTCTCTGCTTAGGTTACTTTGATTATGGTTAGACTGCCTGCTTGCTATAGTGGTTAACAGAACTGGGGGAAAACTACTGCAAGGCTTTGTATCTGTGCCTTTTGATCATCTTGCTTGCAAAGGCAAAAAAAGAGATGTGCAGGGCCTTTTCATATGTGGTTAACGTAGTCAAGACAGTTACTTGGTGCTTACAGTTTTGGAAGCTCCTGCTTCTTGCTTTGAGAGAGACATTTGGGAAGCTGCATAGGTCTTTGCTTCTGATGAGCCAAGAAGTTTGCAGAAATTACTGACTTTTGCACTTGTGTTTCTGGAAAGATGAGATGTTCAATCAAATCGCCTGAAGGGACCTTTTTTAAATAAAATACTGGAAATCAATAGTCTGTCTTCTGTTCTATAGAGTGTATATTTGGGGCATAAGATAAAAGTGGGCGCTTTAACTGTGTCCTTGATAGGTAGGACAGTGAGGAGTCTGAGAGAACCGTCACTATCTCTTCAGAAGTAATTCTTCCCCAATCACCAAGCTCAGTAGAAGAATGTGGGATTAGGTCACTCTTGCAGATTCCATACCCATAATAATCAAGAGATTAAATTCATAGTAGATTTTGAAACAGTTGTACAAATAGATTTCTTTAGTATCTTTTACCTTTAAAACAAGCTGAACAGAGTTGCTTCTTTTTGTTTTATTTACTAGTCATGTTTTTTGGAAGTTATGCTCTTCCACTTCTTCTGAAGAGCCAAAATACTGCCCAACTCGTTTATTGAGATTTCTCTTTTAAATTTTGGGAATTCTTTTATTTTTATCGTCTATCCTCCCAACTGCACTGGTAGAACCCAGCAGCTGGTAATGTTTATGATAATGATTAGTAATCAAGTAATTAGGTGTTGATATGCAAATTACCATTAAGCTCTAGAAATAGTGTGTTGTTTTCATGAGTGCAGTAGTTCATGACACTACTGTTTTAGATTGCAAATTTAGAACAAGAAAATAATTGGCTGGATGTTTTGGTAAGTGCACAGATGTGTGTTTTTCCTAGACATGAATGCTTTTAATTAAAAATAATGCCTAATAATTCAATTTTGAATTATTCTTGCATCTGTGCTATGCCGTGGTATTTCCTTTGGGGTTGCTGTTCTGTTACTTGTCGGTTTCCACACTTTCACCCAAGAGTTTTTCACTTGAGGTTTTTCACTCTCTGGCCTCTGAGGGTGATGGGATTTGACCATTGCTTGTGCAGCAAATCCCATCTTTATTTGTTAGGGATTATCAAGTTTCTCTTGATAGCGGTACTTACTGATTTAAAAAAGAAAAAGCTGAGTGTAGGTAGGTAAGAGCTCACTCAGTATTTCAAATGAATTAAATACATTCTTGAAACAATGTAAAGAAAATGACACCTTGGAACAGGATCCTTGCACAAACAAGAAACTGTGTTTAGTTTTACTTATTTAGATTTCTGAAAAAAAAATGATTAGAGGTCTACAAGCCATTATTTTTTGAAATGTCTTGTTTGTTGCCTTTGAATTAGATCTTTTCCTTTATTGTTGGTTTACATGTTTTGATTTATTTTCTTTGAAAATACAGCATAACATAAAAAAACCCCAAACTACAAAGTATATCAGTATTACTGAATTCACTGTATTTGAACTCTAAACAAGCTGTGAAGTCAGCAGGTTTTCCTGGTGAAGTACTATCAGGTATTTCCTCATAAAAGCCTAACCATTGGGTTGATGCAGTGATCAGTTTTGCATAGGTGCTGGAATGCTTTGTCAGTATTTTACACTTCAGTTTTTGGTGGAAAATACAGAAATTAATAACAAATTACATCACTAGTAAAGGTTATAGAGCTGGTATTTGTAGATACTGCTTCAGTGCTGTAACACGAAGCACCTTACTTTTTGTTCTTTCCCTTTTAAATCCTTTATGAAGTGTTACATCCTTGACTGTCTGTTGAAGGGAATAAGCATGTCAGTATTACTATACTAAAATCTTTGAGTGATGTTAGGAGAATAACAGCCCTCAGAAGTGAATACTGCAGGTTTTCAGACTTCGGTTTAACAGATAGGTCATTTTAGAAGGTGAATGATGAAGACATGTCTTCACTCTTACCTTCTGTGAGTGCTTCCACTACAGTTTCCTCTGCCACAGGAGTGGAGACATCCTACATTAATGTGAAGTATCTGTCTACAGTTTCCTAGCAGTAGGAGCTACCATAGTGTATCTATTTATCTGTTGTATCTGCAGCTGTACCAGCAGAAACAGTTACTGCCTTCCAGATGTTTCTGACTGAAGGCTGACATCTCTACAGTCTGCTCTTCTCTGACTGTTCTGTAATGATTATTCATCACAAGAAACTTAAGTAATTTAAGTGGTGATCATTTCAGTGACCTGTATTCTGTGCCTTTTGAAAGGTGAAAATGACAGTGGTGGCACAGCTGTGGCTGGAGGAGGTGCAGGTACAGGCAGCACTGTATTGTGATTCGGGTGTAAGCTAAGCCTTTACTTGTATTTCCACTCCTATGCTTCTTCATGGATGTAACAATAATGGGAATATTGAGGGTAGAAAAACAGTCTAAGTATTCACAAAAATAAGTGTGTTACTGAGAGAATTGGTATAAGAGCATCAGAACTGCAAGGAAAAGTATGCTGAGGTATCCTGAAGATAAGCACTCATGTAACCAGGGCTCCTGGCCCTGGGCTCTGGGGCAATGGAAGCTGGGAGGGTAATACAGGCCACAGCAACCTTTGTGGTAGCTGAACTGGTACATGAGTAGAATGGATTGTATGATAGGATGGGAAGGGACCCTGAAATTAGAAAGTAAAGCTCATTGTTTGAATTTTGTGTGCCTTCTGTTGATGTCCAAATGACATCAGGCGGTAGGTCTTTTGAACTTGTCTAGCAGTAAGCTGTTGCCAAAATGAGTTTTTTTCCCTGAAGTGCAGATTTTCTGCCTGGATCCTTGTGTTTAAACTGGCAGCCTTGATGACCTTGCCAGAGGGGCACCTTAAAAGCTTGATCTGCAGGAAGCTGCACCCCATGTCAGGGTGGTCCTTGAAGTGGCTTCCCCTGAGGCTGGAGTGCAGGGACAGGCTGGTGCAGGCAAGGTGGTGGGAACACAGGAGGAGGAGTGTGGAGGGGAGAACTATGGGAACGGAGCCCTGGCCTTCAGTGGCACATAGTCATTAAGCAGTTTGTTGGATATTTTTGTGGTATCATAAAGTGTTAATGAGCCTTAATATGAATTAAATGCTTAAGCTCCTGTGGGTTGAGAGATGTGAAATTATGAGAGTTGGTCTTCGTAGCATAAACCAGTAAATCTGATAGGGGGCTTAACTAGTTTTTCTTCCTTTTCAGCGTAAGATGCTAGCAAACCCTGTGTCATAAAAGACAAGTAGAATAAAAAGGTAAGGTTTGAAGCTAGTAGTGTAGATGGATACCCCCGCTCCCCCCCCTTGAAATAGTTGTGTGTGTGTGAGGGAAAAGTACTCACTAACAATAAAAAATGAATATTGAAATTTGATGGTAGAGGGAGCTAGATAGGTTTTAGAGATAGAAAGGATCAGTATTGCTGATAACTTTCTAGTCTCATGTATAAGTGATAATTTAGATGAAAATACAGCTTCTTTCACTGTTTAAAATCTCTAGGTGGCTTTTTTTTTGTGTTGTGTTTTTTTGTTTTCTGAATTTTGCATACAAATATTGTTAGGCTGCAGTTTGTGATGATTTCTGATCATTCTGTGTTCTGAATATGTGTTTGTATACTTCAGCCAAAATGATGATTCCCTTCTTTTATTAGGATTGTTTATCTCAATTACCTAAATACATGCCTGTTTTTTGTATTCTTAGATCTAATAAAAGGTATAAAATCTCCTTTTCTGCCTTATTTATAATGTTAATTTCATTTTATGCAACATACATTTGTAACTTTAGCAACAGGAAGGAAATAGTAATTTAAAAAAAATATTCCTATTATTATAGTGAAGGATAAAAGCCTAGATCTTCCTAGGCAGGCAAAGAGCAGATCAGTTGTAGACATATTGGCAAGCTGAGTCTGGCCTTTATTTAAAGTGTTAATAGAAGTATATACCCAAGAACTGCTAAAGGGGTGGAAGGGAACTGTTTGATCCAGCTGCATGTCTTTCTCACCCAGAAGTGAAATGGAGTATTGCAGTATGCAATGAAAGCCTGCTCCTTTACCCAGTGTAACTCTTGGCAACATGCTTTGCGTTTACTTGTGGAGCAAACATTTTTGGAGTCTGTTTTTGTTGCATTTTCCTATCTAAAACTATATTCAAGTTCCCTTTATCTCCACAGTTTCATCTCTGTGCAGTTATAAGCTTTAGGCTTTGTGTATGTGTGACTTGTAGGCATTTTGTGAAGGTTATGGGCCTTTCACTTGAACATGAATGTTTCATGCTCAGTTACCTAATTTTAGTCACAAGAATATATTTTTTAAGACAGAAGGGTCATCGTCAACTGTATGGAGTAGAACAGAGAATATCAGTCAGCGATTTCCACATGAACTTTCAAGGGTGTTGTTCCAGATGAATAGATGCGTTAGGGTGGCCAGAGTTAGCCAGTGAGCTTTCTGGATCATGGGGAGGTAGCAGGAAACACCTGTATTTTTTGGAGCCCTGTGTGGCTTGGGTGACCCTTTGTTATGCTCAACTACTGTTTCACTCAGTGAATTAAGGTTCTGCTTATTCCTTTGTTGTTTTGTTTATTTACAAACTGGAAAACTGTTCTGATATTGGAATAAATGTCCCAATATACTCTTAACTTATTCTTTCTGTCTTTTGAATGTTAAACTTTAGTATTGACCCTTGTAGACTCTCAGCTTCATTCTAGAGATGGAGGTCTGTGTCTTGGTCTCTTTTTTTGAGCTGAAACTTTTGGGTATTTTTTTGGTAGGTGAGCATATTTTTCCCCCTTCTCCAAAGTCCTTTCTTTTAAAACGAAGACATCTGGGTAGCAGCCTTGCTTGCATTTCAGTGCTTTAGTTTATCACCCGGGGCTTCTAAGAAAGTAGATGATGGGGGTTTAAAAAGGGTGCTTTGTTTGGGCATAGATGTTTGGTTTTTTCTTTCTTTTTTTTTTTAACTTACTTTTTAGCATGTATTGCTGTTCATTGAACCCTTACAGTGTACTGGTCATCTTCCTGCAAGCCTTGTTTTCTAGTGATGTAAAAGCTGCAGATTTCCTTCTTGGCTGTGTCAAAAAGAAAACTGGCCTGTGGCAGGGAGGCAGCTGTCTTGTGCAGTGCACAGGCTTGCATCTAGAGTCTATTGCAGACAGCTAATAGCTGACCAGGAGAAAAGACTTCAACTGGTTGTCCAATCTTGTTGGATTTTGTTTGTTTTAAATATTGGTCTTTTTAAAATTGCATGTGATCTCTTGGCTTACGATTGAACACACTTTCTGGTAAAACTTGGACTTTGAGGGTGAAAAACAAACTGTGCCTTTAGTTTTTGCTCTGACTTTAGTTATTAAAAACCCCACAAACACCGCCATGAACAAACAAAAATCAAAAGTAAGCTCAATCTTACAAGACTTCTCACACAAAATTAGGGTTGTAGTAATAAAAAGTAACTTTTCTCCTGTTTAATCAGATGTGATTATTGCACTTTGGGATAGAGAGTTTTCTAATGGCAAGTTATATTTAAGAATTAAAGTTGCTTGGGAAAGTCATGTTTCTGCTGAAAGTAATTGAGGGGCTTCAGCGGCTGTAAAGTTTGTTATTTATGTGGTTTATAAGAATCCTTTTCAGGAATCAAAACTCTCTGCAGTGAGTGTTATTTTTTTCAGAAGTAGTAGCAAAAGTATTTCTGGTCATTGGCTCCATAATGTTATTTTCAGAAAGGAAAGAACATTCTGCAGCCCCAAATGCTAATTCTTTTATACTTGCATAGTCCTTGAGAGCATTTGTATAGAAGTTCCAGGTTTTGCACTGGCTAAGATACTTTCAAAGGTGAATGTGCGCTAAGGTAGGTTTGCTACCTTCTCAGATTAACAGGTAGGGAACTGTGCTCTGCAATGGAGTAATTGCCTGGAGAGTTTTTTTCCAAGAGAAAAAAGATCATCTAGTTCTAACACCCTGCAATGGGCAGGGACACTGCTCAAAGTCGTGTCCAACCTGGCCTTTAGCACTTCCAGGGATGGGTCAGCCACAGCTTCTCTGGGCAAGCTGATTTTCTTTCATCTGGGTGGTTTACTTATTTACAAATAAATATTTACAAATAAATATTTACAAATATTTACTTGTAGGAACATTCTGTGCAGAAAAAGAAGAAAAAGGATAAGCATTCAAAAAAAGCTAAGAAAGAAAAGAAAAAAAATAAGAAACAAAAATCTGAAAAGAAGGATGACGTACATGATAGTCCTTCGGTAAGTAAGACACTTTAAAATACTTCAAACAACGTTTTTAAAACCTGTGGCATTTTATCCTCTGTGGGCACACATGGTTAGTAAAATTACACCTTATTCTTACCATGTTCTTTTGGGAAAAATTGTGGTAAAGTTTGTCTTTTTAATGTACTTTTTAATCATTTTGAAAGTTGCTGTTATATGTGCTTGTGAATTTTATAATACTGAATTCATTCATTAGGATCTAAGGAATTTGTAGTTTTTCAGCAGAGAGAAATTGAAGAAAATCTTCATTCTAGGATGAGTGGAAAAATTCATGGGTTTCTTGTAGTCAGTGGTACATGGCAGAATGAGGTGTCCAAAACTGCAAACACTTGACTTCAGTTTTAAGCATGAGTTACTGCTGCATTTTTCCATGGAAACACTCAACAACATGGAAGTTGTATGTGGATCTGAAGGAAGGCTCAAACTTGTGCATTTGAATCTGTAAGCTGATGCCTTCATATGGAGAGGCATTCTGTCAAAACACTACGACTGTTAGAAATCTGGATGTTGCTTTCTGGCAGCATTGTGTCAAGCACCCTCTCAGTATTTCTGTGCAAGTCAGCACTGTGATATTTTATTTTATTTTATTTGTTTTGTTTTGTTTTGTTGTATTTCATTTAATTTCATTTTATTTTCTCTTTGCAGACAGTCTCTCTTATTGAGTGAAGGAATACACAGTATGAAATCTATTTTCTAGGGACTGGTATCACAGGTTAACTATGCTTTTCTGTGTGGGAAGTAACCTAAGGCACAAATGTCCCACATTTCCCATTGGAGTCATCAAAATCCTTCAGATCACATCAGTGAGTTCTAGGCTGTCACTGGCTGATACCTTCAATCCAAAGTCTGCTATTCCCATGACAGGTTCATGTGAATAGCAAAGAAACTGTTCAATAGAGTCCTGTTTGTTTCAAGTAAAATATCAGTGCAGTTTGCAAGTGTAGGAAGTTGGATATGAAAATAGGAGGAGATAGCATGTACAGTGCTTTATATTGTACTGTTACTGATTTTACATTTTAATGTAAAGTATATTTTGTAATGAATTTAGAATTTTAAAATTTTAGGGTTTTTTTGTAATGGCATAAAACCAATTTCTTTGGGTTTTATTTTTATTCTGACAGATTTACCTTTAGCAGTGTTAATGCTAATAAAAGGTCAGTATAAGCTAATGTTACATACTGTGATATATGGTGGAATATTTTGATCATGGAGGAGCAATCTCCTATGGGAATATCAATATTCTATTTTTACTATCATAGAATGGCCTTGGTTGGAAGGAACATTAGAGATCATGTAGTTTCACCCCACCTGCCATGGACAAGGGCACCTTCCACTAGACCAGGTTGCACCAAACCCTGTCCCCACCAGGTCTTGAACATTTCCAGGGATAGGGAAGCCACAACTTCTAAGGGCACCCTGTTCCAGTCTCACCACCCTCATAGTGAAGAATTTGTTATGTCTAATCTGAATCTACCCTCTTTCAGCCGTTTCCCCTTGTCCCTATAAAAAGCCTCTCTCCAGCTTTCTTTAGGTACTTTCCCCAGGCCCCTTTAGGTACTGGAAGCTGCTTTAAGGTCTCCCTGGAGCCTTCTCTTCTCCAGACTGAACAAGCCCAACTCTCTCATCCTGTCTCCATAGCAGAGGTGTTCCAGCCCACTGATCATCTTTGTGGCCCTCCTCTGGACTCGCTGCAACAAGTCCATGTCCATCTTATGTTGGGATCCCCAGATCTTGTCAGTATTTCTAAATACTAAGCAGTATTATATTAGTAATGCTAATCAGGATCAATATTGATTATCAGTATACTTGGTAAAGTATTGCACTTCATCAACATATAATAATATGTTAAGGTGTTATAATTTTTCTTTCCATTCAACTCTATTTTTAGGATTCTTCAGTTGAATGGGTTGAGTCAAATGTGTCACAGTCATGCAACACAGAAAAGGCTTGGAAGGTCAACAAGCAATCAGATGCTGTGAATAAACCCTCCCTGCAGGTGAGCAGTCTGATAAGTACTCTAGAAATAAATGCAGCATGACCGAATGTGGAACGTGCTTAGGTTTCTTGACAGCTGCTTTGCAGTCCCTTGAACAAAACATATTTTGTAGACAAATGTCTTTGTTTAGCTAGGTAATGTTACATTTCATTTACTGGATGACTTCTCTGCCTAATAGTTGCCAAGTATTTAACTACACTTAAAGTTGCCTTGCACCAATGCCTTTCATCATGTTTTGAGACTCTAGCAACTGAGCTTGATTTTCTTGAAGAGGTCCACTTCAAGCCCTTGATCAGCATTTTGTTTTTTCTGCAAAATTTCAGTGGCTTTTCTACAGTTGAACAAATTTTTGCTTCTATGATGCTTAAACAGATACAAATAAGAGAGGTTTAGAACTTTTAGCAACAGTATTGTTGGAATCAGTGCTTCTTTTGAAGGTAAATCCTGTGCCCAGTAAGCAGTGTTTATTCTGGAAAATGGAGTCATTCTGAAATGAAGTGCTGTGATTTTAGTAACATAAATGTAGTCACATATCACGACATTCTCAGTTTTATGGAAATTATGATTTTTAATTTAGCGTCCAATTCCACTCCTGAAAAAAGTCCCCTTTTCTCATTCTGAATTTGTGCAACTTGTTGGAAGAAATAAAAAGGATCTCTGAATCATATCTGTCTTCTTGGAAAAGTATAAAGTAATGAAATACAGATCCTTCTGTATGTCACAATAATTTATACTGCAAAAACAATTTTATCCAAGTCTTTCTTGTATAAAGTGTGCTTTGTGCTTTTCTGTTTTTGGAAAAAGAGTTTGCTTTTGAAAGGGATATCCTGGCCATTCCTCCTTTTGGCTCACATTATGAAGAAGTCTTGCTTCATATAAATCCATTTTCTGTTGGATTAAACTAAATTGGAAGATATGGTCTCAAAGTGCACCCAAGATGCTCCACAGGACCAGTCTCAGACTAGTCCAGAATGATTACTTAAAAAAAACCTGAGAGGGTGAGACACACNTATCCTGGCCATTCCTCCTTTTGGCTCACATTATGAAGAAGTCTTGCTTCATATAAATCCATTTTCTGTTGGATTAAACTAAATTGGAAGATATGGTCTCAAAGTGCACCCAAGATGCTCCACAGGACCAGTCTCAGACTAGTCCAGAATGATTACTTAAAAAAAAACCTGAGAGGGTGAGACACACAGACACCCCACTCCCCATCCTCCCAACTGCAGATCTGAGGCCTATATAGAAGTCACAACCAGCCTCTTTTCATTGGTGCCTGACAGGACCAGAGGCAATAGGCAGAAACTCAGGAGTTTTTCTGAACACCAGGAAACAGTTTTTTACTGTGAGGCTGACCAGGCACTGGCACAGATTGCCAGGAGAGCTTGTAGAATCTTCAGCCCTGGATATTTGTACAGGCTGTCTGGTCATGGTGCTGGGCAACTGCCTCTAGGTGTCCCTGTTTGAGCAAGGGGTTTTGGCCAGATGACCTCAAGAGGTCCATGCACATCCACTTCTGTTGATCCATATTGCTTACTCATGTGGACATAGACACTATTGGATCACTTGAAGATAGATTATTTTTCAGTTCCTTCTCAGAGGACATTTGAGAGTGGAATGTTGTGTTTCACATCTGAAACTCTCTGGTGTGTTGACGAATACAATTTTTAAATAACAGAGAAAGTGCGACATAGCATCTGTTTGGATTGACAACTCAGATTTGAACACTGCTGAAGATACGAAGAGTCTTCTGCAAGGACATATTTCAAAATAGATGCAGTCTTGCCGTTTTGGTTGCTTTGCTATCCGCTGAATTGTTCCAAATACTTATTTTTGTAGAGTAGTTGTTTATAATGTGTATGTCACTGCTTTCTTTTGAGGCTTCAGGTTTTGTGTGCATGAAGGTAGTAGGAATATGTAGGCTTTTTATATTTATATGTTGCCTTTCTTCAGAGAGTGGTCCTCATTTTTAAAACATCATTGGTTTTGTAAATGCAGTTTTGTACCTGTTATTATGGGTACAGGTACACAGAATTTAGATGTGTATTATGGGTACAGTTCACAGAATTTAGATGTGTAATTGTTTAGTTTGAGGGTGCAGTTAGTGCCTAGATACTTGAGATATAAACTATGCTCAATTACTGATTGTAGATTTTGTATATGCTAGAAGGGATGGAAGAAATCATGAATGCAGAATTAGCGAGATGAAAAGGAATTGATCTAGATGTACACTGTTTGTTAAAGCAAATAGTAAACTTCTGTATGGTTAGCTTGTTTACTGTTTTGTTAAATTCATTGTGAAGATGTATTTGAAATTACAGAAAGACATTTGAAAAATGAAAAAAAAAAAAATAAAAATGGAAAGATTTGGCTTCCTAAAATCATATTTGCTTTTCATTGAAGTATTTAATATATGTTTGTGAAACCTATGCTGTTTACTTTAAATAACATTTGTCAGTAGTTGCACTGGTTTGATTTGTACCAAAGCCATGTTTTTGTTAGAAGTATGAACACTGGTTCTTTGTGTTTATTTTAAAGAGAGAAGAATGGATGAATTTAGACTTCATGTTGTTGAAAACCACTTCATCAGAGGCTGTCAGAGGTGAAAGGCACAAAGAAAAGATCTTGGAACGGCAGAAAACTCAAGAGCTTGAGCAGGTAGGAGGAATTAATAGAGCAGCTTTTTTTCGGCATCTTACTAAATTTTATGTGATGAATGAACCAATGAGTTGGTTCAAATATGTAAGTCTTTGTATAGTTTCTGAATGAAAACCTGATGCATTGTGTGATAGTGATTTTTAATTGAATTTGTCAGTTATTTCTTCTGTTTGGGATGGGAGGGGTTCATATAGCAGGCTTATCTTCTGGAGAAAAGCCTTTGAACTGGCTTCTGAGTCAGGAGAAAGATGGTTTTGTTAGTGCTAAGTTCTGTGATATTTGAAGGATTTTTAGGATGTTTTTACATAATAACAGTAACAGACTGCTGGTCTCACCTTATCTCCATGTTGTGTGTGGGAGGAGCACCATTCTGTTTTGTCGTAAAGCTTACCTAATTTACTGTGTTAAAGTCTAGGGTGCTGCAGGTCTTTTTTTTCCTGAAGAAAGAATTCAGAGCAGTTGCTGTACCTTTCATGCTGCAGTTGTGCATGAACAGGTGGGGAGATCAGGGTCTGGATGCGGAAGTGGTTGCTGTCACTAAATTAGTTCTGTTTCCATATGGTTGCTGGCTGCTTCATTTGCTCATTCAGCTCCTTAAATGCAATACAGTCTGATAGGAAAACATAGCTGCTGATCACTATCTAATAGTTACTTGTCCTCACATCTTATAGCAGGCCATTTGTTACTCTTAGGTTTTCCAGTTAGTTGAGTTGTGGCTAGGAACCAGATTGACTGGATGCACTCTTCTTGTATAGTGTGCGGCACTGTTGTCTTTTGAGAATGGATTAATCTATTTGGGTTTTTTCCCCCACATAAGATTTTGCTGAGCACTTTTTCCGAATTGTTGAAAGATGAAGGAATGTGGAGATATTAAATCACAAGAATGTCAGCATGTATTACATGGTTAATGACAATTGATATGTATTCTTCATCCTGGAAGAATATGATTTTTGTAGACTCTTCCACCCAACTACTTGTTCTCTACGCAGGTTTATACTTTTGTGCTTTCTTCACCAGAATGTCTGTCTTTTTTTCATCCCCAAAACAATGTGAGAACAAATGCATGCAGCATGCCAGTGGTGGTGATGAATTGAAGATAGACCATAGACAAATTCAGAATTTAGTGCTGGAATGCCTAATCCTAATCCACTGCCTTTTATTCAGTGGACTTTCTTGCCTGGTTCCAGAGAAATCAGTTGACAAAATCACAATAAGCAAACTTGTTTGAGGGTGACAAGCATGAACTGAGGTAAAACTAAGAGCTCCCATAGCAGTGGTCCTTCAGGTAGAAGTGCTATGCTGGCAGTGCAGTCAAACAGTAAAACTACTTCTGTGTATTAAGGGTACCAATTTAGCACATATTTGAGAACTTTGACTCAGGATGGAGAATTAGGTTTGTTTCCACTGACTTAAGATAGCAGAAGATATGAGTAAGCTGTACCGTTCCCACATTGTCTCTTACAAATATTTATCAAATATTCTAGAAATTACAAACCACATGCTATGCACACATTAAAATTATTTCTGTTTAGGCCATGCTGTCTGAGAGAGAACTTAATCCCTATTGGAAAGATGGTGGTACAGGTTTGCCACCAGCGAAGGATGAGGCAACTTCAGTTAAGAAAGGTAAACAGCAACTTCTAGTATGAATATTAAATTTCTGTCTCCAAGTCTGTGTTGCTAACAAGTTACTACTAATCTTAATGTAAAGGAATTATAATAATGTGTAATAAAATCTGGGTGAAAATTCCATAGTGAATGTTGGGGTTAATATCTAGTTTGCTGTTTTGCAGAATTACTTGAGTGGTTTGACCTTCAACATCTTTACAGAAATTCTCCACTTTGAACTAATTAAAGAAAAGTATGATTTAACCAAGACAAGATAAATCGTTGTCATCTCATTTGGTTCCTTTCATTCCATTACGCAAATTATGATTTTAAGATATTCATCCACAGGAGTCTGAGTCACATTAAAACGAAGTATATTACAGATTCAGTTTGTGAAAAGTGTACTTTCTGTAACCTTTTCGCTTTTCTCCTTACCCTAGGGCTATTCTGCCTATTGCCAGCAAGAGCAGTTAGAAAAATTTTTTCTATAATGTCATGAAGTGTTTAGTATGTGATAAGAAGGGTGCTTGTATTTTGTCAACAGGGAACAGTGGGGTCCCTGGATTTTCTCTCTTTGGGAGCCTTTTCTTGCAGATAGGCTGTCCTGCAAACTATTAGCCTTATGCCCACTTCTAGGAGTCACAGAGATCAGTGATGTGCAAGAGGTGACAGGTATCAGTGAATATGTGTTCTCAGTGTTATGACCTCTGCTAGCTTCTCAAATGGAAAGCAATGTGTTACTCAGATTTTATGAGAAGGGGAATGCACATGTTTGCAAGTAAGGGGTATGCCAAAGAATGGATAGAGGAGGTGGAAACAGTAAGAAGGTTCTTTAATTTCATAAAAACGTCCCCAGAACTTCTCATATGCCTCTCCTGTCTTGGAAACTGCTTGTTGCATTCTGTGATAAAATGGAGAAATTTAAATTAAATCAGTGTACTACTAATGTCTATCCAGCATAAGCTTAAATTAAATCAATGTATTGCTGAAGTAAATCCAGCATCAACTTATAAAAACATGTAATTGTATTACTATATTCTTTCTATTTTTCTTTTGCACCCCTTCAATTTTTACATTAAGTTAAGGCTTAATGTTTTGTACAAAGGAAGGTTAAATAGAAGTAACTACGGAGATACAAAGCTACAACCTCTCATTGTTTTCTACTTTAGTTACAGTGGTAGAAGACGCTGGGTTAAGTTGGTTACGAAAATCCTACCAAAGGATGAAGGAGCAAGCTGAGAGAGAGAATCGAAATGTTGAGGAAATTGTAGCTGAGAGATATGGGGTAAGAATCTTCAGTTAAATCTTTCTCATACTAATAAATGTTTGGAAAAGGTTACTTTAATCTAAAGACACAAATACTTAACATGTAGTATAAGACGTACAGAATGGAGCAGGAAAAAAGGGCCTTTGAAGCTTCTCTTGAGTGATGAAGAGTTTAAAGCTACCCAGCCTTTTTTGTTAAGTATTTTTTAATGTATGGGTTCCTACACCAAATTTAAAACATGTATCTTCTACATGAGGAGGTTCAAATGATCCCAATTACAAAGTACCTGAGTGCTTCCAGAATTATTATATATACTAGAAAACGTATTTTGTTCTTGTGCACCTACCAGATAATAATGCACATTGAGAATAACAGAATCACAGAATCACCAGGTTGGAAGGGACCTCTAAGATCATCAAGTCCAACACAATAAGGCCAGTATAATTTGGAGAGCTGTGTCAAATTTTACTGAATATGAATCTTCTGGCTACTTGTGTTCTGCTCAGTCCAGATATACAGAAAAAGCTGCTTGCTTCTGAAGGGCTTAAAAGTCTTCAAAATTTATTTTTAATAAAGCAGTCTGCAATAACAATATTAAGTCTTCAAACTTGCCCATCCTACATATTATATTATTGTTTTTTAAAGCATTCATTGAACGTGTGAAGTGTTGAATTTTGGCTATGGTGTTAAATTTGAGTTTTCTGTGGGCTTTTTGATAAGGCCAGGTTGGTTGTGGAAATCCGGGGTAAGACGCTATGACTCCATACTATTATCTTCAAACTGAATTATGGTCACTCCTGAAGTGGTGAACCTAACATAGTCAGTGCTGGTAGAAATTATTCAATACCAGTGCTTGTAAAGAATTTTAGTTTTAAGGATCTTTCTCAAGAAGCTAGAGTTCAAACAGTGTGAACTACTACACAAACAGTGTGAACTGCTGGAGTGCAGGACAGTGATCAAAAGAGATCCCTGTCTGACTTGCTTCAGTTTGTAATGTTTTGGGGGTAAAAAATTTAATTGGTGGATTTTCAGCTCAGAAGAGGGAAGAGGATCAGTCCATATTTTGCCTAATTGCCTAATGGATAGAATACTTATCCACAAAGCCAGACAGTTGTTCAAAGACTGAAGCTAAAGATCTTGCACCCACTCTCCTGTGTTTTTAACAGTTAAACTAGATTGTAAAGTGGTTTTAGTGGGAATAACCATTTCTTCTGTAGAAGCTGAGCATCTGGTGAGCATAAGTGCAAAGTTCATGAGTAAGAAAGAAGAAGCCCTTCTCCCTTACTCAAGCCCCAGGTTTCCAGCTTGCCAGGAGGAGACAGTTCTGAGACCCCGGTCCCTATTCTCAGGAGGGCTTTAGCACTTTACTTTAGAGCCATGGGATGGAAATTAGAAATAGCCCAGTCAGAAAGCCTTCCCAGCAGAGTATCTTAGACATGAGGCTCTAAACTCCCTTTTTCATGCTGGTCTTCCTTTCCACTCCATGCCTTGCCCGTTGCACTGTCACTCATTTTCACAGAATGGTGCCTTGCTTGTAATACTTTGTAGGAAGCTTCACAACACCCCATGATCTGAAACGCAGTATGGCTGTTCTTTATTCTTTCTTGCAGTCAATGGAGATATTTCAGTCACGATTAGATGAAGCTGAAAAAATTGCATCAAGAAAGGAAAATTACTATGGAAGTGGAAGATGGAAGAAACCTTACTATTCAGAAAGTGAGAAAGAGAAGAAAGAATGGTATATGAAAAAGGAGGCACGAGATGAAGATGGTAGGAACAGGAACACTTTTGGGAGCTATACTAGGGAGAAGTATGACAAGGGGTGGGCGCAAGAAGACAAAGATCACAAAAGAGATATGCCAAGAGAAGACCAAGAGCATGGACACAGTAGCACAGACTCAGTATTGAGAGGCTTCAAAGCAGAACAATATTCCCATGAAAGACGAAGTCAGGGAAAAAGTTCATCTCTAAGCAGCATGAAACACAGATTTCTGAAACCCTCTGAAGACGATTTATCATCTTCTCCTAGAGTCCATGAGTCACAGCAGTCCTCTTCCAAACTGACAGTTCATAGCTCTTTGAGTAGCTGTTTCCAAAATCCTAGTGAGGATTCTGCACTGTGGAGCAAAGCGCACAGAGAAGATAACAGTGAGAAATTAATGTCTGATCAAAAATCATCAGGTACTAAGGAACAAGTTCGTGACAATAATAGGGAAAGAACTCCAAGTAATGTAAAAGAGAAGTTGCATCAGGAGTACCCAAGCGATACCTCCGGGAAGAAACAAACATTATCTGACAGTAAAGCATCAGGTTCTAGGTATTTGACAAACATCTTTCCTTGTCTTTGCTGTATTTTTCATGGCAAAGTGTACCAGAAACTGTCTTCTTTATGACAGTATTAGATCTGATTAAATGAGACTTTTTTTAGATAGGAAGAGGCCAGCCTTCCAGCTGAGGCAGCTAAAACGGATCACTGTAGAAGTGATGGACCCCTACTTAGCTTGTCTCAGCATATTTGAGAATTGCTAATAATTGGTTATTTTCTGCTTCCTTCAGTTCATGCTGCAGTAAATTAAATCTCTTAGGTAAAGAGCCTACAAACTGCTATCTTAATTGTTGTTGAATTTATAAAATTGAACTTGAAATGTTAGAAAATGCTGACTATAGCCTGAAATAATTATTGCAGCAGGGATAGGTTTGCCACCTGTGATATGAACTCATATGCTAAAGTAGTAGCATTTGAAAAATGGTAGAAGGTATTGACTACAAAAGTGCATTTCTGTGGAAAAGAGGGAAAATGAATAGGAGTGGGAAGGGAAATGCAAACTAGTAACTGGTAGGAAATACAACCAAGAGTAGTAAGGAGGGGTTTTCAAGAAAGTAAGTGGTAGAGAACTGAGTTTTTGTCTAATCAAGGACCATGTTTTCCAGTATTACCAGCTTGCTGGTTCTTCCAGTGATGTAAGCAGTGGGATTATTACTGTGAATGTTTTCCTTCAGATCTTCCCAATAATAGGCAGGCATGTGCAAAAGTATTTTGTAGTTAGGATGGTGTTATTTAATTGCTTGGGAAAGCTGGATAAGTAAATATTCTTGGTCGGAATATATAAGAAGGATGATATCTGGATGGGGGTTTGAGGCATCGTCACGGACTAGACCAGGTTGCTCAAAGCCCCATCCAACCTGGACTTGCAGGGATGGGGCATATATATCAGTACAGTAGGCATACAATATTTGATTACACAGGTAAATATGACTGGTTTTCTATGGGTTTAGTGCTGCTGATGTTTTACAGAAATACATCAAATAATGAGCCACCTCGGATCCTTACTGAAGAGGAGATGAACAGACTGGGAGCAAGGATTGTGAAAGCAGAACTCATGGGAGACATGGTAATGCCTATGAAAAATTTTCATTATTTTCTTGAAAGCTGATAGTGATTTAGTTGTTTAAAGAAAAAAAAAGTATTCAAACAAATAAAAGTCTTGCAAAATTTATCAGTAAGGACTTGAAGATATTGCATTTAGTGTAACTTCTGTTTTAAATGCAGTGGTTCTTGGACTTGAATAGAGGTTCAGGTCCCCAGGTTTTGTAAGCTAGGCAGCATAACCAAACCCAGTTGTTCTGTGCCTTTGTTACAGTATTTAATGTATTAAGCAGGTAGCAGGTGGAAACTACAAAGCTCTCAGTCTGTGTCACAACATAGACAGTGTCTGGAGCTTTTGTTGTTTCATCAGCTTTGTCACAAGTAGATGTTTGTGGTCCGTAGATCTGCTGTGTAAGTACAGTTACTAATTATGGTATGGAAATGAAAAAACTGAAAGGAACCGCAAAGGCCATTACATTCAGTCCAGCTCTGCAATGAGAACAGTGGTTAATATTACTGTTCATTTTATATATGCAGTTTTTTGACATATGCACTTTGAATTAGCCTATGTAAAAAAAAAAAATAAAAGCAAACAAAAACCCAAGCAAAACCTCACAAACACCAATTGAAGCCTTGTTGCTCTTTAACTATTTTTTCATGGCCTTTCCTTGACCAAATTGAAAATGCAGCTTGTTTAAACAAGTTCATCCACACACTAGAATAGATGGTGATGTAGTAGTATGTCCTGGTGGCCAGAGATTACAGTTGACCATGTGGGACAAATGAATTCTGAATCTGTTTTTGTTACTGACTTACTGCTTGGTGTCGATCAAATGATTTAATTCTGGGGTAGTAAGTGTTGGCTTGATTGTTGGAGTCCAGTCAATGAAACTGGCAAAGTGGTCAGAGTATGAATGGTTGTATTTCATATAGGCTGATAAGTTGTGACTTAGCAATTCTTAGGAAACCAAGGTATTCTAAAATGATTTTACTTACTTGATAAACAGATGGATGAAAAACAATTTACACAAGACTGTAAACAGTTCTTATTTTAGAATCATAGAATCATAGAATAGTTAGGGTTGGAAAGGACCTTGAGATCATCTAGTTCCAACCCCCTGCCATAAGCAGGGACACCTCACACTAAACCATGTCACCCAAGGCTTCATCCAACCTGGCCTTGAACAGTGCCAGCAATGGAGCATTCACAACCTCCCTGGCCAACCCATTCCAGTGCCTCACTACCCTAACAGGAAAGAATTTCTTCCTTATATCCAGTCTAAACCTCTTATGTTTAAGTTTGAACCCATTACCCCTTGTCCTATCACTACAGTCCCTAATGAAGAGTCCCTCCGCAGCATCCCTATAGGTCCCCTTCAGATACTGGAAGGCTGCTCTGAGGTCTCCACGCAGCCTTCTTTTCCCCAGGCTGAACAGCCCCAACTCTCTCAGCCTGTCCTTGTGTGGGAGATGCTCCAGTCTCCCAGTCATCTTAGTGGCCCTCCTCTGGACTTGTTCCAACAACTCCATGTCCTTTTTATGTTGAGGACACCAGAACTGCACACAATACTGCAGGTGAGGTCTCACGAGAGCAGAGTAGAAGGGCAGGCTCACCTCCTTTGACCTGCTGGTCACGCTCCTTTGGATGCCATTTTAGTGCCCAAAGTAAGGTTTTAAGTGCCAAAGTTGGGCATGTGGGGTCAAGAGATATGAAACTGCATAGCAAAAATGTCTGAGGGATATTTCCTTAGTCTCATTACAAAGGAATATGTAGCATAACCTGGAAAGGTTATTGACTTGATGGGTTCAGGCTTCCTTGTTTTGCTTCCTATACACCTAAGCTTACCTATACAAAGCATTTGTTAGTATAACTGAATAATGTTGAAACATAATTTTGGTGGATATTTTTGTGACAGTGTATGTTTGTGTACTTTAAATGCCTCTGTTTTGAGCATTATTTATTTTATCTCCAGTAAATAGTTGTGTGAAATATATTGAGATGCTTTCTTCAGTCTTTTGTGTCATTACAGTTTAAAAAAATAACCAAAACAAGAAGAAATGGAATGAGTAGTTAATTCAGATACAAGGTTTCTGTAAGTTTTAAATGATTAAACTAACTCCTTCACTTCTTTGAAGGAGTTAGCTTCAGAACTTCAAGAAGAACTTCAGAACGCTCGCAAATTGAGAGAAACTCAAGGGCAGATTCCAGCAAATTCTGGCAGAGAGGTAAGGGAAAAATATTCTTCTTTTCTTTGAGCTACACAACAGTATAGTACAGGTAGCAGCTCAATTACAGAGAACCCAAAATGTACTTATTTACAAGGTGTGATTTTAGGTGAGTTACTTTTCAAAATGAATTGTACTTTTTGGTTGTAAGCAAAACCTTCTCCATCATTCTTTAGGAACTTCCATGGTAATTTTTTTACTGGTAGTATTTTGTAAGTAATGATATAGTAATGATATATCTTCCATTAAAAATAAACCTTGTATGTGTTGTGTTGACTGTACTGGCTGTTACGTAACTGATGTTTCTGAAGAAGCTGGTGCTTCAAGTATTGTTCTTTATGAAGGGTGGTATTCAAGAAGTGTAATTTTCTTCCATACCAACTTTGATATAGCTACAAGGAAACAGGGTTAATATCTTCATTTATGAACTCTGTTCTCAAGATGGTGAAGGGACTTTTAGGCAAAAATGAATGTTTTAACAATTATTAGTTTGTGAGAACCAGGACTGTTACCAGTCGTGCTGTTTTGGACTTTCCATGGTTTGCCAATTCAAATAATCCAGTGGAAGGTGTCGCTGACTGTGGCAGAGGGGTTGGAACCTTTAAGGTCCCTTCCAACCTGAACTATTTTATGATTCTATGATTCCCTTTACAGATACAGCAATTCTGTGAAGGTTTGCTCTTGAACTGCATCATGCAGAACAGTATCAACCTCTTCACAGCTTGCTGTAAAGTTGCTGAACTTCCTAGACTTGTGGTGAATTTGCAGACTCATCACTCCTGTGTTGAAATCCTTGAAGTCTATTTGAAGTCATTTGGGTTTTAATTACTGCTAGGCTTGCTTTCCATACCCCTGTACATTTTAGAGGCTTGCTGTCTTTTATGAATATGCCTTGTCTATGCCTGTTTCATGGCTACTTCTAGTCTGTATTATGTGGTATCCTATCCTGTGATAGTTTCCAGGGCAGTCCTGCTGGTTTTACAACATGAAATTGAGTTTGGAGTACTAGACACAAGCAGAATGTGTATTAAGGGCCAATCTGAACAACCCAGATGTTCCAAAACCATCTTGTAACACCAGGGCTTGATTTATGCAGATGTAGTTGATACTATATGAGTGAGTCTTTCTATAACATTGACCCCCCCAGGTGATAGCCTTGGTCAGTTCAGCCAGATGTATTGCCAGTAAGATACTTGAAGCAGTTTCCACAGAAGTAGTTTTCCAAACGGATGGCTCACTGATCTCGAAGTTTGATAGCTTTGCCTCTGCTACCAATAACAAATATGAAGCATTTTGTTTCAGGCAGGTCTGTCTCTAGTTCCTTGTAGCAGCATGACCAGTGCTGTGTTGAAAGGTCCTGAAATGTGGCTTTTCCTTATTTTCACTTCTGTTGGGAGAGCTGGGGAAATAAATCAGGAAGCATGAAGGCAATTCTGAATGCATCTCCCTAGGAAGGTTTTTTTTCTTCTTGACTAATTGAGCATGGATCAATTTCCCAATTCACTTCATGTTGTGACTGAATGAAGACTCATGCTAGTGTAAGGGAGTGTGCATGGGTGGCTGGGGCTTGTACAGAGGAGACAAGATCAATTCTCTTGACAGCAGTGCTGGTTTATTTTGCATTAAAGTGATGAAGAAACTGCAGTTGAAGGGACTGTCAAGTGGTAGCTTAAATCCTGGTTTTATTAGTTTGTAAGTAAGAATAGAGGCAAATGTAGCTTTTATAGTTAGTTTGATTTAGGCAAGAATTCTAGAGCAAGGAAACTGAAAAACGTTGTTTTTAAGTACAGCTTTTCAAATACTGATGTTTGATTTTTAAAAACCTCACATTTATCAGGTGATGTGTTTCACCAGTTACAGATCCTGGTAAGACCACTTTGTTACAAGTTTACATTTTGGCTAAAGTTATCTGTAGTTTGAAGACCTGCGGTTTGTGATGCATTTAGATATTGCAAGTAGGTATTAGAGATGAAAGAAGCCAACAAGCATGATGTATGCATCTTTCTGAACCTAGAATCCAAGAAAATTGTAAAAGGATGCTGAAGCAGAAGTCCATAGCTGCACTGGGTAATTTTATAGCAGAAATTTTCCTTGAGGAAGAGTTGTTGTTTTCTTTTTTATTTTGATTTTTTTTTGTTTTGTTCATAGTAGTTAGGCTCATATTTCAGTTAAATGAAGTGAACCCCCATGACTAATAGTGTTGCAGGTTTTCTGTGTATGAAGGTATCACGGATTAAAATTCCCTGCAGGCTAAAGGATGTTTGGATTCTCTTGATACTGAAAGAAAATAGTAACTTTTTAACCTTGAACCATTTTCAGTGGTATCGAAGTGTTTCTTTTATGCATTACAAACCATTTTGCCTGTCTAACATTTGATTTGCTGGCCTTCCATGTGTCCAAAGTGCAGAAAAGATGAAAATTTATTAGCTGTGCCTAACTTGTTTGTGGCTTTTGAGTAGCTTCATAAATGGAACTCTTGCATAAATTGAGAGATGAATTTTTCAGTAAAATTTGGATGGGTTTTTTTTTGAAGAGGTTAGTTTTAAGTCTATTTGAAGAGTTAGTTTTTATATATATATTCCTATATTCCTTTTGAAGATATCTTGGGTTTTTGGTATTTCACAAGAAGTCCTATGGAATATTGTTTGGGGATATTAGCTCACTGAAGTTTTTCCACACTATTTCCCTCCTCCCCCCTCCCCCCCCCTGC
>NDXB01020716.1:54453-73216 GCA_002631895.1 Agapornis roseicollis | reverse complement strand
TTTTTTTTTTTTTTAAAAATTTTTTTTTTTTTTAATTTTTTTTTTTTTTTTTTTTTGGGGGGGGGTGGGACATATGTATATTACCCTTATTTAAGTCTGAGAAAAAGTGGGAATGTACTGTTGTCCCTGTTTTGGAAGGAGCTGAGCTGACCTGGCTCTTGACATCTGAATGGATGTCTGTCAGCTTGAAAGCTGAAAGGCAGTAAATTCCATTCCAAATGAGAAGGTAGTTGGTGGAATGGTATGCCCTGAAGCATACCTTCATCTGCTGATGAATGAGGGCTGGGCACAAAAGGGGAGTGATACAGAACAGCACATGGCATATGAGTACTTCACTGGTAACAATATTGTAAGCTGCAACTGTGAGTACCTAGAATAGAGTTTGCAATAGTTGAGATGTAAGATTTAATGAAGAATTCAAGGAGTCATTTGGGAGATGGATATATTAATTCTACTCCCTTGTGTTTTGTCTGAAGGATTGGAATCCATGGGACTGCCTTCATCACTGAGCTGTATGATAATGCTCTATTTTCATACATGCTGATAAATTCTGTCTGGCTTAATGAGTTCTCCATGTCTCTTCTTTACTCCTGCTGTACAGCTGTTCCAGGCCTCCTCCAGCTTTCTCTGCTTGGTGGCTAGAGAAGTCATGGGAGATAGACTTGTAATCTTCCTGAGCCGCAGTAAAGTTAAATGAGCTGATGATATTCCTCCAGATTATTTGTACAAAAGGGTATATTTTTCTGAAATGAATCTGTGGTTGCAGCCCTTTTTAACAAATTTAAGAGTGTTAATGAGCACTGGGTCTGAATGAAGTCAACCAGGGATAAAATGAAGGGATAAGGGTGCTTAGCCCAGCACCCTATTGTACAAGGAAATTGAGGGATCTTCTCTGTGCTCAGATGAGTGATGATGATTTTACTATCCATTCACCTGTCACTGGCTGACAGATTGATCTGAAGCCAAGCAATTGGCAGCTTTCTTCTTGGGTTCTGGTAAAGAAAAATCAGCATTACCAGTTTTCATACTGACCTTCTGTATCTGTCTGCTGGTAAGGACCATGCTGTGAACTTCTTTCTTTCTGATATCCAGCTTTTAATATGTTCACAGGTGCGCTGCTTTTCATCTTTGTAATATCATCTCAGAAGAAGTGTCAGCCATAGCTATTAGGGGTTTTTGTGTGTGTGTTTTTCTTCCTCGCCCTTCAACTGAAGTAGAGATTAGGAGTGTAATGCAGAATGGACATGCACTTTTTTATGTAAGTTGTGATATGGATCTTCAGTTAACAATCTGCTTGAAATCAAGTTTGAAATGAAAGTTTAAAAAACTCAAAGCAGAAGACAAGTTCTGGGTCCTGTCTTCTATGAGTTTGGGTGCTGGGAATGTGATGCTTTGTGAACTCCAGTAATGCAAAAAAATCCCCAAAAATTATGTTCAAAATGTTGACAAGGAATAATGAAAGGAAAATAAGGAAAATGACACCATTTATTGTTAATTTCCTCTTGGGCTTTATTCAGTTTAATTAAAAGATGTATCTCAGACAAAGGATTCCATTGACTGATTGCACTATTTCTAGATCAGGTGGCTGCTGTTTAGAGTTTTTGAACTCTTACACCAATTATAAGATGGTAATACGTACATTTAGTGCTGTTTGTTTCATTAAAGTGCTTCTGCATTCCTCCTGGGTGACTTGTCTCAGGTTCCACCTTCTGGAAGCTTCCATTTTGGTTTTGAACTTCATTATCATTTGTCCTTGAAGATCAACAAGCTGTCTTGGGCACCTTTGATGTTCATGACCATCCCTCATGGTATCAGACCAAGCAGATCCCTGAATAAGCTGAAGAGCATTTTCTTATAATCCAGGGGGTTTTCTTTGCTCTGTTACTTGCCTTTCTCACTTCCCTTAGAATCTTAAGCTCCATTATTTCTTGGTTGCTGCAGCCAAGGCAGCTGCTGACTTCCATGGGCCTGATTAGGCTGGTTTTTAAAATTTCTGAGTGGAAAATCTGGTAGGGCAACCCACCTAGCCAAGTTTGTCAGCATTTGTATCAGTACTTACCCTCAATACACTCGAATTCTAGATTGCTTGTGCCCTACTGTGCTGCTCTTCTGGCAGATGAACTGGTGGCTCTAGTCTACCATGAGGACCAAAGATTGGTTTGTGAAAGCTTTCCTTGTTGCCATATCCTGAGTATGCCTCTTACCTCTCCAGCACCTCAAGAGATTGGTTTAGTCAGGGTTAGAAGATAATTCCTCATAATTCCAAAATTTCTTTTTGGTATGTAGAAGCAGTAACTAAGTATAAAGGTAGTTTATGTGAGACTGAATGTGTTTGCCATCCAAAGGCATTTAAATGACTTATTTGGCATGTATCAGGTAAATGCTTGCTTTTCTTTCTGTATATTTTGGCACATGAACAGATGATTTAAATGTTACTTCTGCCTCAGTCTATAATTTAATTTGACCTAAATAACCAGTGTACATCTACTCATCTCTTCTTCACCACAGAGAGAGATACTTGTTGGGCTGTTTGTGTTTTGTATTCTGCATACCCTATAACCAAGATTAAAATATTATCATTATTACATTGTGATGAAAGCGATCTGTATTGGTGGTAGATGTGGTGCAGGAAATAAAAGTCAGATCTACTGGAATCTATTGAAAATCTATAGTTAGTGTTTTGTTTGTTAGCCACATCTTGAAAGGAAAGAAATACACCAGACCACACAAAACGCAACACAACCCCCACGAACCACAAAAAGCCCAGATGTGGTAACTTGCTGCAGATTTCCAATGGTTTTCGGGAATATCCTGTTACAATGGTGGCAGTGTATATTAATTCAATATTATCTATTTGAGTCTTCAGAAGCATTGCATTTCTTCTGGGGATAAGGCTTTATGAGAAAGTACCAAGAATACAAACTTGGTTCTTTTAGGAAAAGATTGGTTAACTCTGCACTTAACTAGCTGAATATATGTTTAATATTCTGTTCTTTTTGGATGTGGAGAAGGAACCTTGTGTGAGGTAATAGTGTCTGCTTTGACTTATAATGAACACACAAAATTTTAAGAATCTGTTATTTACTCTTTAGAGTTTGAAATATTTATTTTAGTGTGGATTAGGTGTTCTTTTGGTTTTGTCTGTGTCAACTGTTTTAAAATATGTTTTAAAACCTGACACAGCCTTCAAGCCATCAAGAAGCAGAACAAGTGGTCCTTGTCAGAACAGATCAAAGTGGAAGGGCATGGCCTGTGACCTCACCAGCTGAACCACAGGAGTCCAAAGGAGGAAGAAGAAAGCGACAGATGGTAAGTTTTACAAATGCATTAAAGTGTAATTCTGAAATCACTTTATAGTTTTATGATGAGTAATACGAGTGTCTCACCAGAATGTCAATAGGTAGTTAAAACGTTTCTGTCAGAAGATGATTGTAATTAAGTGTTAGAGTATGTATTTATTAAGCATATATTAAGTTCATTTTCAGACTGTATTTCCCTAGGAATCACTTTAGGACGTATTTAAATGCACATTCAAGAAAAAGTAAGTTTTTCAAGTTATCACAGTCTCTTAGCTAAGGAGTTTCTATTACAGGAAGTTACGTAAACATTGAAGATTAACAGAGGTGAACATTTCCAAAATATGATTTTACTGAGATACTGAAGTCTCAGGGGCTAATTTTCTTTTGCTTTTATTTGATTCTGATCAAGAATACTGCTACTGTTGATAATAAAAATTATTACCTAAACTTTATAACAGTGGTTTGGGGAACAGTGAGAAGCTTGGAAACTGGAACAGTGTTTGCTTGCAACAGTGAATAATGTAATATTTAGATCTTTTTGGTGTAAGAGGAGATAACAGTACTTTGTATTTCTAGCAAGTGTGTTCTTGATTAGTAGGACAGATCAGTTTGTAACACTGCTATGGAGGGGTGAAAGGCACAAGAGGGTGAGGAGTAGCTTGCCATCCTCCTGTTGTTTTCTACTTTTGGAAAATATCATCTTGTTTTATGTTAATGACCATTCCCTATGGTCCTTCGGGATTTAATTTAGTCCTGCTCTAAAGGACAAACTCTGTTCTTTTGTGCGCTGTAAGATGACAACATTTCCCAGCAGAGGTACCACATTTATCAAGTTTTCAGTACTGTGATTGCTGTGTTTCAGTAGTGCCTGTGACTTGACAGTTCAAAAGCTTCTGTCAATAATGAAGATTACTTTTTGTAATAGTCTGTTTTTTGGGAGCTGATCAACTGTTTCACTTTTCTTTCTTTGTTTTCATCTTTCCTGAATAGCAATATTGTAGCTCTGGTAGCTTAAGGATGTGATAGATACAGCAATTGTAGGAAGAGGCTATATTTTTATTTCAGTGTACTGATGCAACTGAAGAAAGGGGGAAATGCGCTTTTCCTTGAGTGAAATGAAGCAGCAAGCCCAGTTGTTTCAGATGTGCTTAGCTTGATTCATGATTCCTTAAACTCCCTGAAATTATTAGGATCTGAATTTTATAGTTGATCATTCTCACTAGTTTAATATTTATTTTGAATATGTTTGCTTCTAGATCCCTACTCATGTAGATAAAGAAAGAGTAAGGTATTTTCAGGATGATGATAGTATGAACCTGAAGGATTTGGTCAAAAATGAGAAGATGAGGACAGCAGAGGATCAAAGCTCACTGTTCATGCGTATGGCATCAAAGGTAAGGTGTCCTGTGCTTGGCTTCTTAATTAAATATTTTATTATTAGAAATGTCAGGGAGGACATGAGGCCTCAGTGCTCTAGGTATGTTGCTTTTAGTTGAGAACTCTGTCTTGAGTAATAACCAAGTCTATTGTAAGATGGTCCTGGTAAATGTTATCAGTGGTGGCAACCTGCATGCACCTTCAAGGAGGTGATTGTGTTGTTCTGCCTGTAAAATTTGACACTTTTGAGGTGACCACTCTTAGAGTGTTGTACATCAGTAGGTTACTTATGTCCAACAAAGCAGGTTTTCCCCAAATTAGTTACAAGAAGCATTTTTTTAGTGTGTAGAATATCTCTTCCATCTAGAAGTTAGAAGAATCAATGACATTTGAAGCAAACTACCTGAAATTCCATCAGGATATCCTGGTTAATGAGATAATTTATGCTCACAGGCCACACAGATTTACATTTACGTTTACATATTTACATCATGGTTCCATGAGTGATTCTACTTAAAAGAGGGTCCAACTCACAGATAGTGCAATACAAATGGAACTGTAAATTTCTGTCATCCAGACTGAATAATAAAAATACACTTTCTGTGCTTGGTATGCAGGTGTTTGACAGAGGTGATTTCCAGTAGCTACGCCACAGTTTCTCTAGCATGCTTAAATTTTTATGGGTTTACTGCTCCAGTATTTTGTGCAGGTTTTGAAAAAGCTTATTAGCATGGAATTAGTATCATCACAGACAGAATTAGTTTCTTCCGTTTATTTAGAAGGCAGACAGGGTCCTAGAAAGTAGATTTTGGTTGGTTGGTTTGTTTTCCTTTGTAAAAATCTTCTTCCTTAGCCAATACTTAGAGCAATTGGGAAGACCATGATAGTGCCCAGTAAAAAATATTTAATCTGATGCTATGAACCATGTGGCAGGAAATCCTTCTGTAGAGATTATCAGAATTTAGTGTGGTTTATGCATTTTAATTCAGCTGCTTCTGGGAGATGTTCTTATTCACTGGTGTACTCAAAAAGTGATACCCCTGGGGGTCCAATTAAATAAACACATCTTCTTGGCAGTATTTGATTTCCTAATTTACCTTCCCTTCCAAAAAAAATGTCCAAACACATAAAACTTTTCTTCAAGACATGTGTAATAGTGCAAACTATTAACTAGAATTAACTAGCATATCTGCCATGCAAACATTTACAAGTAAATGAAAATATAAGGACACAATATTAATGTGTCTTTCTGAAATCAGTATTAATGTGCTTAATCTGTCCTGTGTTTGGTCTGATGTTTTCATGTGACTGCTTCCACTGAGCAGTTTACAGATTGCTTTTTGTGCTCTGATTCTTTTCAGAGATGTGAAAATAAAACTGGGCTTATTTGAGGTTCATGAATTTGGCAATAGGAAATGTTTGCGGTGCCGCTATGAATACACAGTGGAGAGCACTCTTAGAAAAGAAATTTTCAAACTGAAATGAAAGGCCATTGGGGCTTTTCTGAGAAATATGTGTGCATTTATGTACTTGGCTTGCCCCTGAAATTTCTAAACTTTGTGAAGAAGTATTGTTTGTGTATTCATGTATTTGCTGATTCCAAGCTTCAAACTGGAAATCATGTTTGACTTTTAGAGCATGTGCAGTGCTCAATGCTAATTGCACATGTATGACACTGGTGAAAACATTCTAAGGGGATGGACACCCTCCCAAAACAGGCTAAAACTGTATTTAATTGATTAAAAATAAATTGAAGGGTGAGTGAACAGAAGAATAAAGAATTTCTGGAGGTTAAAAGAAAAACCAAATCCAGAACCCAAACATTATTTGAAAAGTACTTGTCATATGCAAGTAGGGAGAATGGAAAAGAGTTTGAGCTTTACAGGCTTAGAAGTAAGCTTTCATAAGAAAAATGATCTGGAGAGAATTGCTTTAAGTAAATATTTTGAGTTTGCTAAAAGCATAGAACTAAGAGCTAAAGTCATTGGAAACAAGAAGCCTCCAGGATTGTGGTGTTGAAAAAAAACTGATCAAGGCATAATTAGAGCATTTAGGAAAAATAAGTGCATACAAGAAGAACTAATGAGCTATTTGTATTAATGTCCTCTATAAATGAGGTCAGAGACATTCTTTTGCATGAGCAATTATTTACAGGGAATAAGCAAACAGTATCTCAAGTTAACAGTGTCATTAAATGAATATTAGCCCAAATTTACAGAAATCTATTAGCTTAAAAAGAAACTTGAATTTGGGATGAATAATAGCAGATGACTAAAACTGAATGGTCCTCCTCCTTAAGTTGTCTGAAAGAAGTCAGGTGTGACATGAACTGCTGAATTGTAATCTTTATTCATCCTGAGGAACAGAAGATGACAAGTATAATGGCAATCTTTAAGAAGAAAACAGAGGGCAGAAGTAAATAGTTATTTTTTATTTTAAAAAGAGGGTTGCCAGTGGGTTAATGACATAATTATTCAGGGCTGTCAGACATAGAGGTCATTCTAAATTGTAGAATTTCAGAATAGAAAGCTGGGATTTTTCTAACACTATGAAACTTGTATCTGAATTGATTCTTAAGACGTACTTTAGAGAGTTGCTGGGGACGCGTACGTATTTTAGTGGTATGAGTCATCTGTCCCATTTTGAATGCTGTCTGAAAGACATTATGGGTATAAAAGTTATTAAAATGTCTAGCTCAGACACAGGAGATTATGCTATAGACCTTTCAAATAAGGAGAAAGAGATCCCACCATAGGTATCGAGGCAATAAATTCAGATGAAAGACAGGGTCAATAAATGCAGAATGATGGTAATCATGAAGCTGAGTGAAGCCATAGCTGTGCATCTGCCAGAAGAGGCTGTTACTGCTTGTTTTGAGAGTCATTGCAAGTCTGCAAACATCATCTCAGTGCTGGTGTAATTAAAAGGAGAAATGGAATTTTGGAGATTGTGGAAAAAGGAAATTTAGGACTCATCTGAAACATATATTGTACCCATAGCCTCAGTGCTACCCAAGCCTGTAAAGCATACCCTATCATAGAATGGTGGTCATATGAAGTAAACCTAAGTAAGCAACATTTCTTCAGCCTGGTAGGGGGGAAAGACAGCTGGTACACTAGAACACAGCATAATAAATTCAATAGAAACCAGCTATTTTTGTTTCTCATATGTGAAGTGTTCCCAGGGCAGAGTTTAACATGAAGGGTTTGGGGTATTTTTCACTGAAGGAGGAAATTGTAGAACTTCCACTGTAGCTAGAGCATGAGATGCTGAGGAGGCCTGAATTGTGAGGTGGAAAGAAAAAAGGATACACTGACTGTGAAGTACAGTTTCATTGGTAAATATTAAATAGGGAGATCTAGACAGGCTTTTCATGCAGGATTTCCACAGTGAAGTGTGGAGAGCTGCAACTGTGTAGCAGAAGTGTCAGTTCTACATACTTTGTTTATGCTTTCCTCCATATGTTTTAGCCATTGCTGGAGGTTGATTTTGTAACATAAAATGATCACAGTGGGTTGGAGTGAGCCCCTGAATTTAGTTATGTTGTATTCTAGAGGCTTTCCTTTGTTTGGTTTTGGTATTGTTTTATTTAAGGATAAAATTTCTTATTAATGTTGCAAGAACGTATTGTGTTTCCTGGCTTATGCAACTGCTTTATATTTATATAGTTTGGGAAGGCTCTGAAGGTTCCTACTAACTTGAGTAAACTTTGGGTCAGATGTTGTGTACCATATGTACTGTTTTTCTTTTTTGTGTTCTTTTTTTTGTGTTACATTATTTTATTAGAACCAAACCTCTTTTGTCAGTTTTACTCAGATAACAGCACACAAATTTGACACAGATGAATTACTTTCTTTTTGTATATTTGAGAAGTGGAAAAATATCCACAGGAAATGAATCTGCCGTCTTTCAGAAGAGCTTTGGGAGAAAACTGCTGGACATCTGTAAATTATATCCTACCCAGGATAGGAGAAGGGAGATCCTATCCCTTAAATTCTGTTGAATAATTTAGTTTATCTTGTCAGTCTGAACAGCTTTTGATGAGTGGTTGTTACGATTTCCTGGGAGTGGCTACTGGGATAGAAGTTACTACTGCGGATGAGGGAGCTGCTTTTGATGAATAAAATTTAGGGTATATTTTTTTACCACAGTCTTCCTGTAAGGCTTCTACTGCACTAATACTTTTCGTTACAGTGGTGGTTTTGCTTCCCTGAATTCTAATGTCAAATCTGGTGGCAACATAATTTGTGGGAAAACAGATATTCAAGGGTGGCTCATCCTCAGGTTCAGTTGGATGCCTCTTTTTAGCTTAATGGAAACCAAAACAAAATTTGTTTGAATTGCTGAAAATAGTAGTTTTTTCTTAAATTTGTTGTATTTGTTATTTTTCTTAAAATTGCTGACTGCTCAGTCAAGTAAAAAGAAGAGTTAGACTAAAAATTTAAGGAGCTTCTTCTGCTGTAATATAGCAAAATATGTCTGTGTTTCTGTCTTAGAGCATCTATCTTATGATCAGATGATATTTTTCCATACTGCTGTATCTTGTTCAGTCCAGTGAGTGTTCAGCATTTGGTAGCAAGCTGACTCTCCAGTGCTTACAGCTCTTTGGTTGTGCAGTGTCATCACCCTTTCTTGCCACCTTTAATCCAGTAGGAATCTATCAATGTGAACAGAAGAGCCTAAATCCTCTCTGCCTTCATCCCCTCAGTCTTGTGTGATGTGGTTGCTCCTCCTTCTGTTCCAGCCAGCAGTGTAATTCCCTATGCAGTTGTGGCTGTAGTTACCACTAAGCATATAGACTACAGCACTCTTATTTCCTTCATGGATTTACCCAGGGCTTTATCACTTTCCCAGCTATGCCAAAAAGAAAATTCCAAAAACACAGCTGTTAAGAATGGAGGAAATGGCACTGCTCTCACAAATGGGAATGGAAGGAGAAACATGGACAACATATTTTCTGGCGTTTTGCAGCCGAATGCTGAGCTTCATGTGAATGATACTTTCCCAATACTTTACGTTTTAATGCTATTTTAAATTATATAAAGGCCAGTTGTTGTGAATCTCTGAAGAATTTTACAAAGTTGCAGTTTTGTAAAGGGATGTCATAGAATGGTTTGGGTTGGAAAGGACTTACGATCATCTAGTTCCAACCCTGCTGCCATGGGGTAGTGGCACCTTGCACTAGACCAGGTTGTCCTAAACCCTGTGCAGTCTGGCTTTGAACATTCCCAGGGATGGGGCAACAACAAGTTCTGTGGGCAACCTGTGCCAGTACCTCAGCACCCTCATGAAGAATTTCTTCCTTATTTCTAACCTAAATCTCCCCTGTTTAAGTTTGAACCCATTGTCTCTTACCCTGTCACCACAGTCCCTTATGAGTATTATCTCTCTGGCATCCTCGTAGGCCCCCTTCAGATACTGGGAGGCTGCTATGAGGTCTCCCCTAAGCCTTCTCTACTACAGACTCCACAGACCCAACTCTATCAGTCTCTGTTAGGAGAGGTGCTCCAGCCCTCTGATCATCTTTGTGACCTCCTCTGGACTTTTTCCAAGGGGTCCACATCTTTATTTTGCAGGCCCCAGAGCTCAATGCAGTACACTAGGTGGGGTCTCATGAGGGTGAAGTAGAGGGGAAAATCAGCTCCCTTGACCTGCTGGTCGTGCTCCTTATGATACAGCCCAGTATGCAGTTGGCTTTCTGGGCTGTGAGCACGCAGTGAAAGCTCATGTTGAGCATCTCATCAGTCAACACCCCCAAGTCCTTCTCCTCAGGGCTGCTCTCAATTCATTCTATGCCCAACCTGTAGCTGTGCCTGGGATTGCCCCAACCCAGGTGGAGAACCTTGCATTTGTCCCTGTTGAACTTCATGAGGTTGGCATTGGCCCACCTCTCCAGAGTGTCAAGGGCCCTCTGGATAACATCTCTTCCCTCCAGTATATCAACCAAGCTACACAGCTTTGTGTCATTGGCATGTCAGCTGCACCACAGAATCAGTCCCAACACTGATCTCTGAGGGACACCACTCATCATTGGTCTCAACATGGACATTGAGCCTTTGACTGCAACTCTGTGTGTGTGGCTCTCCAGCCAATTCCTTATCCAGTCCATCCATCACATTTATGTCTCTTCAACTTAGAGACAAGGAGGTTGTGCAGGACAGTATCAAGGTGGGGATATTGAAATAGGAAGATAGAATTCATAAAAAAATATTACTTTCTTAAACGGGAGGCATTGTCAGTACGTAGACCCAAAATCTCTATCCGTGAAACCTCTGTCTAATTGTACTGGCAAATGAAGGTCTGTATAATGTTACCTCATGACTGACTCCTGCTGTTTCACAGAGTAAACTTCCGTTGTGGTCAAGCCATTCTCAGAAGTCTTTTTCCCACTTGTAAAATTTCCTTTTCTCAAGAGCTCCACGAGATCTCAGGTGGAGGCACTGTGCCACCTCCTAACTATTTATTTACCTTTTGAGCCGATGTTTTAAATTTATATGAAATGCAAGTTCAGATTTACTGTTCCCCTCCTGCTGATTCTTCTTTTTCTAATTGTGGTTCTAACACAACCTTGTGGTGCTTGACTCTCTTGAGTCCTGTTACTTTTGGCTTCTGTTCAAAGCACGCTGATGTGCATGTCAGTTATCTTGGACAGTCTGAAGTACAGCCTCTTCAACAGGCATCCTATGCATGCTATTATGTCAAATTTCTGACTAACTTGAAAAAGCACCAAATCTTTCTGAAGTTACTGCATTCTTCTTTTTACTTTCTTCAGCTTGAAATCAGTCCTGCAGAAGCATGCCTATAGGATACAAGAAAAGTCAACAGAATATTTGAAAACTGACATTTTTTTATCCTGCCAGTTTTAGAGTACAAAATGGGTGTGAAATCTTAGGTTTTCACTACTGATAGCTTTAAGTACCCTGTCTGTAATTCCTTCTGCCCTTGACTGTTGTAAGTAGCTCAATTTTCCTAAATTCATGCTGTTAAGACTTACGTAATCCTTTTACTTATGTCTATAGATGCCTGTGGGTGTACAAAGACTGATTTCTGGAACATTACTTCAATAGAAATTACCTTCTATTTGTACGGATAAATTTTACTAAGGCCTTTTTCTTCTTGTTGAGTACATTTCACTAAAAGAAAGCGAGAAAGACTAATTGGTGTTGTTCATCAGGCCATTTAAATTTTGTACATAAACTGCTTTTATTTAAGAATCTCTGGAGTCATCCATAACATGAATTCATGCAGTGAAAAAATACAGACCTATGCTAGTAATGCTGACCTTCATTTATGGATTTAGTAAAGAGATATGCTGGCATTACAGGTTTGCAAAGAGCAGATATGCATGTAAATTTCTTTGATTTTGAAGGCTGTAAAATGGAAAGTTGTTTTAAGCCTTAATCATTTTTATTTGCTGTTCAGACCTACCTGTTACATCATAGAAAGTTAGGGCTTGAAAGGACTGTAAGGTCATCTAGTTACAACTCCCCTGTTGTGGTCAAGGGTGCCTCACCCTAAACCATGTCTCTCAGTACTCTGTCCAAGCTGGCCTTGAACACTGCCAGGAATGGAGCATTCACCACTTCTTTGGATAACCTGTTCCAGTGCCTCACCATCCTTACGGTAAAGAACTTCTTCCTTATATCCAACATGAACCTCCCCTGTTTTAAGTTTAAACCCATTACCCCTTGTCCTATCGCTACAATTCCTGATGAAGAGTCCCTCTCCATCTTTTCATTTCCTTCATGATAACCCAAATAATAGCCTAGAAACATTTAGAAACTAAAGTGAAAAATGCAGCATATTGCAGCTGCTCCTATTATGTAATAAACCTTTTTTATTTTTTTCACATGGTGAAGCTGTTCTAGCACAGTATGTAATAAATGTGATAAAACTCTAACAAAGCTCTAGTGTTCTGTTGCTGTGAAAGAATATGAAAACCCAAGATAAAAATAATTTTAAAGTCTTTGTTCTGTCTTCTGCTACATTTCAGTTCGATGCACAAAACACCTTTCTGTGTATATTGTGTGGACACAAAGTTAAAGTTCTTCCTGCATGTAGAAATAAATCAACAGCAGTGACAGCTGGATTAGGAAAGAAAACCTTCGATCAGGAGAAATTGTGTAGATGCGGCCCCTAACAAATGACTGCATGAGCATATGACATTCTTCCTGAATTGTGTTAGAATTACAGGGGAAGTTACAGATGAGGATTTGTGCTGGACAGGCTTTTCTAAGCATTAAAGTTATGGCCAAGAATAACTTTAAAGTTAAAGGCTAATGAGAGCTTTAATAGCAGAACTCTTGTGACTGAAGGTGTTTTGTTTGGCTTACATTTCACTGACCTGCAGACAAAATTTTGGCTGTCCTAATAAGTAAATACAGCAAAATCTACAGTTTTCATTTCAAATAACTGAAACAAAAAGGAGATAGGCCTCTAACCATTGAGCAGTACTCTGCTCTACATTTGTTGCTTGACTTTGGCTGCTCAAAGGTAGTCCTGAACTACCTTGCTCATCAACTTGATTCATAATATTTACCTGTCGGTGCCATAAGCCTTAAAGCATTTTGTGGATTGATAGTATATGCTCAAAATAGTATTTATTTCACTGTGATGATAGGTTTGGGAAATGCCTATATGTGGAATTAAACCTACAAATTCAGATGTCTGTGCTCATACAGAGATTGGGAGTTACCATAAAGCTAACATAATAAGATTCTGCCTTGTCTTGGCTTAAGCAAATGATACTTGAGATCAGAAAGACTCTTTCCTGAGGTGATTTTTGTTGTAAACTCTAGGTGCTAAATGCTAAATAAATGTGATGAGATGTATTCATGTCACCCAGGTTCATATTCTAAAATAATAGTTTATTCTTTTTTATTGCGGCTTCCCAAAATATATTATGAATACACCATTCCACAAATATTAACAGTGTCATTTCAAGTTGAAGACATCAGTGTTGCCATGACAATTTAAAACCAAACTGATACATTTTATAAACTCTATAGACTTTTTGTTTTCGGTAATTCTACAAGCAGATGCACTTTTATTAGCTTATATGGAAGTAACTTCAGCTATGATTGCATTAGTGAGAAAACAGGAAAGGCAGGAGTTCAATAGTTGCATACAAAATGGAATAAGAAATTAAACAGAAAAGTAAACATACAAAAAAGCTGAAAATAACCCACTCTAGTAGATGCAGGTATGTTTTGCTACTGTGCTAATTGTGCATAATGGAATTTCCTGTTTCATCCCCAAATTTCAGAGAAAATTTGAAGAGAGGGGAAAAGTATACTCAGGGTATTACATTGTACTAATCCCTGATGATTAGGAGTTCTGTTTCTTGAGGTGTCCTTTAAGCATTACAGTGATACTAAATTCTTTAGTGGGGCTTTCTTTCCAAAGGGCACTCCCAAAGAGCAAGTAATAGTAACAGAGGGAGAGATAAGAGATACAACACACAGCACACTTCAGATGGAGTGTGGCAGCAGCCAGTGATATATAATACTCCAGGGGTTTTGCTTTGGAATAAGAAAAACAGAATTGGTTTAAAATTCAGCCATGAGACACGCTTCCAGTGATCTGCACATGTGTTGACAGAAGAATGAGGCTGACCCTGGAGTGTGCCTTGCACAGATCTACAAGAGTCACTTAGGAGGTAAGCCTGTGCCAAGGTGCCTCATGGCTTCAGTAATGGGAAAAAAAAATTAAACCCCCCATTATTATGTGAATAAAATGTTATAGCATTAAATTATTCATGTAATATATTCATATTATTCACAATAATTATTATGTTAAGGATTTAATTGGCAAATATAACATTGTAATTTTTCCCTCTCTCAAATCATTCTTATTTATGCATAGTCAGATCCTCATCCCTTTCTGGATTCCTGTGCTGAATGATTAGAGATCTCTCTCCTTTTCTGGGGTTTTGCCACAATTGCGCTGTATTTGAGCTGTCCACATGAGAGCCCAAAGGCTGATTTTTGTTTGCTCTTGAGAGAAGCTTGGATGCCTTCCCTGACTGCTCTTTAAATGCTTGTGTATTTCAGGCTTGTCTTGGCCAGAGCAAGCAAAATTGTGATGCTGTCTCTATTAGTTAGACCAAAGCCGCATCCTGGTTGTGGAAAATATGGTCCCTGTCAGATGGATGGTGGAAATTTCGCAGTTGCACTATTACACTGTGGTGTAGGAGGCTATGTAATTTTTAATTTTGCCTAGTGCTTTGAGTCCTGAAGCCACCTGCGTGTTCTCTGGTTAATTGGTGCTTGCCAGAAGAGAAGGGAAAGTTAGAAAGTAGAGGGTTCATACAAAGGAAGAATGTGGCAGATGAGCCCAGAACAAGGAAGTTAAATGGGAAAGAGAAAACAAGGGACTATGGAGATGATCTGTCTTAGAAGTACACCAGCCTAGGTCAGCTCTTCGTTTTGGCCAGTGTCTGGTAGAAACAAAGACTCCAGGTCCATTGCCTTTACAGATGTCTGAATTTCCTATGTTAGGAAAATTCAGTGATGTTTTGTAGGATATAGCAGCTTAAAACTAATTTATCAAAGTGACTTCTTGCTTCTTTCTGATCTCTGCAGCACCTGAAATACAGTGAGAGCATACTGGGCAACATCAAGCATGATAAGGGAACTAAATACACAACTTCCAGAATGCGTTTGCTTCCATGTATAACAGGTGTGAGGCTACAGCTGATGCAGAACAGCAGCTTTCCAGCAACTCTAGTAGATTAACATAGTTCCATGTTTGGATTTGTATTAGCTCTGTCTTTTGTGTGGAGAATGATATGTGTGAAAGAAATCAGTTTTGAAGTGATTGTTTGCTTTCCTTCTGGTATTTTGGCTAACGCTTTCTTCTTGTTCTTTCAATTGCACTTTAACTTTTTTGTGGAAATTTCATTATAGCCAAATAATGCAATTGGCAGAACACGCTGGGTACCCTACTCTAAAAGAGTGTAATTTTTTTGAAAGAGAATGTCCATTTTCTTCCTGAATAACTTTTCAAAAAGGTCAATATTTAGAGTAGCACTTGAAGAGTATTCTCTAGTCTCCCTTTGTAGCCAGCTACATTTTATTTTGCTTCAGTTCTGACACACTGGTGTTTGGCATTTATAGGATTTAAGGGATAATCATATTTAAGGAATTATGGCCTTAAAAAAACCTCCAACTGTTTTGCGTTGCTACTGACAAGGCATGTGTTAGTGGTATTCATTGCTACTATTCCAGTATTGCAGACTAAATGTCATTAGTGGTTTTTGTTTTTGTTGTTGTTGTTTTTTTAAGGCAGAAAACATTGGTAAGTGGATTTTCCCTTTCCCATTTAAATTCATATCATATCTCATTTCAGTAGGAACACTCAATTCTTGCTGGATGATATTTTTGCCTGTTCTTAGGTTTCTGTATTCCTGAACTGTCTTGGGGTATGTTGGAAGGATACTGTGGTAATAGGAGAGTTGCAATGAAATTCTTGCTTCTTTCATGGCTGTTCTTAATAGGGCTGAATTTAACACTCCTATTTTAACACTTTTTTTAACGTCATCTTAAAGAGGTGATAAAACATGTCTCTTTGTTTCAAACTGCAATATAATGACACTGTGCACTGATACGTTAGACTTATGACTTGAATAAAAGTCTCGTAAACTTCTCCTTAAAGGTATGAAAAGGGGGGAAGGAATAACCCCTCATTTTTTTGCTTTATCTGTTTTTCTTCAGCAGAGGAAAGGTATAGAGCTTGAAGAGCATCCAACTGGGCATGAATTATAAATGACTAGGGGTTTTTATTGCACAAGCAGGTTGAAATGCTAAAAATATTTTTTAATATTTTTTTCTTAGACCCTGCTTATTTCAAGTGCTTTTTGATCCTGGGGTGTTGGTTTCTTGAACAACCTTGCATTCCCTATTAACTTCTGGGTTTTGTTGGTGTTGCAATAGGATCTATAATTTTTGCTGCTGGTAGAGACTCTGTGGTAGAGGTAAACTAAACCTGATCTGTGAATACTCCTTCTCTAAATGTCCCCTTACTATGGCTTCTCTCCCCCAAATGCTTCACTGCTGCCTACCTTTTTCTTGTTTCTTTACATCTGCCAATAATATTACATTTATTTTACTTCCCTCCCAAATATGCTTCATCTGATTCTGTTGACCAACATGTATCTTAAACCAGAAGTTCAGTATTGTCTGGCGGCCATGGACTCTAGCTGTATGAAGAAATCTTGTACACATCTTTGGATTTCTAGGAAAAATAATTTCCACTGACTTCTGTGGCCTGATGCACATACCTTAGGTGGGATCCAGGCTGTGTTAGGAGTTTAAATTGAAAGGGCAATATATGCACATGATTACACTCATGTTTAGTAATATTAGTAATATTAGAAGTAAAGGTAATATTTATTTTTTTCCACTGTTTTCTTTTGCTTTGGAGGACTTTTAATTGTGAATCCTGAAATACTACCATTGGATTTCCAAGAAGCACTAGGAGAATACTGGTGCATCTGGGGAATCTTTTTCACCGTTCTTTTGGGTGACTCCAACTTTTGCCAGTAGCTGGCTCTCTGTTTTTCTTTTCTTCTCCTTTGTTTTGTTACATTTGTAGATTTTTCTTTTTTAAGCCTCTCTCTTAGAGGACTCAAATCATGTATTGGACCTTCTGACCTATTCTTGAGTCATTGAATTATGAGTATCTTTTCGTATTGCGTCAAACATGATGCAGAACAGTATGACTCCTGAAGAACAGCAACATAATTTCTTTTTTGGTCTTACTGAATTACTGTTTGAAATGTAGTGATCTTCTGTTGGTCATGACTGTACCATGAGAAACCAAATCTGGTCTTTAGACAGCACTTCCTTTATTAAAGTTTACTGCTTTTGTGATGAGCATTCTGAGTTTTGTCCCAGATGTCTAATAGGATACAGCATTTTACCCAGTGTTGAAGAAAGGCATAATCCAGCCTATTTAATAAGATAAATACTTATTTCATCACAATAAAAGAAACTTTAGAGTGTTTTGAAAAGTACTATTACTTAAAAGAGGCCATGGGTAACAAACCAGGTATTTCCCTGACTAGTTGTAAGTGCAAGTGGAGCAAAATAGTAATGGCATTCTGTGCTGCACATAATACTCCTGTTAGCCAAGGTATTTTGAATTTCACTCCTTCTTTTGTTTGTAGTCTGCCAGCTGTCTTCTTTCATATGTATTTGCATTCTCATGGCAGACTTTTTATTAAAAAAATAAACCCAAGCAAACACAAAGCAAATAGTAAACCTTTGCTGTTGGTAATAAAGTGGTGCCATTCTCTAGGTAGTCTTATATGTTTTTCTTCTTCCAAAGCTCTAATTTTTACCTTTCTTATGTTTATATGGCAAGAGAGCAGAGACTTCTTTTTTGGCACCCAAACCACTAAGTATTTTTACTAAAGCTCAGGAATCCTGTTTATTTTAAATATAGAATTACGGTATTACAATAAAACAGAACAAGAATGGGGTTGAACTATTGAACTGTTGATTTTAGTCTGCAGTGGTTTCCAGTAGGAAATGCATAAGCACTTAAATGTATTATAGCTACATAAAGTAATATTAAGGAGGCTGCTTGTCTGTTGTTAAGTTAATGAAAGTACCAAGGATATTCAAAATAAGCTGTTGGTCTGTGTTAGAGGATTGCAGTATCCAGGAAAAGCAAGAGCTGTTTGTGGTTTTGGAGAGGGAAAGTTACTTATCTGTCCTACAAAATAAGGTCTCATTTTAAAAGAAAATATGAGATTATCTACAAAAACTGTGCCTGGGATATTTGGAAGATTTTATTTTACTTTGAGGCTGTACTTTGATTATGCTAGTATGTCTTCCTGATGCCTTCAGCTATCATTAGTCCTTTGCTAGAGCTACCCTGGTCAGTATTCTAAAATACATTAGGATTTGATGTGAAGGCTCCTCTACCATTTCCTTAACAGTTCTTGGACCAGAACTACTTGCACATGAGTCTGCCAAGACTCTAGAGGACCAGCACCTCTAATATCAAGAAATCATAATCATCTAATATCAAAAAGTATCAAGAAATGAACCCCCACTCCCCCCCCCCCCCCCCCCCTTTTC
>NDXB01020716.1:26996-54336 GCA_002631895.1 Agapornis roseicollis | reverse complement strand
CCCCCCCCCCCCCCCCCCCCAGTCATTTTAGTAAAGAGATTACTAAAACTATTCAAGGTAAATTACAGTCAAATATATCATAAAAGTATTGCAGCAGTGGGATTTCATTTCAAGATAAAAACCTGAAAATATATTTTGAGTGCTTTTTGTGTTTGCTTTAGCTGTATGTATTGAATGTTTAGGATATCAGTGACACATAATTTTAAAGTCATGTAGAGCAAACAAAGCAGGAAATGGAGAAATGATTTAAGTCCTTTAAAAAGTTAATCTTTTCAACCACAACTTATCAAGTCTTGATTTAGACAAGATGTCATGGGACTTGTTTCTCATAAAGCTGAAAGATTGATAAAGCCTAATGCAATATATATATATATATACACACACACATATATGTTTTCTGTGAGTTAATGAAGCTTAGTGAAATCTACTGTCATTTGCATTTATGTCCTGTGACCCCCATACTTTTCTTGCTTTCTATTCAATATCTCTTGCTGCTATTGCTGTAAGCCTTCTTACCATGTCCTCTGTCACCTTGTGTCACCTTCAGTTCCTTCAGTTCCTGTGTACTGACTTCATCCCTCCTAAATATTGTCCAGGTGAGACTTAGCCAGTCTGTGTAGGTTTCCACTATTAAGATCCTGTAAGATACCGTTGACTCTAAAGCATGTCTTCATAAGAAATCTGGTATTTTCATAGTTTAAATGTGGCACAATTAATTAAAATGTAGCAATTAACAAAAAACCTTTGGATCATTCAGCCTTGTGTCTGGTAATGTGCTAGTTGCGTTTGTTACCCATATGTAGCAACAGGTGCATTGAAGAAAGACTAAATACTGAAGACAAAGAATGTTTTCTTCACAAAATGGCTTAGTATTGTTCACTTGGTCAGAGTAGCTGTTGGCCTGTTTTCACAGAATGTGAATGAGGTGCAGAGTCAGGGTCTAATTCTTTCACAAGAGATGATTTAATGGATAGTGATAGTCATAATAGGAGAGACAGAGGATGGGGAAGACTGAAGTAAAATATACAATAATCTATGATTTAAAAAATGTTTAAAGCTGAAGTTATGCCAAGATAATATTGAAATGTCTAAGCCCTTAACTTGATATGGAACATAGTAATTACTTTTCTCACTGCTGTCAGACATTTATGTTTTAATACGTCTGCTGTCTGAGATTGTGTATGACTGCTCTCAGGAGAGATACCTGATGACTGCATATGCTACAGATGCCATATGGAAGGAAGCAGTCCTACTGCTTACGTATTTCATGCTTGCCTCAGTAAAGGATACTGCAAAGAGCTAATTATTTTTTCTTGCTTATTTTCATATCCGTGTAATTTTTCTGTGTATCTTTTCAGCTCATGGATAAAACTGACAGGGAGTACTACACTCTGGATGACATGTTTGTTTCCAAAGCAGCCAAAAGAGTGCGCAGTGGGGAAGAGGAAGAAATACAAAGAAGAAAAGCAATACGTGAGCACCAGCAACTTGCTGCACGGATGGAAAAGTGCCCATACTGCTATGATAGTAGTGAACTTTCTAAACATCTTATTGTTGCAATTGGCACAAAGGTAAGGAAATAGCAATTTAGCACAAATGTAAAAATAAAAAAAAGAAATAAAGTGTTGGTGCTAGAGTGCCTAAGATTAAGAATAAAATATTTTTCTTCATCTTATTTTCCTTGTCTTTGCAGTTGATTTCACAAATTCCTCAAGGGTGAGGGAGAAAAATATATAAATCTGTCATGAATTTTAAAGGTATTCTTTGATATCAGAACTTCACACTTGTGGATTTGTGGAAGACAGGAGCAATAATGGAAGATCTAAGTTCAGAGATTAAACTGTAGGTGGATTTGTGGAAAACTAAATCACACTGCACTGGAGGAGATTTGAACTGGTGAAGAACTGTATCTTAATGATATCAAAGAAAATTAAGTGGAGAATTCAGTTTTTAAGCCTAAATTCCATTGAAACAAAAATTTGCTTTGGGGGAACCTTCCTGTTTCTGTGAATGCTTTTAAAAGTGGCATAGGAATTTGGATTTATAACATCTGAAATGCTTCAGTGTAGGTTTTTTTGTCTTTGTTTCTCCAAAGTTTTTCTTTGTCATTGATGTTTTTCATTTGGCTTTTTATAGGCCAAGAAACTGAATGCATTGAACGTATATTATAATGCACTGCATTTGTACTTATATAGATAGATGATATATATAATGCACACAGATGTATATCTGTCTCTATGTATGTGTGTATGCATAATTATAGAACCAGCTCAGTTAGAAAAGACCTTTAAGATCATCAAGTCCAACCTTTACCCCAGGACTGCCAATTCTACCACTAATCTGTGTATTTATATGTGTTTATATATCTAATATATATATATATATACAGATATATAGAAAGAGTGTACTGATTTTGGCTGTGATAAGGGTTAATTTTCTTCTTAGTAGCTGGATTTAGGATGAGAAATATGTTGATAAAACACCAGTGTTTTAGCTGTTGCTAAGCAGTGATCGGGGACACTTCAGCTTCTCACACTGCCCTGCCAGGCAGGCTGGAGGAGCACAAGAACTTGGGAGAGAGCACAGCTAGGACAGCTGACCTCCAGTGCCCAAAGGGATATCCCATATCATATGACATTATGCTCAGTATAAAATCTGGGGGGAGAACTGGCCAAGAGCTGGGAGTTGGCTGTGCATCGGTCAGCAGGTGGTGAGCAGTTGCATTGTGCATCACTTGTTTTGTGTATTCTAATACTATTATTATCATCATCATAATCATTAATTGTATTCCCTTCCTTCTCTGTACCATCAAACTGTCTTTATTTCATCACAAAAGTTTTACTTTTCCCTAGGTTTTACCCCTTATTCCTCAGGCTGGGGGGGAGAGTAAGTAAATGGTAGCTGTGTGGTATTCAGCTGCCTGCCAGGTTAAACCACGACACAGAGCTATATCTATGTGTATGTATTTTATAAAAATACATCGGATGTACATCTAAATTCAGAAATTATCATAGTGGATAAAACGGTATGATTTCATAACAGTTATGATACTTTTTGGTCTATGAGGCTAATATTACTGCCTTGGTGTTGCCTCTGAATACTACTAGTTCACTGGAGCTACTGATGGATAATGGGATCTTTTTAAAAAACACTGAAATCACTAATATAGTACTATGTTATAATTAGAAAGTAATAACTTCTATTGATTGAATTTAGCAAATGATGTACCTCAGCAGTGGGAAGGTTTTTATGCTAGAGAAATGAGCACTTCAGTTTTTGTTCACTTTTCATAGGTATACTTGTCTCTACCAAGCCACCAGTCCCTTACTGAAGGTCACTGCCTGATAGCCCCTCTACAGCACCATACTGCAGCCACTCTTTTGGATGAAGACATCTGGGAAGAAATCCAGGTGAGCTCAGAAACTGTCTCATGTTCTAACAGTTTTGTAAGATAATGCTATTTTAAATAATAATAGACTTGTCATAAGCATCTATTTTAATAATTTCCAGCCTGGCAGCTCTTCTCTAATTCCACTCTTCTTGAATTATAGAATCATAGAATAGTTAGGGTTGGAAAGGACCTTAAGATCATCTAGTTCCAACCCTTCTGCCATAAGCAGGGACACTAAACTGTGCCACCCAAAGCTTCATCCAACCTAGCCTTGAATACCGCCAGGGATGGAACACTTACAACCTCCCTGGGCAACCCATTCCAGTGCCTGGAATGCTGCAGAACCTCTGTCATTGGAGGCCTCTGAAACCAGGTTAGAGGAATATCTACCAGAGATGATATAGATAGAGCTGTTCCCTTACAGAAAGTGGAATAACTGGCTTTACAGTTAAGATTTCCTTGGGAAAAGAAAACGATTGTCAGGACAGAAAGATCACTTATAATGAAACACAAGCTGGAGGTCTGTTGTTTCTGTAGCTTCAGGTTTTTTAAGCTAATCTTGGGTTTGGCTGGATGTCAGTTGAGAAAAAACTCTCATTCTTCTTCAGATCGGTGAGATTGTCCTAACTTTTTTGAAAAGAAATATTAGAATGAAGTGCCAAGAATGATGGGTCATGCTTTCCAGTGCTTATGGAGGCAGTTTGAAATTATTGAGGGAAATCCGGGGAGGACTGTAACAAACTTATGCCTAGGAGATTGTAATTGTCAATATTCTTTGCCCCCAGTCAGAATTATTGCAAGGGAAGAACAACTTGCAACCTTTTATATCAGAATGTTGGAGACTATTTCAGACTACAGAAAGACGTTCTTGGTTGTACTTGCTTAGATTAAAAAATAGAGTAATTCATGAGTTTGAAATTATTTAAAGTAACTTTGGTCTTGCCTCAGGACTGGCAGATGGATTCTCTGACTTTCCAGATTTGTTCCCCACGTTAATTCTTATGGCAGATGTAATTTTTATCCAGTGTTTCCTAGTAAATTATGCTTCACCCAAGCAGGAGGGGAAAGGAGTTCTTTTGTATATGACAGAAATGCCTAAGAAAGTTGGGTAAGAAGCAAGTTAAGTTCAACAAGTGGGATCAAGAGGAACAACAGAGCATGGGAAGAAGTTATAAATATGTTTCTTATACATCTTCTATTTATCCCAACTTCTTTGAAGTAAATAAATGAAAATTTTTCTAGATCTAGATGACAAGGAAAGTAGCATAAAGAAAAGATAAGCAAATGCAGTTTCTGTGTTCAGCACTAGTCTTTTCCTTGCTAAAACATGCAGCTAGTTGGTACAACCAGTATCCATTGACGCTGTGACAGTTTAAGTAGGAGTCTGGAAGGCTTTAGCATTCAGGAAGACTAGAAGCATACAGTTATTCAGTGATGAAACTAACGTTCTGATGCCAGAGCCATATTTGATATTGCTGTTGAGGGGAAAATATTATCACACTTCAAATATAAAATGTTGTATTGAGCAGATGTTTTAGCTAACTATTTTTTGCTGGGATTTTTTTTTTTCCTTTACATTGTGTGCCTTCAAGCACTTGAATGTCACATTTGTGTGGTTTAGACTTGTGCTCACTTGCCAAAGTAAATATGCATGTAAATTTTTAATACAAAAAGATAAATCGTTACATATTCTGTATTGACTGAACTGTTCCATGTATCAATGTGTGCATCTGAGCATGATCCAAACTCTCATATTTGCTCCTGTGAATGATTTTGTCCTTTCCATTGCTAATTATCCTTGATATTTTGGCCCACGCAGAACTTGGAGGAAAAATTCAATTTATTTAAAACCAACAAAATGCAATCTGGGAAACATTAGCTAACACTGCAGATATTCTAGGCTTTTCAATGACTTTGAATTTCAGTTGATATTGCAGAGTAGCAACTGGCTTTCCCAACCTTTGGTTTAATGTTTCTCTTATCTCACCACAGTTGTTTGCTTCCTTGTATTTCAGATGTAGAGTTCTGGGGGCCAGGCTTGAGGGGCCCCAGCACTATTAATTCACAGTTGCCTGTCACTCTGCACAGTTAAGTCCTATATTAGTTGTGATACAGTGGTCTATTAACTAGGCAGTATCTTCCAGCTGTGTGTCATCAGTTGTGTTAGGGGGATGGTGGTAGTGTTTTCTTGTCACAGCGTGGAACACCTTATTTGTGATGAAAAATTCATGGTACAAGGGCTTTGGAGAGCTTAAGTTTCCTCTCCGCCATAAAGAGAGGCTGAGAAGGATTGTTCAGCCTGGAGAAGGCTCCAAAGAGATCTTAGGACAGCCTTGCAGTACCTAAGGGGAGCTTTTACAAAGACATGTAGTGATAGGACAAGGGGGAATGGCTTAAAACTAGCAGAGGGCATATTTAGATATTACCAAATTTTTTACTGTGAGGTTTCCCAGAGAAGCTGTGGCTGCCCTGTCCCTGACAGTGTTCAAAGCCAGGATGGATGGGGCTTTGAACAACCTGCTCTAATGGAAGGTGTGCCTGCCCATGGCAGGAGGAATAGAGCTAGATAATCTTTAAGGTCACTCCCAACCCGAATCGTTCTATGGGTCTATGAATTAATATAAAATATCTGAAAGCTTTGAAAGTTAATTCAAATTATATTTTTTTTTCTTTAAACAGATGTTCCGAAATGCATTGGTGAAGATGTTTGAAGCTAAAGACTTGGACTGTGTGTTCCTAGAAACAAACCTGAGTCTGAAGAAACGGTATCACATGGTATATGAATGCATTCCTCTTCCAAAAGAAGTAGGAGATATGGCTCCAATCTACTTCAAGGTATGTGAAAACGTTTTTTTTCTTAGGTAATTTGAATGTATGTATCATAATTCATCTATTTCTGGAAAACTTTTTGATATTCAGATACTTTTTTTGAAAAGATAGATTCTTTCATCCTATTTCTTCATTCATTCTTTGATCATATTCCTTGATCTTAAAACAAGCCCTGTGAGGTGATTCTGTTTCCCAGGTTTTTCACTTAGTCAGTGGAAGAGCTGTATGTTACTGTGCAGTTGTCTCCAGTCTGACTGCACTGACAAACAGGTGAGGAAGATGAGAGGATTGTAGTTTCTTGAGGTGCTGTAAGCATTGCAGTACTTCTCACTTATGTCCTGTAGTATAAACTAAAATCACCATACATGTGCCTTGGCAAGCATAAGATGAGAAAACGATGTCAACTGTTTTAAGACATACCAATATATAATGTTTCGTCCTCATTTTATTTCAACAAGCCCACATGTTACATGTGTCTTAGGTCTCCAATGGCCATTAAACAGCATGGTAGATATCTTTTCTAAATCTTTTCTGCTCTCTTCCCCTCACTCTGTAGGGAAAGGTTACATGGAAGCTTTTGCCTGGAACTGAGGCCTTTTGGCTTTCAGCAACTGGATCATGATTTGCCTTTTATAAGTAAATTATTTTACTGGTTCCTTGAAATATTATTTTTGTTTTCTGGAAATGATGTGATTGGTTTTTGATGAAGTGGAGCAGTCAGTATGAACAGCAATGTAGTAACTTTTACCATATTTGAAACTTCACCTGGTAGATGTCATTGCTATGCTTCAGGCACTGGTAAAACTCTTGTTTTCCTAAAGGAAGGACAAAGTACAAGACTTAATGCAATGCCATTTGCATAAAACTTTATTTCAAAAGTATCCACTGTTAAAATACACAGAAAATGAAATTTAGAAGATACGTACACTTAACCCACTTCCCATACGATGGAGAATACAGAGGCAGACTTTGAAGGTTTTTAAGTGCAGCCTTCTAAGCTGGATTCTCCTTATGGTATTTAAAAAAGGAAAATAAAAAAGACTAATATTGTGTAATGAATTCACAGGAGGATTTGTATGAGCTTAGTAAAAAGAGAATGGGACCTTTTAGTTGGAACTTTTTGGAAATAATATATGTCAGGCAAAAGTTAATTTTCAGGAAAAAAAAAATCAAAGCAGAATTAAGTGAGTTTGAAGTTATTATATGATGCCTTTTTAAGTAAGTCATGGAAATTAGAAAGGTTTTCAGAAATAAAGTTACTTTGTTAAGAAATAATTGGTACTTGCAGTGCAAAGGACATGACTACATCAGAAAGTTAGTTCTTTGCTTGCTGTATAAAGGACTATTTTCACATTTAGATAAAATGATTTTACAGAAAGCTATAATGGAATCCGATGAAGAGTGGTCCATGAACAAGAAGTTAATTGATCTTTCTTCAAAAGACATTCGGAAATCTGTAAGTAAAGAAATGTATTGAACACTGAATTTCTCATCAAATTAAAAATCTTTTTTCACTATTATCTGTTTCAAAGAGAGAAGAAAGGGAACACAATTAGATTAGTGCATCAGGAGATAGCATAGGTATGATGAGAATGAAGAGTTTGACTGAACTGCTATCTGACATTAGGGAAAATAATCCCATTCATTTCAACGGTTGATGGTCTGAGCTGCAAGCATGGGTTAAGAACAAAGCTGGCACTTTGAGGACTTGTACCAGCATAATTTTCTTGATTAAGAATTAAGGTAGATCAAAGATCTGCAAATTGCTTTCCTGGAGAAAAAAAAACATTGATGTGTCTTTTTCATTGACCTGAAGCAGCCTTTTGTGTTGCTAAGTCTAAGAAACAAAAATGTAAATAGCATTATAAGACTTTTTTTTTTCTAAAACAAGAATACAGAGCTCTGTCTCCTGGATACTAAACTGAAACATCTGTGTATATGCAAATGTTAAAGGTCTAGTGCTGCAACTGTTCGTATTTTTAACACTAAAGTGAAAGATGTGTGGTATGTAGGCTTTACCACAAATAGTTTACTACTATGTAGAAACAATATTTAATTTATGAAAGAGTCTTTTAGTAAATATAGCACCTTTGCACTAAGAAATCCTAGCTTAGAAGAAAGAGGAGATGGGTTTAATTATGAGACATGAAGCTTGATATGACAAAGAGGGAGACAAGATGCTAAAGATTAAGGGATTGGATGGCTGTATAGTATTACTACATAGTGGCTGTATAGCAGGAGAGGTTTTGCATACTGTGATGAGTCTTGAACTAAACCCACAGTGGTAGCAAATGTAGCAAAAAGACAAATTATTCTGCCACATAAGATGAATGTCATATAAATGTAATGGGAGTCAGTTATCAGTCACCTTATTCAAAGTGGTGAGGCTTCAGCTGGAAAACTCAGGTGTGGTTTTGAGCACAGTATTTTAAGACGGTTACGGAAGGAGAGTACAGGTTAGAAAACTGATCTAAAGAACCTGGTTTAGGGTTTAGTGCAGACTAGGAAAGACAAGACTGAAATGGGATGTGATGGTAGCTTTCTGTATATAGGAGGTTGTTTTAAAGAAGATAGTACTTAGTTGTTCTCTAGCACTATTGGGTGCAGACAACAAGGAATTCAGTTAATTTGTAGCAAGGACTTAGGGAACACTTTAAACTTAAGGTGGATGTAAACATAAAACATCTTTTATCTTTTTCTCATTGGTGTTTCAGAACAGGGAAAACTAACATCTGTCACAAATTAAGCTATAATTTTTTGACACATGGTAGGGCATCAAGACATTTGATTTCTAGAAGTTTCTTAGCTATACATAATGTGACTACTGTATTGCCATTTGGTGGTAAGCCACATGAAGATTAAGCTATGACAGTTTCTTTAAATTGCATCTTTAAATGCATCTGAGTGTAAATTGTTATACATTTGTGTGATTTTAACATTATTTTAGGGTAAAAGAAATCTCTGTAGCCTTCAGGAAGATATGAGTATAGCTTAAGAGACAGAGGTAAGGTTTGGGAAGTTTTGATAGTTGTATTAGCATATGGTGGTGCATTGATGAAGGGTCAGACATGGCTGAGATGTCTTCTAATGGGTGGATTGTGTGCAGAAATTGAGACTGTGGTGTCCAGAAGCAGAGCCTAAGCATTCAGCCCTTGCACAGCATCAAGTCCCTCTGCTTTTCCCTGTCCTCCCTGCAGCAAGGGAACTGGGCAGTGGGCTGGAAGAGGGGACACAGCCAGGAGAGCTGACCTGGCAGCAAGCATTGTTCAGTGACAGCTACAACACTGGCAAGTTATCAACACTGGTTTAGTCACCAGTTCAAATCTCAGTGCCATATGGGCTGCTATGACAAAAATGAACTATCCCAGCCAGACCTGACACTGCTAGACACAGATAAAGCTGACATATTTCTTAAGGTGTCAGCTGCTGACCCAGTTTTCCTTATTTATGACTCTTTTTTAGTTCATTTATGTTTCTTGCCTTGCTACATCGCCCCTCTGTGTTAAATCTGAATTATTTTTAGAGTGAATTTTCAAGGAGTGTACGGAACATGTCTTGTGAAAATTGGACTGCAGCAGAGGAAATGGTTTTGTGACTTTGTAAATCTTATCAGGAACATCCTTAGCAATTAAAAGAGTGCAAAACAACATTGCAGTGAAAAGCAGGAATTACTTATAATATGTAGCAATAAATGAATCCACTTCTCACTCTGTCAGACTGAAGGGTCTTTTGTTGTGGCAGCATAACCAGCATCTGCTCTATAGGCCTGCTGAATTATTGAATTATTCTATTTGGCAAGTTAATGATAACTTCCAGTCATGTAGTGGTGTTTTGCCTTCCCTGAGTGTCAGTGTTTCCCCTGGGTAAATATTTCCTGTTATCACAGAACAGTTTATCTTTAATAAATGCCACTTGCTGGTGGTTGTCTTAAAATTTCTATTCAACCCATTCATTATAGAACTGTGAAGTCAGGAAGTCAGTGTGCATGCTGCTGTCTGGTCCTTCCCTGTCTTTTACCTGGTGCTGCAGTGGTGGCCTCTGGAGGTTCTGCCACCTTGTAATCATCTTCTCAGTTTACAGTGTTTTCACCTAGTTTCTGTGTGTTCTTTCCCCTTACCTGCTTGTTTTTTGTTTCTCTCTTGCAATTTTATACTACATGTCCTTTGTTTGAAAGATGTTTTAAAAGAAAATGTGATCCTGTAAAACCACTTTCAAATTCATGAAGTTGTGGGGGTTAACTAAATATTTGCAGTCTTCAAACATCTAAAAATGTGGTTTTTGCGTGTATAGGTTCCTAAAGGTTTACCATACTTCTCTGTGGATTTTGGTCTTCAAGGAGGATTTGCTCATGTCATTGAAGATCAACATAGTTTCCCTCATTACTTTGGAAAGGTATTGTCATATAGAAGATCAATTTACCAATTATACTCTGTTTTGTTAACTTTAGTTAAAGCAGATGCTGCCAGAACAGTCACTTTGATGTATCTTCTCCTAGTTCATTAGTTGGCTTTTCTTGTGAAGTCATTATAACTTTGCTCATTGATGAGTAAAGGAGTAATCTAATAAATGGAAAATACTTGCATCTGTTTAAGAGTTTTCATGGCCATAGTATTCTCATGAACTTGTTCCTGCTTGTCTGAATTAGGGTGCCTACGCGCATAGACTCATGGGTAATTCCTAGTAAAATATTTGTGTGGTTAAATTACTCCACATGATATAGAGAGTATAATATATACAAGAAGAGCTGCAATAAATTCTTCCTTTATTATGTCACAGCAATAATTTATTGACAGAATTAATATTGCAAAAACCTGAAGAGTGGTTGGAGGGAATTACAACTTCAGGAGTTAAGAGCAAAGTGGGCAGCTTTTTTCTGAACTTTTCTTACAACTGTACTAATACATAGCAGCTTGCAATGTTAGGATATTTATTCAGTGCATTGCTCTGCTCTACTTACATGAATTTTGCTGAGGCAACTGTGTAGCAACTACAGTCCTAATATTTTAATAGGTATTTTTTTCAGAATTTTGATTTATAATAACCAGCATGTGAAGAAAACAGTGAAAAACAATTTCACATTTTGAAAACTCGTATTTCTTTACTCAGTGGTAAAATAATAATATGTAATATGATAATTTTGTATTTATCATTCTCTTTCTTCTACTTGTGAAGGAAATTATTGGTGGCATGCTGGACTTGGAGCCACGGCTCTGGAGAAAAGGAGTCAGGCAGAACTTTGAGGATCAGAGCAAGAAGGTGTTGCAGTTTGCACAGTGGTGGAAACCATATGACTTTACCAAGAAGAAAGAATGAATGCATCCCTGCAGTCAAGGACTGTATATAAGCCATAAATATTATGAATTATATCTTAAGAAAAACATATGTTAAGAATAACACCAGCGTGTTATGTATTGCTATATATTTTAAAACTCAGGATATTGTTTAATTGCTGATTACCTGTTCCTGGTTTGGACACTGGACATGGTGGGTCTCATGAACCTGCAAGCCTGACAAACCAGAAGTGTACAGTGGTTTTAGTTTTTCATTTTTTAGCTGAGCCAAAAGAATAAAATCCATGTGGCCAGAAGGAAGATTCTGGTTTTGGAGTTTTACAGTCTTTGAGGCAACTGATTTTTTTTATTCTATATTGTATTCAGCATAGAGCCAGTGCTCAATTATCAGTGTCCTTTTGTAGAAAATGGTGTATATTTTACAAATATTTTGATTAATACAAATACTTTGTTGCAGAATGAAGCTGAACAGAAACAATTTTTTTGAGTCCTTGTATTCTTGAAGTTGAGATCATTGGAGTAATACATTCCCATAGGATGTGGCTGATATACCTGCTGCTGCCCCCTGGACAAGAATGAATGCAGTATTTTGTACTTTCAATATGAAGTAGTTTTTTTCAAGCTTCTCTTGCTCAGAGGATGATAAGACAGTCCCTAACGGTAGCAAGTGACAGCTTTAATGGTAACAGTTATTTTTGATGACAATAAAAAATAAAAAAGGAGAGTGGAAGAACCTTAATGGAAAATTCTCTGATGTCCTGCAAAGAAAATAATCACAGGGATTTCTCCAGGTGACTCTTCTCCCCAGGCTTCTCCTCCAGTGTGGCAGGTGATCCACCAGAATACTTTTCCAAGAATAACTATATTGTTTTCATCAGGATCTGCTCAAACTCCGCCTGATTGTTCCTGTTTGTGATGCTCTTAGCACTGATTGGAGCGCTCTTTCATCAAAGGCAAGAGTTGCCTGTTAATTGATTGTTAAGCTTTGTGCATGGATATCACTGGAAAATGCCTGTCCACTGTTTAAGGGACTACTGTCTACCATGTTATTCACTAGGCTTTTCTTTTTCTTCTGTCTAAAAGTTAGCAAATGGGGATAGGGAAGCATGAAGGTAAGAAGGGTAATTTCTTGCGTCAGTGTTAATCACTTTCGTGGTAAACTAGACATAGCAGGTTCAGGCTTTGCAGGTGCAGAGCCAGGAGAAAAGGACAAGGACAGAAGGACACAGAGGAAAACATAGCCACTGTGTCCTCCTAGTGCATAAGGGAAAGGGTGCAGACATGCAAACAAAGCACTGGAGTGCTACTGGGAGAGGCTCCAGATGGCAAGTGGAAGGCCCATAGCACAGAAGTTAAGAAGTTGTGTAAGTGTCTCAGTGTGCATCCTGATAAACCATTGCTCTGTTCAGCTGTTAACTACTGTGAACTGCTCAGATTAAGAAGTGGATCACTATATATTACAGGGTTGAATAAGTGTTCATTTCTAATCCCTTTTACAACTTTCCTGAAGAGAGAGTACTTTCTTTTTTCTTCTCCATTTTGGCAAATTTTGGTGGAGATAGAAATCTACCATGCTGTGAATTGTTTTCTGTAGCACCTTTTGTAAGATGCTTTGTAAATTTATGTCACTGCAAGAGAAATAACTTCTTAAAAATAAGCTATCATGATAATTTCAATGATTTAATATCTGACTTATACTATTTTTCTACCAACAAGCTGTGGATAAAAGGGCCAGTTCTACTGTTCTCCAGTAAGTTTTGATCTTCCTTGAGCTACTGAGGAAATTACTGAGCAAATAGGGCATGAAATAGTAGCTGCTGAGTCTGGCAGTGGTTTCAGGGAGGGTGTGCTACTGCACCAGCATAGCACCATTACTGCTGCTCCATCAAGACCTGGGTAAGGTCTGAGCAGGAGCTTAGACTCCAGAGCATTTTAGTCAATTATGTTTGCCATCGGGTTCTCTAGAGAGAACCAGGATGGATGCTATAGTCAAGTGGGTCATCTGCCTCAGGCCCTGATAACTTCAAGATTCCCAGCCTGGCTTTGTCTTGGGGAAAATGAGCTAAACAGGATCCTGTGAGGTGTTCACTTTCTTGTTTGCTTTTTCTCAGGCTGTACCATTCAATCTCATGTTCCCAAGATTCATGTGATTGCTGTAAAAAGCTGTCTGAAGCATGAGACAGTTGTTTTCATATTAAGGACCCACATTTTGAAGTTGTTATTTTTGCTTAAATTGAAGGAGAGCACCATTACATTAGCTAAAAAATTAAGTAAGTGCAGAAGCTGCCACTGTATCATTATATTCGTAAAAGTAAGGCTTTCTGCTAGTTGCTGGTGTGCTTCAGATAGGTAGCTCTCATTTATCATAGAGTCATAGAATGGTTTGGGTTGGAAGGGGACCTTAGAGCCCAACCAGTTCCAGCCCTGCTGCCACAGGCAGGGACACCTCCCACTAGGTTACTCAAAGGCCTGTCCAGCCTGGCCTTGAACACTGCCAGGGATGGGCAGCCACAGCTTCTCTGGGCACCCTGTGCCAGTGTCTCCCCAGCCTCACAGTAAAGAACTTCCTAATATCTAATCTAAATCTACCCTCTTCTAGTTTAAAGCTCTTACTCTTTGTACATACTCCGCCTGCTTTTCTCTTCTTCTTTTGTGTTTTCCTTTGACATAAGACTCTGAGGTGCTGCATTTAGTGCAGTTTTAGTGTAACAATGTTGGATTGTTGTTTTGTACTTGTTAAAATACCTGGAAGAGAGCAATGTGTATTTTTGTTGCTTTGCTATGAAATGAAAATAGCAACATTCAATCCTAGGTTTATTTGGGCTGTTTGTAAAAGAGATTGTTCATGAATCTAAACAATGCATTATTCCCAGAGTTGTAATCAAATGTGATTTAGTGGGATTTTACATACTGAGTTAAAGTAATGTGGTTTAAATTTCATACAAGTTTTGATTGGAAAATAAGTTAAAGTAAGCAGTAACTCTAATGGCACGAGATCACAAATCTCTTGCAATCTATGAAAGAAGAAATATTTTGATGGGTCCCTTAAAGGGTTCTGTCTTCAGTTGAAATTTCTTCAGCATTTCCTGTCTTCTACATCTGTATTTTTATCATTAAGGCATGTTTTCTCTAATTCCAGCTGGATTGCTGGATGAAAAGATATGGAGACACAGGCTGCTATAGTATTACTTTAAGTATTGCTGTGTTGGAAGCAAGATTGTTAGTATCCTAGCTAAAAGTGCCATTTTTAACCCTCACAAATCAGAATGGTCTCATCCAGTACAAAGGAACATACTTGAAATCCAAGCTTGCTGACATCGTAATTCTTAAGTGCACATTGATGTAGCTGTGTGGTAACATTACTTTTCTAGATGTTGCATTTGTTTATGTTGTTAGAAGTGCACAGAAAGGGTAACATGCTTCCTTCAGGAAAGTCATGCTGCTATGCCCCTTTACAGAGAAGTTGGTTCTAAAAGAGCATTTAAGCTTTTTTTGTGTCCCAGATTGCAAAACCAATAATACAATCCCAGGATTGCCCAAGGGAAATCTTTGGAAAAGAGTTGTCAGTTTAGAAGCTGATGAATTTGTAGTTTTGAACACTGTGTCCTGCTTGGTGATCAATCCTGCACAATGTCCCTGATACCTCCGGTTGTTCTGAGACTTATGGTAAAGTGTCTGTGAAGTACTAGAGATATAATTTAAAAGGACATTGTGATTGCAGGATATCTTCAACTACAAACATCATCACCTTCCTTGGTGTCCTGCCTCTTGAGTGTAACCTAAGTACTATACACAGAGAGCTCAGAGGCACATCAAGCAGCACAGAATGAGTATGTTGGTTACATTAGAGAAAGCACAGTCTGAGCTCTTGATGTGTGGGTAGATGTAAAACATTCATTCCCCAGTGCTCAGGCTGTATGTGCCTTTGTATGTGTGATCTGAGTGCAGCTGGTGGGCTGAAATCGCTCTGGTGCATAACATTCACATAATATTCTGTGTTGACCTAGTCAGTAAAGTAAATGAAGCTTTAGATAGTGATTCCTCTTATGCTACAGTAGATGACCTGGTAGGTTAACTGAATAATTCACTAAGGTCTAGTGCCTGTGCCAATATCTACTGTTTTTAATTTGAGCATGTACAAGCAGTCTAACTTTGGCTGAGGGAAGTGTTTGATGGAGGTTTAGCCATCAACGTGGCTATCCCTATATTGTATTTGTCTTTGTTCCATGTGGATGCAAGGAATTTTCAAATGTTGCAAGGTACCTTTGTGTTGAATGGTGATTTTGCAGTCAGAGGTTTCTTTTGCTTGGGTGTTCGTTTCTAATCGGAAGGGATGAGAGCACTGAACTTTAGTCAGCCAGCAAAGAAAACTCGGTCAAAATCAATGTATTTCAGTGAAATGGCTCAGCTTTATTGAAACAGCTTACTGCTAAATTTTGTGGCTGATGTTCTTAGTAGTTCTTTGCTTATTGTATGTTGAAAATTAGTGTGGTGTTCTCCTGTTTAATATTTTTAGCCAGTTGCATTTAGAGTGCGTGCTAAACAACTGCCCATGTAAAGCAGATCTGCAAGGCTTGAGGTTAGGTCCTAGCTTGGCCCATGCTGGTATTGGGGCAAATTACCTCCTTTCTCTGCCCCTCGCTCTTGGCAAACAGTGAGAGGACAACTACAAGCAGCAGCAGTTTTGAGAGACTTGGTTGAAATTATGCACAGTGAATACTTGCAGTGATTTCCAATCAAGTTGGTTGAATTTAAAGCTATATACTGCTGGCAGTTCCTGAGAACTTGGGGTGGGGGAATGTTACCTGTAATTACAACACAGATTCAGGATTTTAAAAGCCTTAAATGAGTTACTACACTTGTGAAAGCAGAGTAGAGAATTTGGCTGTTCTCTTTTACAAACAGTACATGCTTCTTGAGAGATTTCTTTGAACTGGCTCTCCAGTTTTCCTGATATGTAGTCTTTTGTGGGAAGCTTTTGGGTTATTTTCTTTTTAGAGCAAGCCAGAAGCAGATGATACAGAATTCACCTCACATCTGTGTGAATAGTTCTTGTCTCTCTATGTAGCTGTCTGGAAGACTGGATAAATGGCATTTTCCATTTCCTACTGAGTGCAAAAACCTTTTAAAACTTTTGGTTAAGACTGAAAAAGAGCGAAGCCCTCCAAGGAAATCTTATTCACAGCTCTTTGCAAACATTAGTTTCTATATCTGAAAGCTTTGACCAACACATCTCCCTCTGAGAGCTGCAAAACTGCTGTTGCTTTGAACCAAGTGAATTTGTCTTCAAACTTGGGCACGTCCTCTGCCCCAACCCAGTGCTTAGGCTTTGGATTGCTGAGAGTGCCCAGAACATCCTGTGGGATCCCAGCTCCATGACCACCACTGAGATCCCATTCACTTTAGCTGATCACACCCACTTTGAAGTGCTCCTTGTCCACGAACATGGTTTTAAATGATTTATGACTGCAGTCTTTCTATTTTAAGCTTCTATGCAAAGCTTCCAAATCGAATCTTGGTGGGAGCTGTGGTCTGTGATAATTCTGTTGTCTTCCTCTCCGCTAATGAAAAACAAGTTCAGTCTTGTAGTTAAACTGCAGTTGTCTTCCTTGGAACATTTCTGTACAAATCAAACAGGAATACAGATAGAGGAGAACAGTAATATGATTCTGCTGTATTAAATAATTAACCTTTAAAAGGTCATGAGTCCCTACCTAAAAAAACTGCAGTGCTAGAAAGCCTGGACTCTCTGGGCTCCACAGCTCCGGGATATGGAGGCTTTCAGAATAGGCTGAGGAACACTGTTTGGGAATGGCATGAGAGGGATGACTCTCTTTTGGAGCAGTGGAGTGCACATTGCTGACTCCCTCATGGCCCATAGTGTTTATGGAATTTGTGTACCTCTTTTGCTTGACAGTTCAGTTACTTTGTCACAGGAGCATAGGATTAGGAAAGGGGTATTTTTGTCACCAATTCCAGGAGGCACGTTGCCTGCAGTACCTTTTCTAATTTGAGGGTGCCACTAAGAATGCTTCTGCTTGGTATGATGTTTAGCATCTCTGTATGTGAATTCCTCTTAGTGAAGTAGACTAGCACTGCCTGTTCCTGGGGTGTCCTTGGAGACCTTGTACTGTTCCCTTTCCTAATAGGTGGGGGTCTTAGGGACAGGACCTGCTTATTGGAGACTGGATTTGTGGTTATTGATCATCTTCCTCTTCTCAGAGAAGAGCATTATGAAAGAGAACAGGTCTTGCAAATAATCTAAGCACGATTACTCACCCTCTTAGGGAGCATGCTCCACATCTGGATCAGTTTATTAAGGATATTTACTAACGAAGGCTTAGTGTTGTTACACAGCAGCCAATTATTTTTTGCACCGAGTTTTGCTTGTTTAGTGACAGCAGGACCTTTTAAAACTTTAGGCCTGACAACTTTGTGTTAAATCAGTTATTTCAGTTCAGCCTTTAACAGCATGTCTAAACCCCAACCTGAATCCCCAAATATAATCACATTACAGACCAATTATTTTGCTTGCTGAGTCACTTTGTCAGTTTGACAGCGTGCCTGACAGAAAATTTCAATTCCTTTCAATTCTTTGATTGAAGAAATTAATTCAGAGTTTTATTTTATTTGAAGATATCAAAGTCTGACTCTCCCACTGACTCATAGTCCCCACTGATAGTCACTGGTGTGGAGATACCTCTTTTGTGGTGAAGGGAATGAACAGTCATGCTTCTGGGCAAAATCCTTCCTATTGCCGTGCTGCAGTGCAGATCCCTGATCTCCCTGTATTTGAAGACCTGCTTCCACCTTCTTGCTTGTACTAGCCCAAGTTGACTGTATTTCTCTCTAGCAGCCATGAATGGCCAATGACGCAATTTGTCATAAAGAAGGGGTTGATCCTTATGAAGGATGTCTTCCTGATGGCATGTTACTTAAAACAGGGAAAGTAAAGATGTGTGATGGAGCTTGAGAAAGAATCTTTTAGGTTTGTTCAAGCTGGTCTTGAATTTTGAAGTTAGCAAATACTCATAGTGTATGAATTCCAGAATTTTTGGTTGCTTACAAAAGTTGGGTATCTGCAGCTTGTAGTGAAGACTGAAAACTGGTAACAGGAAAATACTGTCACAGGTCTCTCTCTGTTTGATATGGTTTTCTACTCATTGTAATGGGAAATTAATAGTATTGGCATTTTGAAACTGTTTCTCAAATACAACAAATATATTATGGTTTAGAATTTATGAATATTGTATTGCTATCAGCATACTGCAGACCAAGCTGGCTGTTGTGCTGGCTGTCACCCAGTCACATAACTGGGCCACCCACGTCATAAAGAGTTCAAGCACTAGCCAAAAAACTGAACAATAACACAGAGCAGAGGAAAATTTATACTTTTCACTCCCATTTTGCTAATGACCCAATGATTAGAGCCTGTGGGGGTTTCTGCTGAACAATATGCAGTCCTTCCTGCTAAGGTGTGGTCAGTACAGGGCGATGTTTAATAGGAGGGATAATGATCCACTTCTGCATTATGGAAAGAAAATGATTAAAGATGTCTGTAAGGACATAACAGGAATGTGTAGGGATACGATCAGAAGGGCTGAGATGTGAAGTGGATCTAGTGACCTGTAGGGTCATAAAAGACAGGGAGAGAAGCTTCTACACCTACAGTAAGAGGAAGGCAACAAAACAATGGCACCAGTGCTGAGTTAGGAAGAACAGCAAATAGCAGATGGTGCCATAGACAAATTAAGTACTATTGGCTTCTAACTTTGTAAAAAAGCTTAATTTGTCCAGATGATAAAGACAATTAAGTTTTCAAAGGAGAAAATACTTGTCAGGAATGAGGAAAGAAGAGGTAGAACAAATTTCAATAACTTGCATGCATGCCAGTCTGAAAAATGAGCAAGAAACCAGATGGTTTGGAGTATCTGGGCAGATACGAAATTACTGTTACCACAGCCTAGTAAGTATTTACAGGGACTTTCAAGTATAATATACAGTTACAGTATGTGTAAAGTTGCCTAGGCCAATGGACCATAGCTTGGTTCCTTTGGTCAAGAACATTTTAAAACAAAGAAATAACAGCAATAACAAAAAAAAATAAAAATTAAGCAAACTTTAAGAACAAATGAATTATTTTACATTCTCCCCATGGGAATCTTCACTCTTCCTTCAAGTTACCTTTCCCTCTGACCAAAGCTTGCAGTATTTCCAAGTTTGCTGTCATTATGGAGTCCAAATAAAATGAATCTGTGAAAAAATATGTTCAGATGAAGCTTTACTGAGAGAGAAGGGGTGTAATTTTCACTGTCCTCATGGTGATTTGAGCAATAGAAAGGTTGTTCTGACCTGCCCCAAACCAGCTCTTTGTGCTGGGTAATTTTGCACCCTCTTGTGGCCATGAGGCTCCTTTTTTAGTTCTAAATTCCCTGAAGTAGATACACCACATCTCTGCTGAAGCAAAATGCTCAGATCCTGAAAGTCATCTGTGTGCCCTCTCTCTGTAATCAAGAGTCATGGTTTAAGCCTAGGCAGCAGCCTAGAAACAACGCAGCCACTCTCTCACTCCCCGCCTTCTTCCCTCCCCTCCTGAAAGAATGTAACTGCCATGCGTCAAGATAAGAGCAGTCCAGTAACTAAGGTATAACACAGACCACTGTTACCACCAATAATAACAATGATAAGGGAAATAACAAGGGAAAAGAATACAACTGTTCACCACCCGCCAACTGATACTCAGCTCGACCAAGCAGTGATCTGGTCCTTTCGGGTAACTGCCCTCAGTTTATGTACTGGGCATGATGTGCTGTGATATGGAATACCTCTTTGGCTAGTTTGGGTCAGGTGTCCTGTCTCTGCTTCCCTCTGGGTTCCCCTCCTCACTGGCAGAGCATGAGACTCACAAAGACCTTGGTCAGAGTAAACATTACTGAGCAACAACTAAAAACATCGGTGTTATCAGCGCTGTTCCCAGGCTGAAAGTCAAAATCACAGCACTGCACCAGCTACTTAGAAGGAGAAAAATGACTGCTACTGCTGAACCCAGGACATAAAGTAACCTACATCAGTTTCCAAATGATATATTCAAATAATTTTGTGCTTTTATGATTTTCTTCTCTTTCCTTCCACACTGCTCCCACATAAATCTTACCTGTGACAGTTTATGCTGAACAGCTCCTGTGGGCAGACAGGACTCCTACAGGGCTGCCTTGTCGCCTTTGACAAGCTTTGGAATATCACAGAAAAATGGTCCTTGGGAATTAACCTGAGCTGCGGTTCTGTGTCTGCATCTTCAAGCATGTTCCTTCTGCTGGGACAAGCCCTCTGAGAGGAGAAGTTGCTTCAGTACTGAATTAATTTGTGTATTCTTTCCAAGGCAGGAATCAGTAGCAGGTAGTGTGGGCCTGGATAACTCAGTAGGTGTGTATGTTTGTGTCCGAATAAATGACAGAGTTGCTTGAAACTTTGTACATACACTGCCCATACATGGAAGGAAGCTTCTTTCGAGTGCCTGCCAGCATCCTCTGGAAGAGGACCTGGTGTGCAATTGTGGATGGTAGGTGCATTTCAGACAAAACACCTCTTGAGCCTAGTTTTTATGACAATTTACCTTTCCTTCTCTGCAAAGCCAGTGAAGACAGTGTTACCTGTGCTGGCAAGTAACCCTCAGCCTTTGCTGTTACCTGTGCTGGCAAGTAACTCTCAGCCTTTGTTTCTTCTATAACTTCCAGAATTTTCTTGGAAAAGAATTCTGCAGTTTCCCCAAGAAAAGTAGCAAAAAGTGTAGGCTTTTCACTGCTCAGTAGTGAGATGCAAGGAGTAGAATACATGTCACCTGAAATTTAGGGGGGTGACAGGTGTCTGCCTGTTACAATCAGTACAGTGAGCAGAGTCAAGAGAGCGATTCAGCCCGCTGAGTGCGCATAGCATTTTTGGGATGAATCAGTGAACTCTGAGCTGCATCCTGACTGGCTCTCCATGGGCTGTAATGAGAGCTTGGAAACCTTCCTTACATGTAGACATCCGCATTGTAGAAACCCAAATCCACAAAGGCTGGACTGTAGCCTCTATTTCCATGCAGAAAAATATAACCATTTTGTTCTGCTGTATAGGAGTTACAGAATATAACTTTGCCACCATGAGTCTTGTAACAGGCATCTGAGTAGGATTGAATTTTCTTGTTCTAAGATACTGGTCAGATTGCGTCTTCTTAAAGATGGGGAATTTTAATATGTTTTATGTATTGAATGTTTAATATTTATTGATATGGTTTAATGTTCTAATGAGGGATGGGGACTGCAAGGAGAACCAAGGGCTTCTCTTTCTGAAGGTGCAAGATCTTAACTGAGACCAGCCCCCACTAACATGAGGGTAAGCGTTTGTATAAGCCAATGGTTGTATTTCAGAAGTCAAAGGCATTGGGCAACATCCCAAGGGCTTGAAGAGGAAAATGTTTCAAAAAGCAGACTAAAGAGAAATCAGGGACCTACACTCTTCTAACCTGTACCTTGGAACTGGAAAGAAAGCAAGCAAAGATCTAAGGGTGATATACATGGGAAAGGAAAAACACCCAAAGGATTTTGGAAGTTTCTCAATACTATTTTTTTTCTTTGAATGGCCTGCAGAGAGAGCGATATATGTGTGTGGAATTTTAATGATTCTGTAACTTCCATATACAACCTATGAGGATAATGAAAACCTGAAAAAGTTGGTTCATTCCATTGTTCAGTCCATCTCTTTGGTCTTATATAGTAGTGGAATCCAGATTCCTATGATGCTATTAAATGTCACATGGTTGTTAGGTTTAGGATACATGATTTGTAAAGCCTGAACACAACTCTGAAAATGTGAAGAACAGCAAGGAGGTAACTTTGGCAGAAAGGAAGTTGTTTTCAACTTGTGTTCAAATCCCCAGTTAAGACAAAGGACCTCAAAGGACCATTTTGCTCAACATGAGATGAGGCACTGTGAGAAGCAACTGGAAGGTAGTTCTGCCTTCTTTCACGTAAAACCATGGTGACGTACTAGAGGTGATAGAAAATAATGAAGGATTGGCCAGAAACAGTCACATCCTTCTTGTCCCCCTGCCCTTAATGAAAAACAGCATGGGAAAAGCAGCATACCCTTTTGCAGCTTTTTTTCTCCAGTTAGAGGCTGGGCTGAGCCCTGTCCCTGACCACCACATCTATCCTATCTTCTTGTTAAATCCTTTCCTGAACCACCTCATCATGCTGTGTGTCAGAGCTGTGAGGTCCAAGTACCAGCAGCTGGAGCAGGGACTGTGGGTCCCAGGGCCTAGGGGTCTAGCTGTCACCAACTGGAAAGACCTTGTGTGTGAGAAACCTACATGCCAGCAACTGGAAAAGCCTGAGTGTGTTAATATTACCACAGTGCATTTAATCCTGTGTCCATAAATGCTTATATTTGCCACCAAACTTTCAACTGGACTAGGTGGAGGAGGCTCGAGGTCTGAGTTGGGGACTGGGTAAGGGTCGTGGGGTCAGGGCTTGGATGTCAAGTAGGCTGAGAGCCTGTGCTGATTCTTGAGGGGTCAGTGGATGTAGGGTACCTGTGAGATGCAAGAGTGTGTGTATCTGTTTCACTAATAGCATCCTGGGTGAGCTGATGGGTAGGAAAAGTCTTGTGTATGTGTATGGTAATGGGGGCCAGGCTCATGCATGGACATTAGGTGGACTCAGGGGCTGTGCTGACATCAGAGGGATCTGTGAATGGCAGCAAAGGCATGTGTGTTCTCATTATTAGGCTTCAATCCTGACGAGCCAGAGAGGAGGGATGGGATTGAGCAATTTGTGCCTGTGTGTGAGCACTGTTGGTGGTTGGGATGCTGGCAAAGGCCATGTTGTCTGTGGCAGTCTGCATGACAGCATGTGTCAGTGTCCTCTATGTGTGCCTGAGATACACTCTCAGCCCTGCTACTGGCCAAGCCTTCAGGCATCTGAGATATTTGAAGACTACTTTGTAGTTGACTGGCATTCCAGAAGGCTCCAAGCATAGGGTATCAAAGGCACGGATGTAATTAAATGACTCTTAAAACAGTGGCCATATGGTATCCTGCTTCCCTTGACTGCAATGACATCTGCTAACAATAAAACAAAAAAGCAAAGTCATGTCAAAGGTCGTGTGTTATTTCTCTGAGTTTCAGAAAACACGCTTTCCTAGAGCTCCCACAGCACCACATGCAATGACTCATTGCCTCTGTTTATTCCTTAATTACAAAGCTCCTATGCAGACATCTCAGTTTTATGACAACAGATCTCATTGCCATCACTTTCATAGTGACTCTGCTCCATGGCATGGGATTAAGCTCAGAGCAAAATGTACCATGGGGTTTCCAGTGGTTGAAACTTCTGTCATCTACAGCTTCAGCACCACCTGACTCACAGTCGAGGAGAAATGAGTGGAAAGTTTGGGGGATACTGCTGGAGATGCCAAGCAGGAGAAGCAATAAACCTGTAAGTTTTAAGGCAGAGCTGAGGGATGCATGGTGATACAGCCAGAACCACATAAAGCGAAAGGCCACCACTTTCAGGTACATTCCATTATTGTGCCCTTCCCACAGTGCTGCTGGACCAGACTCTTGAAAATAATGCTGGTTTACAACATGTAATTTGAAAGCCATAAAGAATTGTTGTAATCATCCAGTAGAGTGATGGCCAGCCTTTAGCTGAAACCTACCTAGTAAAATAGCCTTGTTTTTCTGACTGCCTCTAGCCACAGCCTAATGTGTGCTCCTACCTGTGGCAGAGCCAAGATTAATAGTTTTGGTGGTGATACTGCTTCTGTGATAGGAGGTCCTGCCAACCCAAAGGGAAGTTAATCCTGAAAGAGAGGCATGGCAAAAAGATAAAGCTGGTCTCGGAGTGCTGGGAAAGCTAATCAGAGGGGACAAAGGAGCACCTCTGAAGGCCCTGAATACGTGTTGGGTGAGCTTGTATAGAGGAAGTACAAAAATGGTGTGTGGAAATGAGAGAGAAAAGGGAAAACTGGAGGAGCAATTCAGAGATGAAGCTGAGGGTGAATGCTTTTCCTTTTAGCTTCACTTCTGATCTGTATGAAAATTAGAAAAGACAGAAGAGTTTTGAACAGGCCTGTCATTTCTTCTGATTTGAGATGGAACATTCTTCTGCAGAGTCCTCTCTCCTCTTCAGGGTATGTTTCTGGAATCAGTGTGCCTAACTGAGGTGGCTTTAGGCCTTGCAGAGAAAACTGCAGTTGCATTAAGTCTACTTGCTGCCTTACTACAAGCAGAAGGATGTGTTTGGGGTAGTTGCTGAGCTTGTGAACTCCCATTTTGATGCTTTTGGCTTCAAAGGTGGCATGTATTAGCACTGAATAATTAAAGTGTTATCTTAATTAATCTGGACCTACAGATCATAGTGCCTTTGAAATGCTTTTTCTCCACCAATTAGTGATTTTAACAGTGAGGCTGGGTACAACAAAGGCTGCCTTTCCCTGGCAGGGAATACGCTCTAGCTTCTTTGATGTGATTTTCTGCAAGAAAATCAAATCTCGTTTTCTTTTTGAAAATCTTATTTGGACACCCTTTCTTTGTGAAACTGAACCACGAGGAGTTCCTTTAGACCCTTAACTGAACACTGCATAAAAAATAACTGACACATTCAGCCCAAGGAGCTGGAGGTGACCTTTCTCTCTCAGTCTTTTAACCAAGCTGCTGTGGGTTGCCCAACACAGAGGCTGCAGCCCAGCAATAAAGGTTTCCTAGCAAGTCCATAGGCAATATTAGCTCTCAATTTGCTTTTTCCGTACTGTTCAGGACAGCATCACCTAACAAGGACTTTTTGTAATCTATCAATTATGTTCTTATATTAAGAAGATTCAGCACATCTTGATCTGTAACATGATTTATTCCTCCTGTGCAAAGGATTAACTCAGGTTCTTGTAGCTGTTGTGGCTGCTTAAAATATATTACTGCATGAAAATTAATGTTGGAGGCCCATTTCCCCTAATGGCTGCTCCGTGGCTATTTTGTAGTCACTGGTTCACTGCTATTATAAATCTCATATTTTGGAGGTGTTTCCAACTAGCTTGTTGAAAATTGCCTCAACCTGATGTTCAACGTTCAGGATGTTGGTTAGGAAAATTATCCAGGAGTCACAAAAGATGCAGACGCTTTAGTCAAAGGTAAGCTCTCCCTAGACATAACATTTCTTCTCATAGCTATTAGAGTTCACATGAGAAGTCTTGGGGAGGGATGCAAAAGCAGAAGCCCCACAGCTGCTTGATGTAGCTTGAGGGTCTAGGTAACTTCCTACACTAGACACGTGATGAGACTGACATCTTACAGCCCAAAGAAAGAGAGGCATAAACTAGTGAAAGAGCTAGGGGGTTTTGTGTGTACCAGGCCAAACCTCCTTTGGTCAACTGCAGAATTGTTCTTGATAACCTGGAGCAATTCCAGGTGCTTGTATCTTTTTTGCCATCATTCTGTTGGTGTACAAATAGTGCAATAATGGTCTTTAACCCCTGTTATGAGAAAGGCTTGATGTAAGTGGTCCTAGCAGGTATAAGCAAAACTAGCACAGTTTGAGGTAAGTGAATAGTGAACAGTTTTGATTCATTTTTGTTTTAAACTGAGTTTCTCAATCAGAAATGTGCTCACTAAGCTGACTGGGGGTTTCATGCTTACTGGACAACAAAATCAGTCTGCCTTCTGGATCTTTCAGGATGTATATAAAACTGATGTAAGTCAAGGTCCATTTACACAAAACCCAGCCTGGCAGTACGCTATAAGGTGGGACAGATGAGTGCATTGGAATCAGAACCTGACAGTTTGCTGGGAAGTTGCTCTAGATAAGGAAAGGACATGTCTCCAGGGATATCATATCCAAATGCATATAAGCAGAGGAGGAAGAGCGTGGGAGAGGCTTGCCAGCACTGGGCAGCTGTGAGAGGACCCTGGCTGGCCCCACCAGAGCAGCACAGGGACCTTGCTGTCTTGCTCAGGACAATGGATTACATCAGTGACACATATTCTGGTAATTTGTCCTGCTTGTCTCTCCTGTCAGGCCATGGTTTTATTGCTTTTTTTTTTTTCTCTTAGCTTCCGCACACTAACTACAGCTATTAATGAAAGTGTCTTGCCAGCAGGGCTGCTTCATTATCTGGGCTCCAGGCAATCCAGCCTGGACACCAGCTCCTACCAGACTGCATCATGTGGAATTCTATGGGCTGTTTAATTAGTACAGAAATACAAATGACAGATTAGGTGGAGATGTTGACCCTGAACTTTTCATGGGGATTTTTTAGCCCAAGACAATGACACTAGCATCAGGAGGGTTTTATGTTCTTTCTCCCTGTTGCAGTTACTGGGAGATGGTATCTGAAAGTGCTACAAGGAGCAGAAAGGGGTGTAATAAAGGCATCAATTCAGGTTTAAAACATCTGTACCTAAGTGGAAAATGCAAGATGACACTAAGTAATATTTAGGCCTATTACCTTATTAGACATGACAGAAGTGCATATAGAAAAATCTGTATGAGCAGACAAGAAATATTTAGAGAAGAAGGGGAATTGGGTGCTCAGACAATAGCTGTTTTTTGACAGGCATTTGCAGTGAACTGGGAAAAAAATAGCTGCATAATGAGACTTTGGAATATGTACTACAACTACAGTCAAGACGTAGATTTTAGCAAGAGGATGAAATTGTAGCACTTTCTTGGCATCCTGCTCTTGTAAAACCAGATGTTACTTCCACAAATGAGAGGCTTGGAAACACAGTGAGAACAGCAAATGGTGCTGTCTGCTTTCTTGGTACAACCAATTTTCTTTTTTTTTTTTTTTTAAT
>NDXB01020716.1:2182-18635 GCA_002631895.1 Agapornis roseicollis | reverse complement strand
GGGGGGGGAAGGGGGGAGAGGTGGGGATGGGACTACACAGAATAAGAACTTGCAACAGTACAAAATATTGATGCACAGAGGAAGCGAATGGCCCTATCTCTGTCTGGCCAAGACAAAGATCAATGGATAGACATTGCAGCAGGCGGAGATTGGACGCTGGGGTGCACTTGATAATAATTGTTATACCTAGGTAGGTTGTAAGATCTCCATCACTGGAGGATTTCTAGTGATGCTTGAGGAAATGTGCATCAGGGGTGATTAGAGTGCAATGTCTGCTTTAGGGTAGGAATGTACTACAAGACCTCCTGAGCATCTTTCCAAACCCCTTTTGCTCTGACTGAGTTTCGTGCAAGCCAAGTGGCTCAGAACAGGGAACTCATCCTGACCTTCAGCTGGTGAGCAGGGGCAGTGCCCCAGGAGCTGCTTGCTCCTCTGCAGGCTGCATGTGGGACCCAGAAGGGATGCATGAGGGAAGAGCCTCATGGGGAGCAGAGCACCTATCCTAGGCTCTGCTCCCTGACCTGACATGCTGTCTATGCTCACCACAGGGACTCTGTGGCAGGAGGCTCTTTGCTGAAGCATTGGTTGCTGAGGTGTGAGCGAATGGACTGGGGTGGGAGGGAGATGCCAGTTCTCGATCTCAGCCATGCATGATCAAGTCATATTTGTCTGCAAGCTTTCAAGGGACAGCTCTCTCTTTGGCCTCGCCTGGCTGGCTGCCCCGGTCCCTGCAGTACTGTGCTCCCAGGTGCCACAAAGACCAGTGCGAAACGGCAAGTGACAGACATTTGTGGGAGCTTCACATCACCAAATGGGTGAAGGCCGCTGCCAAAAGCATTGCTATAATGTGTTTATTTTCTTTGTAGTTGCAGGGTAAAATTGAGGGGAAAAATGGAGAATATGAGCAAAGGCTGTTGGACAGCTGGGATCTGTTTACACATACTGTTTATGGGGAATGTAAGTAACCAGGGTCATATATACACTACAGGATTTGTTAGATTAAGGATATGAAAACATTTATTAGATCACGTATTATTACATGCCTTATGTTTTACTGTTACTGTAAAATTCCCAGCTCCTCTGCAACTGGCCAGCAGAATGGAAGTACTAAATAATCTTGAACCTTTATTAATACAAGCTGAATGAGAGTTGCAGATAAGAAACTGTTGGACATCAAATTCCTGCTGCCTGGGGAGTCCTTTTCCTGACCAATAATGTGAGCCTAGCAAAGGGTAAATATTCCCCAAGCAACAGTGAAGAAAACAAACAAGGAAATAAATCCTGCCAAGCACTGACATGCAAGAAGTACCTCAGAACCAATTTTCTAGGGTAACTCAGCACTTCCCTCTTGCTACTGCATTGCTCATGGAGCTGGGTGAGCCCACGTGTGCCTGCTTGAGCTCTGGCACAGATCTGGCCTGGGTTGTGATTTGGAAACACCCTCTCAGACTGGCATCAGCTCTTTTCTAAGGTAGTGATTGGAGGTGAAAGGACATTCACAGACAACAGGAAAAGGAAGAGAGTAGAAATGGTGGTTTACTTGGGCTGAGTTTCTCTGCCATTGCCAGATCTGGAGTAATTAAAAGAAGATGCAGGAATTGCACTGTTTGTGTGACCTGGAGAATGTTCACTTTTGTGCAGTGGTTCTGTGGGACTGGAAGGCCTCCCCACTCTGTGTGCCTGGTGGTGAAGCAGTGATGAAAACCAGCATGGGAGCAGGGGCAGCAAACCTAAAATGCAGCAGTAGCAGCCAGCGCCATGTCAGCTCATAGAATCATAGAATAGTTAGGGTTGGAAAGGACCTTATGACCATCTAGTTCCAACACCCCTGCCATAAGCAGGGATACCTCACACTAAACCATGCCACCCAAGGCTTCATCCAACCTGGTCTTGAACACTGCCAGCAATGGAGCACTCACAACCTCCCTGGGCAACCCATTCCAGTGCCTCACCACCCTCACAGGAAAGAATTTCTTCCTTAGATCCAATCTAAACCTCCCCTGTTTAAGTTACCCCTTGTCCTGTCACTACAGTCCCTGATGAAGAGCCCCTCCCCAGCATCCCTATAGGCCCTCTTCAGATACTGGAATGCTGCTATGAGGTCTCATCTCCACTGCTCTCCTCTAATGAGGTGGTTGATTTCCCAGTTCGGACTATGTAAGTGCCAAATAGTACTGAGCCTCCTGGGAAATCCTTGAGCTGCCACTTCAAATAAGACTTACACGTCTTATTTGGTGAGGCTGCTCTAAACCTAGAGAGCTAATGGGGAAAAGCTTCTTCAGACCTTGCAGGCAAGAACAAGGGGTCTACTAGTACTTTGAGCACTGGATAGTTTACCACCCACAGCTATCTGCACAGGAACTTGTTGCTGGACATGCCAGGTAAAACTAGAATAAGTCATCATCAAGAACCATGATGGGAAAGATGGCTGTGGCCCCAGCCTGGGATCACTGTGGTTGTTGCAGAGGGAAGAGTAGGATGGCTGGATGGTGGCTGCTGCTGGGGAAAGGTCTCTCTGCAGTTACTACCTCCATCTGTCCCACCTCCTCTGGCAACAAATGGAGAGCTGTATTGCCACATGCCTGTCCCATCCTGTCACGTTTTGCCAGCAGCAAGGTACGGGGAAGTGACAGTTACTGTGCGGAAAAGTGTGGCCCCTGTAAATGTTCCCAAGTGTCCATCTGCCCTTGCACCAGCACAAATAACAAACCTTCATCTATTCCTCTTTCTCCCAGCTCTGCCTCTTCCTGCTAGTCTTCTTTTCCCATGCTAAACATCAAAGCACACTATATCCTCCTCCTTGGGGTCTCAGAGTTGAACTTTGCTGTGCTGCTGAGGAGATTTGAGCCATCTCTGATATGTCTTATCAATGCATGTTGATTTCCTGAAAAAGGATAAAACCCAAGGATGATTTATTATTATGGTTTATTATCACAACTTGTCTAGGAAAGATATTTCCAACACCTGGGGAAAGATTTCTGAAACCAAGCTCTTTAATGTATCAGACCAAGCATCTGAAGTGTGTCTGTGACTATGCTTGTTCTTTCTTTCTTCCCCTCTTCTCTCATTTGTTATTGTTCCTGATATATCTGAAGAAGGCATTTTCAGGGACTAGCATTTGAGTTTTGTGTTGTCTGCAAGTGAAACTGAATGCCTTGAAATACCCTGCACAGGGTATAATGTGGTTGATGCTGAAAGCTCAGATTTTCCTCCTACACCTCCCTTTCCTCCTCAGCCATCCCATGGGATGGTCTCAGATGAGACCTTCCTGACATGCTCTCAGCCAGCCATTACTCACTTCCTGGGAAAGATGTTCTGCGGAGCCTCTGCAGACATCATTTTTCCTGAGGCCCATCCAACCCCAGGTGCATTGATAGCTCTGCATTAGCAGCTGTGTTCTGCTTGTTGAGACAACAAACCTTCTCCATGGATAAATCCTGGTAGTATGAGCAAGCTCTCTCAGGCTGGAGGTGAAAACAAGAGAGGAGAGGCAGCACTGCCTTGCAAACACTACTTAGCCCAGGGGCACAGAACTACAGTAGGTACGTTGCCCCGTTTTCCTCTCTCTTGCACTCTTATAGCACCCTCCCCAAGTGCTTTTCTTTCTCCCTGGTAACCCAGCCTGCTTCTTTGCTGATGCAAACTCTCCTCCTACTTTTCCTCACACCGCTTTCCTGACGAACTCAACCTCTCTTTCTCCCCTGTAGAGAAGAAGGTTGTCCACACTTGCAGAGAAAGTGCACCACTCACATGTACATGACCATGACTGTATTTGAGCTGCTGCATGGCAGGAGGGAAGAAAACAAACTGCGACCCACAGCAATGGCACAAAAGGGCCACGAGGATGATCAGGGGACTGGAGCATCTCCCATACAAAGACAGGCTGGGAAAGTTGGGTCTGTTCAGCCTGGGGAGATCTCCTAGCAGCCTTCCAGTATCTGAAGGGGCCTATAGGGATGCTGGAGAGGGGCTCTTCATTAGGGACTGTAGTGACAGGACAAGGGGTAACAGGTTCAAACTTAAACAGGGGAGGTTTAGATTGGATCTAAGGAAGAAATTCTTTCCTGTGAGGGTGGTCAGGCCCAGGGAGGTTGTGAGTGCTCCATTGCTGGCAGTGTTCAAGGCCAGGTTGGATGAAGCCTTGCATGGCATGGTTTAGTGTGAGGTGTCCCTGCTTATGGCAGGGGTGTTGGAACTAGATGGTCATAAGGTCCTTTCCAACTCTAACTATTCTATGATTCTATGATTCTAATGGCTTTGATACCTGCACAGCAAAAGAGGGCTGTTCTTCAGGGCTGTGTCACCTCCTCTACTTTTGGCAGACTCCACCTGGGAGGAAGCAAAGATGTAGTGACAGGAGACTGAAGAAAAGGAAAATGTCACCTCAGTGTTATCCAGGGGTTCAATAAAATTCTGTATGTTTTGATTGTGTGTTTCTCTTAAAAAATCTATTAAAAGTGAAGCTGACACACCACATATTTAACACCCATCCACAAAGCCAACTGTTTTCTGAGCATTTCCTTCTCATCCAGGCTGCAAAGCTGAGGTCTTGGACCTCATCTGGAAAAAATGAGGGGGTGCCTTGCCCTTGTCTCCGCTTTCATCAGCTTCTTGTCCCCAGGTGCCAGCAATACATTCATTTCTTGCAGCAACAGTGAGAACATAACAGCTCCAAGCAGCATGGAAGGGGAAAGCCCAGGCTTGATTTGCATTGATTTATGCACTAAGCTTTCCCTTTGTCTAAGGAGCTTTTAGCTAATAGGTCCCTCATTGGCAGGAGCCAAGGTCTAATTACATGATAAAATTGTGCAGATGTGCCCTTAGAAGAGGCACACACTGTTAATAGGGTATTTTACCACAGTGGCTTGTCCCAGTTTGGAGGGGAAAAAAAGTTCTCCTTTTAAGCCTTTTATTTATTTTTCTTTTAATATCTTTTGGCCTTGTTTAACTGTATCTCATGTAGGCACGCAGTTAAAATGAGGAAGACCTCAGCCCCACTGGTAAAGCTATTATGGCCTATATGTTTGGACCTGTATTTCAAGAAACAGGGGCTTTACCCTTCTGTACCTGGGCAAGGGTGAAGAAGTGACAAAAGGATCAAAACACTGAGGAAGTTCCACAAAGCAAGTGTTACTCAAGTGACGTATGTAGTTATCATTTGTTGTGTTCAAAGCACTTCAAAGACCATGTGCAATTCTACTTTGAGGGGTGGGTAAAGATGAGGGGAACAGAGCATTTGAAAAGCCAACAGCTAGGGCATTTGTATAGGAACTTTAGAGGGTTCATGCCTTCATGGATAGGATTACTCTATTTTTCTGAAAGATTTTCTGGGGGAATATCTATGGATAAAACCCATATTTCAGCTGCACAAAATTACTGGACCTGCAGGGAGAAATCTAGATATGAAAATTATGTTCTAGGAGGTGGCCACATTTAGTACTAGCCTTTTAATGATGTGATTGTTCCTCTTTCCCTTCTATTTCCAAGTCTTTGGGCAAGGGAAAAAGCAGAAAATGTCGCAAGGGGGGCTAGATCTTGGCACATGCAGGGAGTAAGCATCTGGATACCATTGGTCTGGGATGATGGAGCAGTAAAACAGGGGCTGGGGACTGAAGCCTGAGCTCCATCTGAATGTGAATGCTGCCTAGGGCACCTCTGTCCTGTCTCTGGTGCTTCAAGGAAGATCACTTCAGTTATTCATAGATGGTTTCCTAATTACTGGTTGTTTTCTGAGTTGCTTGGTCTGAGGCATGAGGGTCTCAACTGTGCAATGGAGTTTTTCTACAAGCAGTTGTAGATCTGCCTTGGATTTATTTTGCATATATATATAGACTTCATATGTAACACCTGAAACCTTGAAATCTAGTCAAGGTAATCTGTCACTCAGAGTGAATGGGTTCTGTTGTCTTCATTTCATGTACTTTGGTGCTTAGACTAATACATGGAGAAAAGTTATTCCATTGTTTCACAAGAGCAACTAATATTCATGGAGGCTTTCTCAGTGAAGACCACTATGGTAACTCCCAAAGCAAATAACTGGATCTTTCCAGATTAGGGTTTTAACAGAGTGTAAATAATAAGCAGATCATGCCCCAAACAGCTACCATTGTTTGCAGGTTGTGACCAATTCTTGCTCTTGATGTTTAGACAGGGGTGAGGCAAGAGATGGAGTTTTGGACCAACGTGCTTGCAGAAGTTGAAGCCAACCAGATGCATTTAAAATCACAAAAGAAATGCCTATTATTAACTTGGAAGAAATACTTCAATGTTTTCAATTCAAACTACACCCAGGCATAGGATATATGGGTTAATCTGTGCCTGACAAGCATTTCCGCTGTTATCTGCTCCTGACAGAGACTCCAGAGTAACTCACCAGGGAAGTTGCTGATCATGTATGATTTATCTTCCAGTTAGTCCAGATCTTCCCATGTAGTGGGAGTCCAGATCCCAGGCAAAGCTTTTGGGTCCAGCCCATTGTGGTTCGCACCTTTTCATGATGAAAGAGAACTGAAGCAATGTCAAGATCAGGGCTGCCTCCCACCTCAGTGGTCCACTGGTGTGCAGTGAGGGCTTTGGGATTTGAAGGCTGCTAACTGAAGGTATGAGCTTTTAAGGTGCTGCAGGCTCAAGTACAGCAAAGCCCTTTAACACTTGCTGAACTTTAAGAATATAAATGGAGTCCAGGAGATTAATTCTGTGCGTAAATTCTGTGCTGGATCAATATACCTTGCAGCATCAATTCCAGAGGTGGACGGCTGTCAGTGACAGGGTCTGTTTTACAGTAAATTCTCTGGATCACCAGGACTGCTTGTGAAAAGCTCTTAAGAGAGAGGTCTTTTTTTTTTGAGTTGTCCCGTCAGTGCTAATGTTCTGACTGCAGTGGCCAGCAGTAACTGCCCATGGTAATTCCTAATGACCATGAAGTGTTTTTGCCCCATTCCAGAATGAAAGGGGGTTGTAATTCGACATGTGGATTTCCTGTAAGAACATTAACTCTCTCCCATGAATCTTCATGTTAGGATCACAGAATCACTGAATCGTTAGGGTTGCAAGGAACCTCTGAAGGTCATCTAGTCCAACCCCTCTGCCAAGGCAGGGCCACCTAGAGCAGGTTACACAGGAATTCATCCAGGCAGGTTTTGAATGTCTCCAGACAGGGAGACTCCACAACCTCCCTGGGCAGTCTGTTCCAACCCTCTGCCACCCTCAATGTAAAGTTGTTCTTCCTCATGTTGAGGTAAAACTTCTTGTGCTTTAGTTTATGGCCATTGCTTCTCCTCCTGTTGCTGAGCACCACTGAAAAAAGTCTGGCATCATCCTCCTGGCACCTGCCTTTGAGATAAGGCCTTGAGGTTAAAGCTAATCCTGAGAACTTTTCCCAGTGTATTTTCAGAATAAGTTGCTAAAGTTTTCATATGTGAAGTGATCTTTAGTTGAAGATACAGTCATGGATTTGCAGTAGGTGTAAATTGACATCTGGTCTCTGGCTGTCAGTAAATCTGCACTACAGGAGGGTCTGTCTGCTCCTTTCTTTATTTATTTTTTATAATTAGCAATTTGAATCAATGGTAAAAAAGTCTCCAAAGCTTGACCCAGTTGTAGCAACATTTATTGAGCTGTGTTCCACAGGAGACCGTTCTGGGTCTGGAATTACTCGATATTTTTATTAATGACTTCACAGCAGAAGAGAGTTTGCTTATTAAATTTATAGAGAGTTTGCTTATTAAATTTATAGATGGCATCAGCGTGGGAGATGCTGAAGACACTAGAAGATGGGGATAGAATTCAAAATAAGCAAAGTGTTACACTGACATGAGAATAGCCACCTTCAAAAAGTAGAGAGAGAGAGACTGGTGAGGCAGCAGCTCTACAGGAAGAAAGGTGTTGATCCCTCCCTTTTACCTAGTGGGGCATTTTAACTAAGCAAGTAGAAAGCTTCCACTTTCAAGTATTGTGCTGCAACGGTAAGGTCTCTGTTGAAATGCTGTTCAAAACAGATGTGACCAGATGAGATCAGCAAAAATAATGAGATGTCTAGAAAACAGTGTATGCAGGATTAAGCCTTCAGAGTCAAATGTCTCTGTCACCCAGTGGTGTCCTGAACCCTGGGTAGAAATGGACTGGGCTGTCTGCTGTGACTTTATCTACAAGACCCCGCTGTTCTATTTGCGGATTCCCTCCATCTCCTTCGAGCATACCTGGGCTGTAGCCAGACAGCACCCCTCTCCATCCCTGGCTCCCATTGTACAATCCTGCCGGAACAGATATTCCTACTATTTTAGCTACTGATCCTGATTTGTGAACCTCCTTTCCTGCCGATTCTGGCGCTTAGTGGAAAAGAAATGAATGTCTCAATTGACAGAGTGTAAGCAGCCAGGAGACAAGAGCAAAACTTCTTTGTTACTGGCAGTGGTTTCTGCCTCTCTACTTGATAGATTTCTTAATGATATTTGAGCTCCTTGCTGACCATCCTGTGCAGGTGGAAATCACAATGAGCTCTTAATGACAAGTGGACTCTTTATGTGTTTTCTATTCTTGTGTGGATGTGATGGACAGTAAGTAATTCTGACATTAATTTAGTACAAAGGAAAAGGGCATGGGTCCTCTGTAGCAATTCTGAGTGTAGCAGATCATGACCTGAGTGTAACACAACTGTGTCTCACTATTGTGAAAATGATGTGAGATGTATTGGAATGCCTAAACAGAAATGTCCAACCATGCTGAATAATCCTTTTTCAGACCTTGGCATTTTTGGTTTATCTTAGCTGGGGTGTTGGGTACGATTCTAGACAATGAAATTCAAGGAAGCTGCAGATTGACAAGAGCAATATAATATCCCCAGACCACCCCTAGAATCACCATACCTACAAAATGATGTAAGCAGTAGGACTGAAAGACCTGGGATTATTTAGTAGCAGACAAGACTGAAGAAGGATGTCTTCATGTGTGTAAATGGTTGTGAAAGGAAGACATGAATAAATTGCATTATTATGAGCAAGAAAAAAGATAGTCTTACATTTCAGCAGATGTTAGGAGAGCCAGTCCAGTACTAAGGACAGCTGAGCACTAGACTATCTTGCTTCAGGATCTGTGATGTGTTCATCCCTGAAAGTTTTTAAGCACAGGTTGGACAATCATCTTTCATCCTTCAGGAATGCTTAGGTGTGGACTGATCTTGCCTTAGGGCTGCACGTATGGATGAGCTCTCTTGTTAGGTTTCTTCAGGTTCTCTGTCTTTGCTTCATTTATAGACAGGTTTGGTTTGTGGCATTGCCTGCAAAATTAAAGAGTTTTGGCATGCTGACTCCCAGTCAGGAATCATGAACCAAAAGAAACTGAAAACTCCCACTGCAGGGCAATTAGGATTTCACAAGACTATGTTAAAACAGTATTAGTCATTGCAAACAAAAATTACAATGAGCAAATAAAGAATGAGGCTATAGAAAGAAGACATGCATAATCCTAGATAAAGTAAGTTAGTTAATGCAGAAATAAAAATATGAGAAACTGTAAAGGTTGTGATTTATGTGTTGAAAAGCAATAATGATGCTAAGCCTAGTAGATAACTAAGTTGTCTATGTTTCCGAGGAAAAGTTTTATGTGAAAGATGGAGGTCATGGACAAGTAGGAAACTGCCTGAAAACAAGTAAAACAAGTTCACAACAAGAACACCACCACCTTAGAGTGGGGTCTTCTTTATATGTCATCACTAATGCGAAAATTTCTCCTCCTACATCTGAGAAATAGCTATACTTAGTCTGTTGTCTGCTATAAGGCTTCTTTCTCTGCTCATGCATCTAAAAAATCCTTAGTCTTGTCTCACTTCTGACGTCTCTCACTTGTATTTTTCCTCCTGTTCTATTTTCTATTAATCTGAGTCAATTTAGCAAATGTGAAAATGAGGACCAGACAGCACATAATTGGATTACTCATGTTCTCTTAAACATTTGCCCATATTGCTGAACACTAATTCTAATTCAGCACTATTGTTTTTAGCCTACTAAAGTCTAAAAAGAGACTGAGGTTATAAGACTAGTCCAGATGGGATCATGCTTCCTTGTAGTTGGCAGAGACGAATGGATATTTTTAGAGAAAGGTTCATGTGAAGGCGTCTGTTTCTCTCTATTGTCATCATATTGTGATTTTTTGAGATGAAGATATCTGAGAGGTAGATGTCTACATTAATTAAGAATCACACCTCTTGTTTCTAAATAATATAACCCTTTGCTTATTTGTACTTTCATAGAATAAATAGATTATTTAATGCACTTTCACGTTTCTTTGGCAATACATTGTTGATATACTGTTTTCATGAGATGGTGTGTCCTTTTGCAGGAAGCAGTTACCTGTGAGTGTCCCATCTTCATCCTAACCTGCAGATGAGGGAGGCTTGACAGAGCCAGATCGTGCGTTTTGCACCTAACTGTAATGGCCAGTTTTGACATAGATCTGCTGAGGAGCATGGCTACTGAGAGCTGATTAGTGGCAACCAGTTTCTTGGTAACATAGTGGGAGGAGTATAAAATGGCTCAGAGCACACAGAAACAGTCATTCAGCCCAAACTTTCCCTCTGTACTTTTCAGTTTCTTTGGTAGAAAAACACACCTCTACTTAATTCCTGGGCACTTGCTGCCATCAACTTTTCTATGGGTCACTCAAAACACATCACTGAGGATATCTTCATGAGCATTTCTTCTGCCTTGTTGTTTCTCTTGACTTCTCTCTTCCAGTTCACAGAATCAAAGGGTCAGAGAATATCTGAGGTTAAAGAGAGATTGGTCCAACCTTGCTTAAGCAGGCCCATGCCCAGATAGCTTTTGAATACCTCCAAGGATTGAGACACATTGCAAGAAAGTGTTTCCTGATGTTTAGATGGAAGCTCCTGTGCACATTGCCTCTGGTTCTACCACTGGGCACCACTGAAAAACACCTGGCTCCATGCTCGTTGCAAACTCACTTCAGTTATTTACAGATTTTGATAATAACCCCTCTGACCCTTCTCTTTCAAGGCTAAACCATCCCAGCTCTCGGGCTCTTCTTATTGAAGAGTTGTTCCAGCCTCTTAATCATCTTCGTGACCCTTTATTGGACTCTCTTCAGAATGTCCCTTGTACTGAGATGCCCACATCTCTTGTACTGAGATGCCCACGTCTCTTGTACTGAGATGCCCATGTCCCTTGTACTGAGAACTGGACACAGCACTCTAGGTGTGGCCTCACCAGTGCTGAGTATAGGGGAAGGATCACCTCTCCTGACCTGCTGCAATGCTTTGTCTGATGTAGCCCAGGATTCCATTTGCCTTCTTTGCTGCAAGGGCACATTGCTGGTTCATGATCAAGCTGGTGCCCACCAACACCACCAGGTCCTTTCATGATAAGCTGCTTTCAGCTGAAGTGTCCCACAGCATATGTTGATGCCTGGAGTTGCTCCTCCCCAGTGCAGGACTTTACACTGCTCCTTGTTGAACCTTATGAAGTTCCTGTCAGCCCATTTCTCCAGCCAGTCGAGGTCCCTCTGGATGGCAGCACAACCCTCCTGACCCCTCCCAGTTTTGTGCTCTCAGAAAACTTGCTGAAGGCACACTCTGACACATCACCCAGGTCATTAATGACAATATTGAGCAGGACTGGACCCAGTATTGACCCTTTGGGTAAACTGCAAGTTGTACACTTCCAACTCAGCTTTACCTCTGGGTGCAGAGACTGATCACCACTCTGTGGGCTCAAAATTCACCCAGTTTTCAATCCAGCTAAGTTTCCTTCAGCTTTTATTCACTTGTAGAGAAAATTAATTCACCAGAAGTTGCTTTTACCTCTTTAGCCCAGAGGACCTGCTGGCAGCTTAACAGATGGTCTGTAAGCAGTTGCAGTCACTGGACTTCAATCTAAGATGTAAATTCTCTCTTTTTAGCTCAGAAAGAAGATTTTGTGTTATATGAAACATCTCCATGGCCAAGTAACTGCACAGATAGAAGCAGAATCTGTATTAAAACTGCCATAAGCACAGATTGGAACACATATGTCTTGCTATAGCCCTTCAGCAGTGGTGCATAAGCCTGCAGCTACAGCTTCATGTCAGCTGTTGGGCTTCCAGGAGAGCTCCTCTTGGGCACTGTGAGTGGGTCAGCAAGTGCTCTGTCACTGCCTGGGTGGAAATTACTATTCCTATGGTGTTTGTTAATGGACTGCTGGGAAAGGCAAGCTGCCTTGGCAGGGTATAAATTCCCCTGTCTATATACCAGCAATCTTTCAGCAGATACAGAGCGCAAGAGATGAAGCTCCTCATGCCAGCTACTTTCATCCTGTTCCTCTCTGCAACCTAGACACAGGGGAACAGGAGCACACCTCTGTCCTCACTGTGCACAATGGAGGCCACTGGGGCAAACTGGGAGAGTCAGCAATTTTCCACTATGGCTTTGCCAATGGAGCTGAAGGTAAAATTCTCCCTATTTCCCAGAATTTCCCATCCCTGTGACCTGGTCTACAGCTCTCCACCTCCCAGGGTGGTCTTGTCCAGAGTCTGAAGGATTTCTGCAGTGGTCTTCCCCTTCCTGACTATGCCACTCTATACACAAAAATATGAGTCTTCTGAAAAATTTAGCCTAGAAAATGGAGCAAAATCTGCAATATATGTGGTTTGCAGACCAAGGTAGAGCCCTCACAGAGCAGCAGAATGACACAGTGCTTAAGAATGTGAAGGTTTTCTGTTGTAAATGAGCACTTGCTTCCTCTTCATCACTGCCTACATGTCCCATATCCCACAGCTAAGGAAACATTAGTAAAGCCTGGCTCTAGCCTGTGACGTTTGATTTCTTGCATTTGCTGAGCTGGCTAATGGCTCAGATGATGATGTCTTTAACACCTACAACTACGTTAGCATAGCTTCTCATAGTTACTGAAGTATATTGTGTTCGCAAGAATCATCACACCACCTAACTGCTGGCAGATAACAGAAAATCCCTGATCTCTGACAACTGCTCAGAGCTGAGGAACAGATTTCTCAACTTCTTTTTCTTTCACTGGTGATTCTCTTTCAGGTTTGCTCTGCCCATGTTTCTCTTGTTTGAAATGATATTTAACCTGTTGACATGACAGTCAGGGAAGAATGGGTGTTAATCTGAGTCTACCTGGGATTTCTGACCACAAAAAAAGATCAATCGGAACTAAATGGGATGGAAAGGAAATTTGGATGGACTTACAAAAAGCATCAAAGGTTTGACAGCATCTCCCACTCCTAATTTTAATTGCTTCAAGTCTTGTACATGTTTTTTACAAGCAATCTTTTATCTCATACTTGTGTTCCTGCCTTAGGAAGCATGGTTGGAATGTATGCGTACACTGAGCATTCACATAAGTGTGGCTATGATGCCATCTGGGTGGGCTGTAGCACCCCAAATCTCCCTTGTTCCTTCTTTGTAGTGTGCTCCACTGACTCTCCTAGCTGTTAATGCAAAACTCATTTTCGCAGGCCTTGTTTTTTTGTTTGTTGCCTCTGGCCTTTATGTCCTAAATAGAATGGGGAGAACCCAAACTAAAAATAAACTTCATTTCATTCATCCATTTTTTTTTTTATGATCCAATTTTCTGGATGCACTTAAAGTTATTATCTTCTCCTGATGTGCTAGATGGAAAGAATGTACTCTTGACTTAGGGAAATACTGTGCCTGGAGGTCATTATTGTACCTTGATGTCTGAGCCACCAGGCCTTTGTGGCAAGAAAAGTCATTGCCTCTCTAAGCACCTCTTAGGAAGTGTAGCTTTTGCCTTTCCCTCAAAGCAATGAATTCTTCATGTTCTTGAATCAAGGTAGGGGCATGGTGTTGTCATTCTGTAGGTCAGTGTTTGGCCTGTGGGGGTGTCATGTCCAGGGTGACAGCTACGTGGAGCAGCACAGAGCTGATGGATGGAGATTCCTTCTGCCAGTTCACATCCCCTGCTTACCACATACACAGCAGCCATCACCATTGGCTTTTCATCCATGTGAAAATGTCTTCCTGTCAGTTACCTTGAATAATACTTGAATAATATCAGTATTGTCTTCTAACAGAAAGGTGAAATAGCAGGTGAAAGAATAGAACAAACATGATATGTACTTTAGATAAAAGGGTTGTGATAAAAAACCTGGGGTTTGGTTTTGAGTAGATCTCTGGTCTGTCTCTGTATGCTGTCTTTGATGCTCAATATCTAATGCTTGATGCAATAAAAAGTTCTTATGATTCAGAGAAGTTATGAGTATGAATTTTATTAGCAAAGCCAACAGCAAACATTGGATACTTGGTGTTTGGTAACGTTCTCTAGTGCTGGCCTTTGGAGCACACAGCAATTTCCCATAATGCTTGTGTCATTTTTTTCTCCCAGTCCCCATTTTTGACAACACAGGAATTTTCCAAGTGGTGGGTAATGAGTAGAGAAGCCAGCCCTACAGAAGTCAGGACTGATTGCATCTACTGCAGCCTGACAGAGGATAAAGCCATTTCTCTTGGGTCTTTCTGTACCATAGAGGGTATTGCTTCCCATCTTCTGCTTCCTGAGGCACAGCTGAGGTAAACTGAGGCATCTTCAATGACATCATTCAAAGTTACTTCCAGTGAAGCACTTACCAAAGCCTCAGTTGTGCAAGAAGAAATCATAGAAAGATTCCTGGATTTAATTATTTGATTAACCAATTCTACTGAATAAGACTGAATCAGATCCAGAGCAAACCTGCTGTTAGTGGTGCCCCACTGAACCAAGCTTTGAGACTGCTTCTAGAAAACTGACCTTAGAAATCTTAGCCTTTATAAAGCTGCATTACTCCTGATGCATGAGGAAAATAAAGATTCCATCCATTACAGGTGTTCTGAAGCTTAAGTTACTAGATTTTGTGAGGCACAGAAGATGCTTTAGCTACATATGATTATTAATGCTTTACATGATGGAGATTTGCACCGTGCAGCTCATGCTCGATCTGTCACAGTTATCTTTGCTGGTCCTTAAAGCCAACCCTAATAAACTAGCACGTTTGCCAGTGAGGAAACAACCCAAAACATCCATTTTATAATTTTCTGAGTATAATTATTTGGAAACATTGTAATAGAATGTAAGCAGCAGAAAATATTAACCTATGGGTCATGGAAATTAAAACAGCTGGGCTTTGGAGGGGCGATTCATGAAGGACTGAATTCTGGCTTGCATCCTCCTCCACAACACTGAGCCTGTGGGCAAGCCCCTATCCCATTGGACTACATATCTACAGTATTGTGATTAAATCCTAACTTTTTTTTTCTGAGAAGTTGTTGCATGGTTTGTACCTGCCTGCTTTGTCTCTGTCTCTGCAGAAATGGAGCCTACCCAAGGTAGCCTGGGCTCCAGGAAGTAGTGTTAGAAACTTGGCCTGGCAAAAAGTGGGGGTAGAAAGTACCTCTCTGGCTCAGTGGAACCTGGGAAGAACGAATGAGCTGTCTGGCAGTTCAGACCAGATGTCTAGGAACCACACTTCTCCTGAGCAGGTAATGTGTAACCTTCTTTAGAGACTTTTGCTTGCGGTGCATATTTCCTGTGCTTTCTATATCCTGCCAGAACACAACTCAATAAACCTCAGTCATAGCACAGTGCAACACAGACTGACCCTGTGCAGCTTGCTAAGGTGGCTTCTGCAACAGTTCAGCTAGCTGGATGATGCTAGGCTGCACTAACAACTGAGCCTCTCCAGCACAAACTACCCATTTCTGTTTGATCCCTCGAAACCAGTTCAACGGCAGCAATGGAGCAGTAACAGGTTGGTGCATTTTTTGAAGAACATAAACTATCACAATGGACATCAGTGGCCCCCTTAGTGGCTGTGTAGCTGAGAAAACAAGTGAAAGTGCTGCAAGAAAACTTGCATGATCTCATTAACTTCATCTATGGAAAAGAATGTTTCTGAGATACATGACAAAATGGGAAGTTTGGTCACTGCAGGAGTCTTCTCAGGATCAGACCCTGATCTATCTCCTTTGTGTTCCTGCTGTTCTCTTTTCTCAGGGGAGAGGGTGGCTGTTTTGTGAATAACTTAGTGCATTGACAAAAATATACATGACTGGCTTTGTTGAAATCCAGAAAAAGTCACTCCTGCCCTAAAGGACAATGTCTCTCAATGCTACCAAAAGTATTTTAAGCCATTGCACTTTTTCAAATAGTAGGAGTAGATTAAAAAATGAATCCCACAATGTGATGCTGTATCTGGAATGCCTTTCAATCCTTGCTCCAGCACTGTTCTCATATCACTGAACTTTTTGTGGTGAGATAACCAAAAGTAATTTAGAACGCTACTTTCCTTCTCAGCTTTTGCCAATGTTGTGATTCCCAAATAAGAGCCACTCTGCTATTTCTAGTTTACTGCTATAGTATCCGCAGCATCACTGGGAGTGCTGTCAATGGGAAAACATGAAATAAATTCTAAAAGTTGATTTGAACTTTTTTTTTTTTTTTTTTTT
>NDXB01020715.1:17797-29412 GCA_002631895.1 Agapornis roseicollis | reverse complement strand
AAAAATGGGAAAAAAAAAAGGAAAATAAAAAAAAAAAAAGAAAAAAATTAAAAGAGTATTTAATTCCCAACCACCACTTTACATCACGGCAAATTCCAATAAAAGGTACTGGGTACATGTAAAATATGTTGATACACACAAACAAAGTTTATTTTGGCTATAACTTGTGAATTGATAGTTGACTGTCAGACATTTACATTTTATCTCATAAAGGTGTATCTATTCACGTAACCTTGTGATTTTTGTTTATTATTATTATAATTGTTATTATTTCGAAGACGTGTCGCTATTTAACCTGGGCACCCTGCAATCTGTGGTGGTCATCCCAGTTTGCCATCGGACCCTCATTGACAAGGCAGAGGGAAAGCTCTTCTATGCGAACTTTGGTCTGGACGGGCTTTGTATCTATTTGTTCTCCATGAAAACAAAATTATTTATATTGACCATATTTTTTCTAGTGTATTTTAAGTTATTTTGAAAAGGGAAAAAAAAAAAAAAAAGAGAAAACAAGATGCTGTTATTTCATTACATCTGTTGTCAGTACAATATATTTTGTTTCGCTCAGGTTGGCTTCACCTTTTTTAATCCATTTTCGACGTCACGAATTTCGATAAGTGCCAAGTAAATGAATTTGAGACACTTTGTGACAGATTGACTGAAAAGGGGTAACGTTTCAGTGAACGGTTTCCCTCTACTTCTGGTACTGTTAATATTAAATCATCGGTAATATTCTTTCTCTTCCGTGTTTACACCTTCTGTAGAGAACTACACGTTTCTTTCTGCTTCTCTGATATCGCGACACAGCGATAGAGCCCAGCACGGCGGGGGAGCACCGCTCGCCTCCGCGCTCCTTTCGTTACCGCTTTTGGGGAGTTTTCTTTAGTCTCGGCTTTACAAAACTTAACTCAGCGTTTTGGTTCGGCTTTCTTTTGAAGAGAAACAGACCGGTGAAAGCTCTATAGCAATTGTGTCTTTGGGAGTTCTGTCAAGTTCCCTCAGGTAATAAAATCGAGGAAAGTTTGGTAACTCAACATGTCTTCCCAGAGCGGGACAGGGGCAATGAGCGCCCCGCTCCCCTCCTCCCCGCGCCCAGGACCATTCCGTCTGGGTGCCTTCCGAGAGGGCTCCGTGAGGAGAGGCCGACATCCCCGGGGGTGCTGCGGGAAGCGCCCGCAGTGGGGATCTCTATGAGGAGAAGGCTCCCGCCCCGGTGTCCCCGCTCTCAGCCGGGCAGCTCCTCCGGGAAGGGGCCCGCCTCGGCGCGGCTGTGGGAAGAAGCCGGACGCTGCGCGGGAGAGCGGGGCGGGTGAGGCGCAGTTCCCGGACTCCCCGAGTCGTACCCGCTCGGGCTTTTGTGGCCTCGGCCGCCGCCAGGCTGCGCGCAGCGGTGAGAGCCGGCGGAGCCGCGGGGTCTCGGGAGGGCCGAGCGGTTGCGGGCAGGTATCAGAGGCTGCTGGCCAGCGGGAGTGAGATGGACGGGACGGGCTGGGGCGGGGGACAAGGACCTCCTCCCCCTCAGGAAGGGGCCCTCCCGGGGAGGACTGCAAGGAGCAAAATCAGCTCCGACATTTATATGCTAATAACGGGCGGGAAATTATAGATTTTATGTTAGGTAAAACAACTTTATTCAAGCAAAAGTAAGATACTGCTAATTATAAAGTCAATGAAACTAACGGTGGTGTCGATTGATCCCGAATGAAGAAGTTAATTAATATGTGCACGAGCAGCTAATATTGCAGCCCGGTCACTGCAGCCCTGCAGTTCACCTCCCAAGCAGAGCCTCGAGCGTTCCCAAATCTACTCCAAATAACTTGTCACATCTTACCTGCTCTGTTTAAAATACAACTAGTCTAAATACAGTTGCCTAACAGCCTTGTGCAGGTTATTGATGCGTGTAATGTAAACTGTGATGGATACATACAATGTGAATTTCCGATCTTTACAATACGCTCAGATATTGGCATGCCTGTCTTCAAGATGATTGCAATAAAAAACATGAAAAATGTGCTTTCATCATAACAGGGAAAGAGAATTGGGTGGTGTAAGAGAGCTGTGTATTTTTTAGTGCAGCTGTGATTAAAATAAAATAGTCTTAACGGGATATTTTTGGACAGGAATACTTACATTCCTGGTTTCTTGGACTGGAATACCTAATAAGTCTATAGGCCAACAGAAGTTGGCCAGAACTCTTCCATTTCTATTTTACTTCTCAGAGTGTCTGAACCTATGTAAAAATCTGTAAGCTCCCTGAAATTTAATTGTGGGTGTTTCATGAGCCGGTGCACATACAATACATGCTTTCTGTAGGTAAAATTTTAGCACAGGGTTTACACAGAGATGTATTAGCCTGAGAGGGGGATTTAGAGAAGAGATCAAATAAATCATGTAGGAAGGAGTAAACACCTGTTTCTATCCTTGTAGAGCTGATTGCATGTTCGTGGCAGGACCTTACACAGATTGTTTCTTGGTGAAGCAGCAGTTTCCACATTTTGTTGCTCTCTGCAGCACCATGATGTTAGGTGAGCAGCAAAGTGCAATGGCAGCCAGATGTCTCACAGAAAACTCCAGACACTGCTGTATGAACTCCTACCATAGATTTCAACTCTCCATATATGAACAGCTAAAAGGAGAAAGAATGAAAACACTGGATTTGCCCAGTGCATAGAATCATAGAATAGAATCATAGAATAGGTAGGGTTGGAAAGGACCTTAAGATCATCTAGTTCCAAACCCCCTGCCGTAAGTAGGGATACCCCACACTAAACCATAAAAGTACATGAAAACATGCTAGATACTGTGTCTAAAATTGGTAGGTCTCATATTGTTCATTAGCAGCTCACCTTTTATTCCAGGCAAAGCTTTTAACCAGCACATTTGAACTTGCCTTTCAGAAAAGCATCATCTGAAGAGCGCTTGAGCCTCTGTGGCATCCAGCCGATAGTTCTGCGCAACAGCAGTCTGCCCGTATGGGTAAAGCAGTCCTTCAAGAGAGCTGTGGCTCAGTACTCAAGGAATAAATAATGTGCTTTGTGTAACAGTACACACTGTGCTAACTGCTGCCCAGTAAATATTGATACTTGTCCAATTACGTGGCTGTTCCCATTTAATTCGCCCTTGGATTTTCAGTTTCTTACAATTTCTGAGCTTGTTCAGCCTTACCATGAAGTAAAAGTGAAAAGTGCACCTTAAAGGCCAGCAACTACATGGATTAAAAAAAATAAAAGCAGCAGATTGGTAACACCCTTGTGTTTTTGAGATAAGCAACAAAGTTTTGACAGGAACTGGAAAAACTGTGCTCATTTTTATCCCTTCCTGTATTTAAGTTGCTACAGCCACTGGTTTTGATGGAGGATCTAGTGAGTGTTCTCAGAAACACGGGTTGTCACTACTCACACTTTACATAAACAGCCAGATTTCTCTCCAGATGTTCTTTAGGCAATTAAGTTAGTGTGGATGAAGAAAACTCTCAGTATTTTCTACACCATGAATCTTGCTATTCCTATTTCAGAGAATGACTTTTAGGATGCATTTATACTGTTTGCCAGTTTTTACAAATTTTACTGACTGGGCAAAAGCTAAAATTCAAATACAAAGAGTAGCAGAGCCCTCAATGCCTGTTGTCTTTCCCATCAGTGTGATAACAGTGCACCTTCTTTTGATAAAGGAAAGAAACAAGCAGCACAAACCCAACACCTCCCCAATTTAAGTTTGATACTTGTTTTCCCGTGGCAGATGCCTGTAAAGGCCTCCAGTGCATGTTTTCTCCTGCTTGCAGGCAGCTTGCCTGCTGGGAGAGGAAGGCTGCAAGCACAGGGTGCTCCTGCCTGCAGGATCTGTCAGGATCTGCTGTACCATTTGTGTGTAATGTCACCCATGATTTGCACATACTGATGCTCTGTCGACATATGGCTCTTGTTTTGTGCTGTGGAAGGCAGCCTCTTTTTTGGCAATAATGTTTTGCACTCATATGAGAGACTGGACTTAACTTTTCCTAGAGAAGGAAGGTAAGCTGAAATAATAAAAAAGGAAAAGCTGCCGCTCTGCTCCAGTGGCTAATGCTGCATAACCAGCCTACTTCTGTGCTCTCAGAAACAAGGTGATTTGGACTCTCGTGTCCCTTTTTCCATTACCACGGCCCCAGATTGCTAGCTCTTTCTCTAAGATAATGTAAAAAAAATATGTATACAAAGGATATTTGCAAGCCTATCTACTTACCCCTCCTTTTCTCTGTGGTAAACTTTTTAATACTGCAGCTATGAAAGATGTTTGAGAACATTTTCCTGTATAACAAAGCTTTTATGGCCTGTGCACATCAGACACGCTGTTCATCAAAAACTGATCTGACACCATAAGTCTCCTTTTATACAGGTAAAAATCATCCAGGAAGAATTCTGAGGGAGAATTTTGAAATGGGGAGATACAAAATGTGTTCACCATGGGCCAGGGCTCTGAGCAAGAGGTAGTGTGACCTTGGCAGCAGAAGCAGCTATGGTCATCCTGTAGATCATAAACCCACAGTTGATAAAACACAGTGCCAGAGTAGCCTAATCTTTTATGAACATCTTCCTCAAGTTAATTTAGAGAAGAAAGATAACGGCTTTAATAATGCCTTAAGAAAGTGCATCTGCATCTCCGTTCAGGTTCATTCCACATGTTACAGGCTAGTATCCATCATGGTGCTCCACACTTGGGTTCCCTTCCAGGATCCTGAAAGTGCATCTGCAGGCCCCTAATGATTTGTGCAGCCACGTGGCTGCAGGATCTATCAGCAGTGCTTGTACTTTCTTCTTTTGCTGCCCAGCCTGATGCCTGTGTTTTGCTCCTTGAAAATGACACCCTGGGTTTTGTGTCTTCTGGAAGAGGCAGCAAGTGGATACAAGCCGTTCAACAGTCGCTTCTGTCTGAATGAGAAGCTGGTCAGCAGCTGTTTACATCCAAACCTCAGTGTTTTGAATGCACAGTTCAATAATGTCCCCTGCACCTCTATCATCTGTTGAGCTTTCTGGCTTCCTGGGTTAGCTTAAAGTGATCTCATGTCACTGTGAAATGGTAAATACTGGCAATTTGCTCAGAACTCAGTGGCTGTGGGGTCACATGGACTTAACAGTTCCTGCCCTCTGTGAAACCCAACTATTTTAGTTCTCCAGTTATCTGTCTCTGACTAGAACCTTTACTGCTGAGGTCACACACTCCAGTGAGATGTTAGCATGCTCCACACGCTTCATAACACGGGAAGCATCTTGTCGCTCCAAAGTTAGGTGGCTGCTGCACCATTCCTATTTTCCTAAGAACAATTTAGACCTACTATTTTATTTTCCTAACAGGAGAAGAACATGTCCTGCTGGTCACCACTGATGCAAACACCAGATACATCTTATACATGATGGTGGAGTGAACCCATGTTTGAACACAGCTCACGCTAGAAAGGGTGCTTGGAAAATAAGAACTGGCCAAGTTATTAGAAAGCATCTGAATTTTGGATGCAACCAGAAAGAGACACAGCATTTCTGGAGGTTTAGTTTACACACTAAAATAGTTCTGATGAGAGCTGGGACCAAGACATCACCCCTCCCGGTGTGCCAGATGGTAGCAGAGGGTGCTTTAGCCCTTGGACTGTGCACCATATCATGGCAAAGACAGCAGTGTGCAAAGTGTTAGCATTGACAACAACACATTTATGAATATCTTAGTTGTCATTTAAGTAAATAGTGAAATGGCAGAAACTTGGCAAGCAATTACCAAAATTGGCAATCGACTAAAAATTAAGATACTGCCCATAGCCCATTGTAAAATAGCTGTGATCATCTTTTATGCCATCCCTCTACTTAATATGTGTACATTATTAATTATGCAGGTTTTTTACTTTATGAAATATTTAGTTTGGAAGTGTTTTGACATGCAGTAATTTTTAGGAAGAAGGTAAACATCTTCTTTTTTAAACAAAATGTAAATAAAATATTCCCCCAAAATACCTTTGAGAGGTTAAATGGAGGACAGTGGGAACCACATGTAAATGCCCATACTGTCCCTGCGCAGGGACATTTATATGGGTTTCCACTGACTTTGTCGACTGCTGAAGGAAATCTGTTTGATGAAGGCCATAGTACCAAACCTATAGAAAAAAAAGAAAACAACAGGCTAATGAATTAACTAGGTTTGGTACATTTTGAATATGGCTTGTTATCATAGTTACTTGAGCAGCCATTAATCTAAGGAAATACCATTGCTACAACATCTGTCCTTACTCTGGAAAGGAGTGCTAACTAATCCAAACGGTTTCTTGCAATTTTTTGAGATAATTTTTCTCCTTGTTCAGTACCCACAGGTGGGATTTTGGTTGTTTTTACACTGCTGCAGCTGCCAGGCTGAAAGAGAAGATTCCCTGACTGGATCTGTTCCTTTCAAACAGCAGATTTTTCATATGGTGTAACCAGCAGTAGGTCTGTCTTACACTCATTGCATCAGGAAAGGAAGTGATCCTCAGTGGGTTCTGTCCATCCTTGTTTCATGCAGCTGACAAACAGCTTTATAATATGAAGCAGATGAAACTTTTTAAATATGTAATCAGCTTAATTACAGAAATAGTTTACAATATTTTCCTACCTAGGTAAAGGATTTTGTATGAATTTCAAAAGTAATTTAGCTGTAGTCATACTTCTAAAGGAAAGATAAACATTTGTAACTCATAAAGATTTTATGTTCAAATGTAATTAGTTTAGATTAATTTCTAATGGGCTCTTTTTGCTTGTAATCAAGAACTTATTTTCATGGGCCAGGGAAATGCCTGTGAATTTTCTGTCTGAGCTTTCTTTCATAATATCTGCACTGAGACTTTTCAGTTAAACAATGGAAAGGCAGGATTTACAGAGTGTCAGCTCACCATTTTGTTCCTGGAGAAAAGACAAATTAAGCCTTCAGTCATAAAAAGAACATATATACTTCAAAACAATCTTTATTAGCCAAGGTATGTCCAAGGTCAAGCTAAGTTATGTATGAAGTATTCCTAGGAGTAATTTATCTTACGGCTATTTAAAGCATGAATATATTTAAAAATATCCAAGTTTTTTGCATAAGTTTTGTAAGTGTCCCGCTTAGTTTTTGGACAAATGAAAATTAACACTAGAGAGGAATTGTTGGTTTGTTTTTTTTAACTGTTTCCTGTATGCTCCTACAGTCATTGTTCATTACCACAGGGAACCATGCAGTGGTTCAGTGTACTTCAAGTGTTGTCAATAAGAAAACAGTAAATTTGATCCTGTGTTATTTCAGAAAACTTGCAGATACACAGGTTAATGTTAAGGGCTCAGGCATGCAAGGATAGTAACTGGAGCAGAAAGAATATTAGTTCTGCCATTGGTAACTTAAAGTGCCATTTTATGCTTAAAAATGCTTGCACTTTTGTATTTTAACATCTATAAAGATGGGATAGCCATAATTTAAAGAGGGAATTGAATTTGCAAAGCTGTAAGAAAACTTAGAGAAATTCTGAAAGCTGTCCTCAAATCTGCCTCAGGTGTCTCTATGTGCAGAACTTCCACTACTCCTGTGCTCTTGTTTCTATACCACAGTCCTCCTCTTGAGTGCCAGTATGGACTCTGTTTGCTGGATGTAACCTGCACTTCAGGCTGGTACATTTGGTGCTTGGGAGCCAGCCTGTTTGGGAGGAACAGCAGCTGCTGCGGAGGTCAGAGTAGGGACTGCAGGGGAGGTGATCAGCCCAGGGTGAGCCCCTGTCCATCCATCCTTCCTGAGGCATTACTGCTCCCCCATCACTTCCCCCTCTCATACAGATCTCATTCTCTTCCTTGGCAGAAAAGGAGATAAGATGCACTGAGAATCTGAGTACATTTTCCAGGTAACCCATGTCTTTACAGAGCGTGAATGCTGTGGTGAGCATTCTTCTGACTCAGATCTTAAGCTGCAGCAGCAGGGCTTTTCTGCTCTTTTGCATTGCTGGGGCTGTTGTCACAGCATCATTTCCCTGGGAAGATGTGAGAGCCCACAGTTAGACACCTAGAAAAAAAAACTTATTTCCTATGTTACCTTAGGAGGCAAAATCCTCTGCATTCACAAGCATCCCAGGACAGTCAATAACACTGGTAAAATACAGCAAGATGTTACACTTGTAAATTTAGAATACAGTGGTTCAAGGGCATCTCTGTACAGTCAGAGCAGAGCAGGAGTGGGCTGCCCTGACAGCCAACCTGCTCTTAATGTCCAAACTCAGGTACTTACCATGGTGTTGCTGTCTGAAAGGGGAGCTGTGGTAGGTCTTTGGTGCAAACACAGCCCTCTGAAAAAGGGCTTTGCAGTTTCTATTACCAGAGAGGAACACACAGCTGTATCTCCTGAAGAATGATGGAAGGAAGGCCACAAGCCAGGCTTTCCGTAAAAGGTGCTGGAAAATGTAAATGAAAAATAAAAAAACCAGGTTTGTGCACAGAAGGAAGGCATTGTCCACAAACTGCATTTTTCCTTGATTCCTTCTGTACAGCTATTGAGTAGGCATAACCTTGTTTAGCTTAAAAGATCTAAGAAAATTATGGCCTAGGGTTCTTGGCGAGTGTCTGAGTGTTGCTCTTTTCAATGAAGTCCTGGGGAACAATTTAAAACCAAATGTCCGTTGCAACTCTCTTGCTCAATACAACTGACAGTTTGCCCTGGGACACCAAGGAAGGCATCAGATGTGGAAGGGCTTTAGAAGAGACCTCATTAAAAATGTATAAAATTATCAAACACAGATACAGCTCCTGCAGAGAAGTGACAGGCTTGTAACACTGCTTATTTTCAAGTGGTCCCAAGTACTAATGTTAAAAGCATTGAGTGTCTATGAAACTAGACTAGATCAGACAAATAAACTGAAATCACCTCTTTGAGGCAAACTGCAATTACAGTGACATGACCACTGAATTACAACTTTCAGGCACTAGCAAAATTAGTTAATTTTATAAAGCAATCTTTTGTCTAGGAACCTGTGCGAGCTGTGCAGCAGCGACATCAAGACTGTAAATTGATACTGTAGGTGGCGGATGCATGATACTGTAGGTGGTGGATGCATGAGGTGGATGCAATAGGTGAATAGGATGCACGGGCATGGGAAACAATTGAGCTTCCTTATGTAACAAGATGGCCAAAACAGCAGAAGCCATTCCCTAAACGCAGACAGAACTGAGGATGAGTCACAGATTAGGAGTGTGTAGGTGGTGAGCGTCCTCAAGCGCAATGACAGGCATAGAGAAATCTGGGTGCTGCACTGTGTCTGCATGTGCTGCAGCCTTGTGGGGGAAACAGGAGGGAGCAGAGAGGGGCAGGGAGAGGTGGTGAAGCACCCGGAGCAAGACACCACACCAGGGAGAAGCATGGTTTGTTTTTTGTGATTGCTGAGAAAGGGTGGGAGCCATGGACAAAAATGAAGAATGTCTCCTGGTCAGCTGGCTACTGGTCAGGGAAATTGGACTTAGTGCATTGGTTGTAAATAAACACTGGTGTATTCGTGGAGTCCTTTACCCACTCATCAATTTATTTTCTTAAGTTAAACAACCCAAAAAAGCCTGGACAGTAGGTTTATGACACACAGGCTAGCAGTACTTTCCCTCTGGCCAGATCTGCTCTGATGACTGTGTGAATTCAGAAGGAAAAGGGCAGAAGGGAATATCCACAGTTTGGCCCTTGAAATATCATTATCTTCTGAACATTTATGTCTCTACTGAAAGACCAGAATCATGAAGTATAATCAGGAAATTAAATTTTCTGTTATCCATTAATCCATCATCCATTAATGGCCACTGTCTCCACAATTCCATGTGGCAGGGAAACCAAAATGCCTCAAGGCAGTTGGAGGCTTCGTGTGTGGGCAGGAGGCAGGACAGAGCACCACCAGGTGAAGGGTATGGAGACCATCCCCCTCCTTACTGAAGATCCTTCTGGCCCTGTACCTGCTGTGACCGAGGTAATTCTTTGTATGAGGATGATGGGTTACCTTGTTGGAAAGGCCATGTACAGTGATGAAAAGGAAAACAGATGACTACAAAGCTTTATGTAACTTGTTTTCCTTCCACTTGATTTTGTACAAATAGCCATGTGAATAGCCACTCCTGACTATCAGCAAACTGCATTTTTTTAAGTACACTTAATGCAAATATCATTTAATTACAGCTGTCTTCCCTCATTTGCAAACATATGGATAATATTTCAATGGGTTGTGACTAAATGGAAAGTCTCATGAGCCAGTACCCTCTGTGGCTAAGATCAGTTGGTATAAATGTAACATCACAGAGCATAATTTTGTTTTTTGAGATCCATTTTAAAGAGAAAGTAATTCTAAGTAATGACTTATGTCTAAACTCTCACTAAAGTTACTCAGTGCCCAAAATAAACTGTTATTTTAAAATTTATTTGTATACAAACCAGATACATTTCTTTGTATAGAAAGAAGTTGAATTCCTGTTTAAATACAAAACTCAATCTGGCCCTAAGCAAAGAGCTGTGAAAACTGCCTTCCTGGATATTTAAACAGCGTGCATTTGCATGCAGCACTGCAGCCTGAAAATGGAGTGCCCTTGGCTCCTGGGGCCATGTGGCTCACACTGCCTTTGTAGGCTGAAGTTGGGTTTTCAGAGGGGAAAACTTTCTTGAATTACTCATTTTTCAATGTCTCTATTTTGTACTTACAGTGTAGAGCAATGAAGCAGAATCTCTTAGAACTGATTTAAAGAGGGTTTCCACCTCAGATGGTGTGTTGTGATCTTACTCCTAGCACCTGAGTGGCTTCTTGCTGGCAGGCTGAAGAGGATGTGCAGAGCTGGTGGTGCAGCATGCATCCCCTCGTGTGCTCGCACAGCAGCCTGCTGCCTCTTCTTCTTAATGGAAGAGAGCAGAGAGCTTCTATGTGTTCAACGTTCTAAGCGTTCACCTACACTCATTGACCTCTTGCAATGTTTTTCCTAACCCATGACTTGGGAGCAAGCTATGAGGGTCATAAGAAAATTAAAGTTAACACTAACTGTGCGTGTAAATCATGGCAGTGCTGGAATTTAGCACATACAAGGACTGCAAGAGCAGGCTACACTTCTAAACTGAATCAGAATTATCTCATGTTTTTAAGATACTCCCCACTAGTTATATATTTCACATATCCAGTGTGAAGTTAGCAGTGTTTAATAAAGTATCTTTAGAGTGAGAAATAGTAGTTCAGTATCAGAGAGAAAAGGATGACTTAATCTGGTTATATTTCTGTGATTGCTTTTATCAACAATTTAAATAGGATTTATTTGGATTAAAAAAAAAAAAATTGGCTGCCAGAAAAACCCTCAACTCTACCTTCTAAAGGCAGGCTGCTATGTGATGGATTTTAGCTGATGCTCTTCTATGCTCCAATGAGAATAGAACAAATAATTATTGACAGGTTTTCTGTGATATTTGGTATATCTTTAAAACATGTACTTCATCGAGTGTTTGTCTTTTCCTGTGCCTGCTGTCTGCAAACGCTTTAGCAGAAACAGATATCTGTGGGAATACTGACCACAACAGCATATTTTATTTGTTGAAAATCAGTTTTGTATTGTAATAAAGAATATTTGTTGTGGCAGCTTGGTTTTTTGGGTTTTTTTTTTTTT